>JAECXJ010000008.1:0-449401 GCA_018152295.1 Drosophila carrolli
ATTTTGGCGTTGTCATTTGTTTTTTCCAAAAATTAGTTAAAATGCAATTTTTCTGTAAATGACACTTTGTTGAAAATTTTGTAACGAATTTAACGAGGTATGCCATTTCAACATTCGACCACTATTTCCCAGGGTTTTAATTAAAAAACCGAAAAATCGAGGTGATTTTCTTCGGATTTTGGCGTTGTCATAAGGGTGGGGGTCGTCATTTTTTTTCAAAAATTGTCCAAATGCTGTTTTTTTCTGTAAATGTCTATGTGTTGGAAATTTTGTAACGAATTCAACGAGGTATGCCATTCCAACATTCGACCACTATTTCCCAGGGTTTAGATTTAAATACCGAAAATCGAGGTGATTTTCTTCGGATTTTGGCGTTGTCATAAGGGTGGGGGTTGTCATTTTTTTTTCAAAAATTTGTTCAAATGCAGTTGTTTTCACCATCATTTCATCATTTTTTTTCGAAAAATTTGTTCAAATGATATTTTTTTTCTGTAAATTCCACTTTGTTGAAAATTTTGTAACGAATTCAACGAGGTTTGTCATTTTAACATTCGACCACTATTTCCCAGGGTTTTGATTAAAATACCGAAAATCGAGGTGATTTTCTTTGGATTTTGGCGTTGTCATAAGGGAATGGGCATTTGTTTTTTCCAAAAATTAGTTAAATGCAATTTTTTGTAAATGACACATTGTTGGAAATTTTGTAACGAATTCAACGAGGTATGCCATTCCAACATTCGACCACTATTTCCCAGGGCTTTGTTTAAAAAACCGAAAAATCGAGGTGATTTTCTTCGGATTTTGGCATTGTCATAAGGGTGGGGGTCGTCATTTTTTTTCAAAAATTGTCCAAATGCTGTTTTTTTCTGTAAATGACACTTTGTTGGAAATTTTGTAACGAATGCAACGAGGTATGCCATTCCAACATTCGACCACTATTTCCCAGGGTTTTGATTAAAATACCGAAAATCGAGGTGATTTTCTTCGGATTTTGGCGTTGTCATAAGGGTGGGGGCATCATTTTTTTCCAAAAATTTGTTCAAATGATACTTTTTTTCTGTAAAAGACACTTTGTTGGAATTTTGTAACGAATTCAACGAGGTTTGCCATTCCAACATTCGACCACTATTTCCCTGGGTTTTGATTAAAATACCGAAAGTCGAGGGGATTTTCTTCGGTTTTTTGGCATTGTCATAAGGGTGGGGGTCGTAATTGTTTTTTCAAAAATTTGTTCAAATGCAATTTTTTCCTGTAAATGTCTCTGTGTTGGAAATTTTGTAACGAATGCAACGAGGTATGCCATTCCAACATTCGACCACTATTTCCCAGGGTTTAGATTTAAATACCGAAAATGGAGGTGATTTTCTTCGGATTTTGGCGTTGTCATAAGGGTGGGGGCATCATTTTTTTCCAAAAATTTGTTCAAATGATATTTTTTTCTGTAAAAGACACTTTGTTGGAATTTTGTAACGAATTCAACGAGGTATGCCATTCCAACATTCGACCACTATTTCCCAGGGTTTTGATTAAAATACCGAAAATAGAGGTGATTTTCTTCGGATTTTGGCATTGTCATAAGGGTGGGGGTCGTAATTTTTATACCCTTGCAGAGGGTATTATAATTTTGGTCAGAAGCTGGTAACGCAGTGAAGGAGTCGTTTCCGACTCTATAAAGTATATATATTCTTGATCAGGATCAATAGGGGAGTCGATATAGCCATGTCCGTCTGTCCGTCTGTTTTAATACCGTTTGCGAGCTCAGTTTAAAAGCTAGCGATCTAAAACTTTCAAACTCGTCCTAAAACATGTGTACGCAGATCAAGTTTGAAAATCGCCCCGATCGGACGTCTATATCCTATAGCTCCCATAGGAACAATTGGATATATCTTGCAAGAATTGATGATACTTCGCGCAGTGTAAAAGCTATTGACATGAATCTTTCCAAATCGTATTTTTTTATGCATACCTTGATCAGGGTAAAAGCGCGTGGCGATCGGACGTCTATATCCTATAGCTCCCATAGGAACAATAGGGTAAAATCGGTCGAAATTTGATGTTTTTCAGAATATTTCGCGCTGTGTAAAAGCTATTGCTATAAATTTTTTCAAATCGTATTTTTTTATGCATTTCTTCATCAAGGTAAAAGGGCGTGCTGATCGGACGTCTATATCCTATAGCTCCCATAGGAACAATACGGTGAAATCGGTCAAAATTTCATGTTTTTTAGAATATTTCGCGCAGTGTATAAGCTATTGACATAAATTTTTCCAAGTCTTATTTATTTACGCATACCTTGATCAGGGTAAAAGCGCTTGCCGATTGGACGTCTATATCGTATAGCTTCCGTAGGAAAAATTGTTAAAGGCTGCGAAAATATCCCTTTTTTTCCTATTTGTATATGACAATTTTGCAATATAAAAGCTATTGGCATGAAACTATGCAATTTATCTAATTTATTTATGTATATCTTGCCCAGGGTAAAAGTTGCTGCCAATCAGACAAGTACATACTACATCCGCTATTTAAAAATGAAATTAATTACGTATAGCTAATCTTTTTTTATGTATAATTACAGACAACTGATCAGGGTAAAAGGGTCTATATCATATTGCTCCCATATGAACAATAGGGTGAAGTCGGTCCAAATTTTACGATTATCAGAATATTTCGCGCAGTGTGTAAGCTACTAACATAAATTTTCCCAATTCTTATTTATTTACGCATATATTGATTAGGGTAAAAGCGCTTGCCGCTCGGTAGTCTATATCTTAAAGGAGATAGGAAAAATTGTTAAAGGCTGCGAAAGTATCCCTTTTTTTCTATTTGTATATGAAATTTTTGCAGTATAAAAGCAATTGACTTGAAACGATGCAAATCAAGTTTACTTATGCATACCTTATTCCTTTCGCTACTTTTTCACATTTAGCAATTTCGGCAAAGTCTTCAAGGGTATTAAAACTTCGGCTTGCCGAAGTTAGCTTCCGTCCTCATTTTTTTAAAAATTTGTTCAAATCCAATTTTTTTTCTGTAAATGACACTTTTTTGGAAATTTTGTAACGAATTCAACGAGGTATGTATTCCAACATTCGACCACTATTTCCCAGGGCTTTGATTAAAGCCGAAAAATCGAGCTGATTTTATCCGGATTTTGGCGTTGTCATAAGGGAAGGGGCATCATTTTTTTCCAAAAATTAGTTCAAATGATTGTTTTTTTCTGTAAATGCCACTTTGTTGAAAATTTTGTAACGAATTCAACGAGGTATGCTATTCCAACATTCGACCACTATTTCCCTGGGTTTTGATTAAAATACCGAAAGTCGAGGGGATTTTCTTCGGATTTTGGCGTTGTCATAGGGGTGAGGGTCATCATTTTTTTTCGAAAAATTTGTTCAAATGATATTTTTTTCTGTAAATTCCACTTTGTTGAAAATTTTGTAACGAATTCAACGAGATTTGTCATTTTAACTTTCGACCACTATTTCCCAGAGTTTTGATTAAAATCCCGAAAATCGAGGTGATTTTCTTCGGATTTTGGCGTTGTCATAAGGGAAGGGGCATATGTTTTTTTTTCAAAAATTAGTTAAAATGCAATTTTTTTCTGTAAATGACATTTTGTTGGAAATTTTGTAACGAATTCAACGAGGTATGCCATTCCAACATTCGACCACTATTTCCCAGGGTTTTGATTAAAAAACCGAAAAATCGAGGTGATTTTCTTCGGATTTTGGCGTTGTCATAAGGTTGGGGCATCATTTTTTTCCAAAAATTAGTTAAAATGCAATTTTTTCTGTAAATGACACTTTGTCGGAAATTTTGTAACGAATTCAACGAGGTATGCCATTCCAACATTCGACCACTATTTCCCAGTGTTTTGATTAAAAAACCGAAAAATCGAGGTGATTTTCTTCGGATTTTGGCGTTGTCATAAGGGAAGGGGCATAATTTATTTCCAAAAATTAGTTCAAATGCAGTTTTTTTTCTGTAAATGACACTTTGTTGGAAATTTTGTAACGAATTCAACGAGGTATGCCATTCCAACATTCGACCACTATTTCCCAGGGTTTTGATTAATATACCCAAAATCGAGGTGATTTTCTTCGGATTTTGGCGTTGTCATAAGGGTGGGGGTCATCATTTTTTTCCAAAAATTTGTTCAAATTATATTTTTTTTCTGTAAATGACACTTTGTCGGAAATTTTGTAACGAATTCAACGAGGTATGCCATTCCAACATTCGACCACTATTTCCCAGTGTTTTGATTAAAAAACCGAAAAATCGAGGTGATTTTCTTCGGATTTTGGCGTTGTCATAAGGGAAGGGGCATAATTTATTTCCAAAAATTAGTTCAAATGCAGTTTTTTTCTGTAAATGACACTTTGTTGGAAATTTTGTAACGAATTCAACGAGGTATGCCATTCCAACATTCGACCACTATTTCCCAGGGTTTTGATTAATATACCCAAAATCGAGGTGATTTTCTTCGGATTTTGGCGTTGTCATAAGGGTGGGGGTCATCATTTTTTTCCAAAAATTTGTTCAAATTATATTTTTTTTCTGTAAATGACACTTTGTCGGAAATTTTGTAACGAATTCAACGAGGTATGCCATTCCAACATTCGACCACTATTTCCCAGTGTTTTGATTAAAAAACCGAAAAATCGAGGTGATTTTCTTCGGATTTTGGCGTTGTCATAAGGTTGGGGCATCATTTTTTTCCAAAAATTAGTTAAAATGCAATTTTTTCTGTAAATGACACTTTGTCGGAAATTTTGTAACGAATTCAACGAGGTATGCCATTCCAACATTCGACCACTAATTCCCAAGGTTTTGATTAAAATATCGAAAATCGAGGTGATTTTCTTCGGATTTTGGAGTTGTCATAAGGGAGGGGTTCGTAATTTTTTTTTCAAAAATTTGTTCAACTGCAATTTTTTTCTGTAAATGACAATTTGTTGGAAATTTTGTAACGAATTCAACGAGGTATGCTATTCCAACATTCGACCACTATTTTCCAGGGCTTTGATTAAAAACCGAAAAATCGAGCTGATTTTATCCGGATTTTGGCGTTGTCATAAGGGTGGGGTCGTCATTTTTTTTTTTAAATATTTTCAAATGCAGTTTTTTTTCTGTAAATGACACTTTGTTGGAAATTTTGTAACGAATTCAACGGGGTATGCCATTCCAACATTCGACCACTATTTCCCAGGGTTTTGATTAAAAAACCGAAAATTCGATGTAATTTTCTTCGGATTTTGGCGTTGTTATAGGCGTGGGGGTCGTCATTTTTATACCCGTTACTCGTAGAGTGAAAGGATATATTGTATTCGTGCAAAAGTATGTAACAGCTAGAAGGAAGCGTTTCCGACCCTTAAAGTATATATATTCTTGATCAGGATCACTAGCCGAGTCGATCTAGCCATGTCCGTCTGTCCGTCTGTCTGTCCGTATGAACGCTGAGATCTCGGAAACTATAAAAGCTAGAAGATTGGCATTTTGCATGCAGATTCTAGAAGTTCCTACGCAGCGCAAGTTTGTTTCAAAAAGGCGCCACACCCCCTTTAACGCCCACAATCGATTATATACGATTTTAAAAATTTAAATATTTCGGAAAAGTAAAAATGCAGTTTTATTGTGTTTATCAATACCTACCGAAATGTAGAAGAAATTTTTCAAATCGGACCATTCGTTAAAAAGTTATGCGTGATCAAAGTTTCTATCTCCATCTCCCTCGCACTCCCTTTACCTGAGTAACGGGTATCTGATAGTCGGGGCACCCGACTATAGCGTTCTCTCTTGTTTTTTCAAAAATTGTTCAAATGCAGTTTGTTTTCTGTAAATGACACTTTGTTGGAAATTTTGTAACGAATTCAACGAGGTATGCCATTCCAACATTCGACCACTATTTCCCATGGTTTTGATTAAAATACCGAAAATCGAGGTGATTTTCTTCGGATTTTGGCGTTGTCATAAGGGTGGGGGTCGTGATTTTTTTTTCAAAAATTTGTTCAAATGCAATTTTTTTCTGTAAATAACACTTTGTTGGAAATTTTGTAACTTATTCAACGAGGTATGCCATTCCAACATTCGACCACTATTTCCCAGGGCTTTGATTAAAAACCGAAAAATCGAGCTGATTTTATCCGGATTTTGGCGTTGTCATAAGGGTGGGGGTCGTAATTTTTTTCAAAAATATTTTTAAATGCAGCTTTTTTTTCTGTAAATGACACTTTGTTGGAAATTTTGTAACGAATTCAAAATTCGACCACTATTCCCAGGGTTTTGATTAAAAAACCCAAAATTCGAGGTAATTTTTTTCGGATTTTGGCGTTGTCATAGGGGTTACCCGTTACTCGTAGAGTAAAAGGGTATATTGTATTCGTGCAAAAGTATGTAACAGCTAGAAGGAAGCGTTTCCGACCCTTAAAGTATATATATTCTTGATCAGGATTACTAGCCGAGTCGATCTAGCCATGTCCGTCTGTCCGTATGAACGCTGAGATCTCGGAAACTATAAAAGCTAGAAGATTGGCATTTTGCATGCAGATTCTAGAAGTTCCTACGCAGCGCAAGTTTGTTTCAAAAAGGCGCCACACCCCCTTTAACGCCCACAATCGCTTATATACGATTTTAAAAATTTAAATATTTCGGAAAAGTAAAAATGCAGTTTTATTGTGTTTATCAATACCTACCGAAATGTAGAAGAAATTTTTCAAATCGGACCATTCGTTAAAAAGTTATGCGTGATCAAAGTTTCTATCTCCATCTCCCTCGCACTCCCTTTACCTGAGTAACGGGTATCTGATAGTCGGGGCACCCGACTATAGCATTCTCTCTTGTTTTTTCAAAAATTGTTCAAATGCAGTTTGTTTTCTGTAAATGACACTTTGTTGGAAATTTTGTAACGAATTCAATGAGGTATGCTATTCCAACATTCGACCACTATTTCCCAGGGCTTTGATTAAAAACCGAAAAATCGAGCTGATTTTATCCGGATTTTGGCGTTGTCATAAGGGAAGGGGGTCGTCATTTATTTTTCAAAAATGTGTTCAAATGCAATTTTTTTCTGTAAATGACACTTTGTTGGAAATTTTGTAACTTATTCAACGAGGTATGCCATTCCAACATTCGACCACTATTTCCCAGGGCTTTGATTAAAAACCGAAAAATCGAGCTGATTTTATCCGGATTTTGGCGTTGTCATAAGGGTGGGGGTCGTAATTTTTTTCAAAAATATTTTTAAATGCAGCTTTTTTTTCTGTAAATGACACTTTGTTGGAAATTTTGTAACGAATTCAAAATTCGACCACTATTCCCAGGGTTTTGATTAAAAAACCCAAAATTCGAGGTAATTTTTTTCGGATTTTGGCGTTGTCATAGGGGTTACCCGTTACTCGTAGAGTAAAAGGGTATATTGTATTCGTGCAAAAGTATGTAACAGCTAGAAGGAAGCGTTTCCGACCCTTAAAGTATATATATTCTTGATCAGGATTACTAGCCGAGTCGATCTAGCCATGTCCGTCTGTCCGTCTGTCTGTCCGTATGAACGCTGAGATCTCGGAAACTATAAAAGCTAGAAGATTGGCATTTTGCATGCAGATTCTAGAAGTTCCTACGCAGCGCAAGTTTGTTTCAAAAAGGCGCCACACCCCCTTTAACGCCCACAATCGCTTATATACGATTTTAAAAATTTAAATATTTCGGAAAAGTAAAAATGCAGTTTTATTGTGTTTATCAATACCTACCGAAATGTAGAAGAAATTTTTCAAATCGGACCATTCGTTAAAAAGTTATGCGTGATCAAAGTTTCTATCTCCATCTCCCTCGCACTCCCTTTACCTGAGTAACGGGTATCTGATAGTCGGGGCACCCGACTATAGCGTTCTCTCTTGTTTTTTCAAAAATTGTTCAAATGCAGTTTGTTTTCTGTAAATGACACTTTGTTGGAAATTTTGTAACGAATTCAATGAGGTATGCTATTCCAACATTCGACCACTATTTCCCAGGGCTTTGATTAAAAACCGAAAAATCGAGCTGATTTTATCCGGATTTTGGCGTTGTCATAAGGGAAGGGGGTCGTCATTTATTTTTCAAAAATGTGTTCAAATGCAATTTTTTTTCTGTAAATGACACTTTGTTGGAAATTTTGTAACTTATTCAACGAGGTATGCCATTCCAACATTCGACCACTATTTCCCAGGGCTTTGATTAAAAACCGAAAAATCGAGCTGATTTTATCCGGATTTTGGCGTTGTCATAAGGGTGGGGGTCGTAATTTTTTTCAAAAATATTTTTAAATGCAGCTTTTTTTTCTGTAAATGACACTTTGTTGGAAATTTTGTAACGAATTCAAAATTCGACCACTATTCCCAGGGTTTTGATTAAAAAACCCAAAATTCGAGGTAATTTTTTTCGGATTTTGGCGTTGTCATAGGGGTTACCCGTTACTCGTAGAGTAAAAGGGTATATTGTATTCGTGCAAAAGTATGTAACAGCTAGAAGGAAGCGTTTCCGACCCTTAAAGTATATATATTCTTGATCAGGATTACTAGCCGAGTCGATCTAGCCATGTCCGTCTGTCCGTCTGTCTGTCCGTATGAACGCTGAGATCTCGGAAACTATAAAAGCTAGAAGATTGGCATTTTGCATGCAGATTCTAGAAGTTCCTACGCAGCGCAAGTTTGTTTCAAAAAGGCGCCACACCCCCTTTAACGCCCACAATCGCTTATATACGATTTTAAAAATTTAAATATTTCGAAAAAGTAAAAATGCAGTTTTATTGTGTTTATCAATACCTACCGAAATGTAGAAGAAATTTTTCAAATCGTCATTTTTTTTCAAAAATTGTTCAAATGCAGTTTTTTTTCTGTAAATGACACTTTGTTGGAAATTTTATAACGAATTCAACGAGGTAAGCCATTCCAACATTCGACCACTATTTCCCAGGGCTTTGATTAAAAACCGAAAAATCGAGCTGATTTTATCCGGATTTTGGCGTTGTCTATAAGGGGGGTCGTCATTTTTTTTCTCAAAAATATGTTCAAATGCAGTTTTTTTCTGTAAATGACACTTTGTTGGAAATTTTGTAACGAATTCAACGAGGTAAGCCATTCCAACATTCGACCACTATTTCCCAGGGCTTTGATTAAAAACCGAAAAATCGAGCTGATTTTATCCGGATTTTGGCGTTGTCATAAGGCTGGGGGTCGTCATTTTTTTTCAAAAATATTTTCAAATGCAGTTTTTTTTCTGTAAATGACACTTTGTTGGAAATTTTGTAACGAATTCAACGAGGTATGCCATTCCAACATTCGACCACTATTTCCCAGGGTTTTGATTAAAAAACCGAAAATTCGAGGTGATTTTCCTCGGATTTTGGCGTTGTCATAAGGGTGGGGATCGTCATTTTTTTCAAAAATTGTTCAAATGCAGTATTTTTTCTGTAAATCACACTTTGTTGGAAATTTTGTAACGAATTCAACGAGGTATGCTATTCCAACATTCGACCACTATTTCCCAGGGCTATGATTAAAAACCGAAAAATCGAGCTGATTTTATCCGGATATTGGCGTTGTCATAAGGGTGGGGGTCGTCATTTTTTTTCAAAAATATTTTCAAATGCAGTTTTTTTTCTGTAAATGACACTTTGTTGGAAATTTTGTAACGAATTCAACGAGGTATGCTATTCCAACATTCGACCACTATTTCCCAGAGCTTTGATTAAAAACCGAAAAATCGAGGTGATTTTCTTCGGATTTTGGCGTTGTCATAAGGGTGGGGGTCGTCATTTTTTTTCAAAAATTGTTCAAATGCAGTTTTTTTTCTGTAAATGACACTTTGTTGGAAATTTTATAACGAATTCAACGAGGTAAGCCATTCCAACATTCGACCACTATTTCCCAGGGCTTTGATTAAAAACCGAAAAATCGAGCTGATTTTATCCGGATTTTGGCGTTGTCATAAGGGGGTCGTCATTTTTTTTTCAAAAATATTTTCAAATGCAGTTTTTTTTCTGTAAATGACACTTTGTTGGAAATTTTGTAACGAATTCAACGAGGTATGCCATTCCAACATTCGACCACTATTTCCCAGGGTTTTGATTAAAAAACCGAAAATTCGAGGTGATTTTCCTCGGATTTTGGCGTTGTCATAAGGGTGGGGATCGTCATTTTTTTTCAAAAATTGTTCAAATGCAGTATTTTTTCTGTAAATCACACTTTGTTGGAAATTTTGTAACGAATTCAACGAGGTATGCTATTCCAACATTCGACCACTATTTCCCAGGGCTTTGATTAAAAACCGAAAAATCGAGCTGATTTTATCCGGATTTTGGCGTTGTCATAAGGGTGGGGGCGTCATTTTTTTTCAAAAAATTGTTTAAATGCAATTTTTTTTCTGTAAATGACACTTTGTTGGAAATTTTGTAACGAATTTAACGAGGTATGCCATTCCAACATTCGACCACTATTTCCCAGGGCTTTGATTAAAAACCGAAAAATCGAGCTGATTTTATCCGGATTTTGGCGTTGTCATAAGGGTAGGGGTCGTTTTTTTTTCAAAAATTTGTTCAAATGTATTTTTTTTCTGTAAATGACACTTTGTTGGAAATTTTGTAACGAATTCAACGGGGTATGCCATTCCAACATTCGACCACTATTTCCCAGGGTTTTGATTAAAATACCGAAAATCGAGGTGATTTTCTTCGGATTTTGGAGTTGTCATAAGGGTGGTTGTCGTATTTTTTTTTTCAAAAAATTTGTTCAAATCCAATTTTTTTTCTGTAAATGACACTTTGTTGAAATTTTGGAACGAATTCAACGAGGTATGCCATTACAACATTCGACCACTATTTCCCAGGGTTTTGAGGTGATTTTCTTCGGATTTTGGCGTTGTCATAAGGGTGGAAGTCATCATTTTTTTCGAAAAATTTGTTTAAATGATATTTTTTTCTGTAAATTCCACTTTGTTGAAAATTTTGTAACGAATTCAAAGAGGTATGCCATTTTAACATTCGACCACTATTTCCCAGGGTTTTGATTAAAATACCGAAAATCGAGGTGATTTTCTTCGGATTTTGGCGTTGTCATAAGGGTGGAAGTCATCATTTTTTTCGAAAAATTTGTTTAAATGATATTTTTTTCTGTAAATTCCACTTTGTTGGAAATTTTGTAACGAATTCAACGAGGTATGCCATTCCAACATTCGACCACTATTTCCCAGGGTTTTGATTAAAAAACCGAAAATTCGAGGTGATTTTCCTCGGATTTTGGCGTTGTCATAAGGGTGGGGATCGTCATTTTTTTTCAAAAATTGTTCAAATGCAGTATTTTTTCTGTAAATCACACTTTGTTGGAAATTTTGTAACAAATTCAACGAGGTATGCTATTCCAACATTCGACCACTATTTCCCAGGGCTATGATTAAAAACCGAAAAATCGAGCTGATTTTATCCGGATATTGGCGTTGTCATAAGGGTGGGGGTCGTCATTTTTTTTCAAAAATATTTTCAAATGCAGTTTTTTTTCTGTAAATGACACTTTGTTGGAAATTTTGTAACGAATTCAACGAGGTATGCTATTCCAACATTCGACCACTATTTCCCAGAGCTTTGATTAAAAACCGAAAAATCGAGGTGATTTTCTTCGGATTTTGGCGTTGTCATAAGGGTGGGGGTCGTCATTTTTTTTCAAAAATTGTTCAAATGCAGTTTTTTTTCTGTAAATGACACTTTGTTGGAAATTTTATAACGAATTCAACGAGGTAAGCCATTCCAACATTCGACCACTATTTCCCAGGGCTTTGATTAAAAACCGAAAAATCGAGCTGATTTTATCCGGATTTTGGCGTTGTCATAAGGGGGTCGTCATTTTTTTTCTCAAAAATATTTTCAAATGCAGTTTTTTTTCTGTAAATGACACTTTGTTGGAAATTTTGTAATGAATTCAACGAGGTATGCCATTCCAACATTCGACCACTATTTCCCAGGGTTTTGATTAAAAAACCGAAAATTCGAGGTGATTTTCCTCGGATTTTGGCGTTGTCATAAGGGTGGGGATCGTCATTTTTTTTCAAAAATTGTTCAAATGCAGTATTTTTTCTGTAAATCACACTTTGTTGGAAATTTTGTAACGAATTCAACGAGGTATGCTATTCCAACATTCGACCACTATTTCCCAGGGCTTTGATTAAAAACCGAAAAATCGAGCTGATTTTATCCGGATTTTGGCGTTGTCATAAGGGTGGGGGTCGTCATTTTTTTTTCAAAAAATTGTTTAAATGCAATTTTTTTTCTGTAAATGACACTTTGTTGGAAATTTTGTAACGAATTTAACGAGGTATGCCATTCCAACATTCGACCACTATTTCCCAGGGCTTTGATTAAAAACCGAAAAATCGAGCTGATTTTATCCGGATTTTGGCGTTGTCATAAGGGTGGGGGTCGTCATTTTTTTTTCAAAAATATTTTCAAATGCAGTTTTTTTTCTGTAAATGACACTTTGTTGGAAATTTTGTAACGAATTCAACGAGGTAAGCCATTCCAACATTCGACCACTATTTCCCAGGGCTTTGATTATAAACCGAAAAATCGAGCTGATTTTATCCGGATTTTGGCGTTGTCATAAGGCTGGGGGTCGTCATTTTTTTTTCAAAAATATTTTCAAATGCAGTTTTTTTCTGTAAATGACACTTTGTTGGAAATTTTGTAACGAATTCAACGAGGTATGCCATTCCAACATTCGACCACTATTTCCCAGGGTTTTGATTAAAAAACCGAAAATTCGAGGTGATTTTCCTCGGATTTTGGCGTTGTCATAAGGGTGGGGATCGTCATTTTTTTTCAAAAATTGTTCAAATGCAGTATTTTTTCTGTAAATCACACTTTGTTGGAAATTTTGTAACGAATTCAACGAGGTATGCTATTCCAACATTCGACCACTATTTCCCAGCGCTATGATTAAAAACCGAAAAATCGAGCTGATTTTATCCGGATATTGGCGTTGTCATAAGGGTGGGGGTCGTCATTTTTTTTCAAAAATATTTTCAAATGCAGTTTTTTTCTGTAAATGACACTTTGTTGGAAATTTTGTAACGAATTCAACGAGGTATGCTATTCCAACATTCGACCACTATTTCCCAGAGCTTTGATTAAAAACCGAAAAATCGAGGTGATTTTCTTCGGATTTTGGCGTTGTCATAAGGGTGGGGGTCGTCATTTTTTTTCAAAAATTGTTCAAATGCAGTTTTTTTTCTGTAAATGACACTTTGTTGGAAATTTTATAACGAATTCAACGAGGTAAGCCATTCCAACATTCGACCACTATTTCCCAGGGCTTTGATTAAAAACCGAAAAATCGAGCTGATTTTATCCGGATTTTGGCGTTGTCATAAGGGGGGGGTCGTCATTTTTTTCTCAAAAATATTTTCAAATGCAATTTTTTTTCTGTAAATGACACTTTGTTGGAAATTTTGTAACGAATTCAACGAGGTATGCCATTCCAACATTCGACCACTATTTCCCAGGGCTTTGATTAAAAACCGAAAAATCGAGGTGATTTTCTTCGGATTTTGGCGTTGTCATAAGGGTGGGGGTCGTCATTTTTTTTCAAAAATTGTTCAAATGCAGTATTTTTTCTGTAAATCACACTTTGTTGGAAATTTTGTAACGAATTCAACAAGGTATGCCATTCCAACATTCGACCACTATTTCCCAGGGCTTTGATTAAAAACCGAAAAATCGAGCTGATTTTATCCGGATTTTGGCGTTGTCATAAGGGTGGGGGTCGTCATTTTTTTTTCAAAAAATTGTTTAAATGCAATTTTTTTTCTGTAAATGACACTTTGTTGGAAATTTTGTAACGAATTTAACGAGGTATGCCATTCCAACATTCGACCACTATTTCCCAGGGCTTTGATTAAAAACCGAAAAATCGAGCTGATTTTATCCGGATTTTGGCGTTGTCATAAGGGTAGGGGTCGTCATTTTTTTTCAAAAATTTGTTCAAATGCAGATTTTTTTCTGTAAATGACACTTTGTTGGAAATTTTGTAACGAATTCAACGAGGTATGCCATTCCAACATTCGACCACTATTTCCCAGGGTTTTGATTAAAATACCGAAAATCGAGGTGATTTTCTTCGGATTTTGGCGTTGTCATAAGGGTGGGGGTCGTCATTTTTTTTTCAAAAATTTGTTCAAATGAAATTTTTTTCTGTAAATGACACTTTGTTGAAAATTTTGTAACGAATTCAACGAGGTATGCCATTCCAACATTCGACCACTATTTCCCAGGGTTTTGATTAAAAACCGAAAATCGAGGTGATTTTCTTCGGATTTTGGCGTTGTCATAAGGGTGGAAGTCATCATTTTTTTTCGAAAAATTTGTTTAAATGATATTTTTTTCTGTAAATTCCACTTTGTTGGAAATTTTGTAACGAATTCAACGAGGTATGCCATTCCAACATTCGACCACTATTTCCCAGGGTTTTGATTAAAATACCGAAAAATCGAGGTGATTTTCTTTGGATTTGAGCCTTGTCATAAGGGTGGGGGTCATGTTTTTTTTATCGAAAAAATTTTTTAAATGATTTTTTTTTCTGTAAATCACACTTTGTTGCAAATTTTGTAACGAATTCAACGAGGTATGCCATTCCAACATTCGACCACTATTTCCCAGGGCTTTGATTAAAAACCGAAAAATCGAGCTGATTTTATCCGGATTTTGGCGTTGTCATAAGGGTGGGGGTCGTCATTTTTTTTCAAAAAATTTTCAAATGCAGTTTTTTTCTGTAAATGACACTTTGTTGGAAATTTTGTAACGAATTCAACGAGGTATGCCATTCCAACATTCGACCACTATTTCCCAGGGTTTTGATTAAAAAACCGAAAAATCGAGGTGATTTTCTTCGGATTTGAGCCTTGTCATAAGGGTGGGGGTCATGTTTTTTTTATCGAAAAAATTTTTTAAATGATTTTTTTTTCTGTAAATCACACTTTGTTGCAAATTTTGTAACGAATTCAACAAGGTATGCCATTCGAACATTCGACCACTATTTCCCAGGGTTTTGATTAAAAACCGAAAAATCGAGGTGATTTTCTCCGGATTTTGGCGTTGTCATAAGGGTGGGGGTCGTCATTTTTTTTCAAAAAATTGTTCAAATGCAGTTTTTTTTCTGTAAATGACACTTTGTTGGAAATTTTGTAACGAATTCAACGAGGTATGCTATTCCAACATTCGACCACTATTTCCCAGGGCTTTGATTAAAATACCGAAAAATCGAGCTGATTTTATCCGGATTTTGGCGTTGTCATAAGGGTGGGGGTCGTCATTTTTTTCAAAAATTTTTTCAAATGCAGTTTTTTTTCTGTAAATGACACTTTGTTGGAAATTTTGTAACGAATTCAACGAGGTATGCCATTCCAACATTCGACCACTATTTCCCAGGGTTTTGATTAAAAACCGAAAAATCGAGGTGATTTTCTTCGGATTTTGGCGTTGTCATAAGGGTGGGGGTCGTCATTTTTTTTCAAAAATTGTTCAAATGCAGTTTTTTTTCTGTAAATGACACTTTGTTGGAAATTTTATAACGAATTCAACGAGGTAAGCCATTCCAACATTCGACCACTATTTCCCAGGGCTTTGATTAAAAACCGAAAAATCGAGCTGATTTTATCCGGATTTTGGCGTTGTCATACGGGGGTCGTCATTTTTTTTCTCAAAAATATTTTCAAATGCAGTTTTTTTTCTGTAAATGACACTTTGTTGGAAATTTTGTAACGAATTCAACGAGGTATGCTATTCCAACATTCGACCACTATTTCCCAGGGCTTTGATTAAAAACCGAAAAATCGAGCTGATTTTATCCGGATTTTGGCGTTGTCATAAGGGTGGGGGTCGTCATTTTTTTTTCAAAAAATTGTTTAAATGCAATTTTTTTTCTGTAAATGACACTTTGTTGGAAATTTTGTAACGAATTTAACGAGGTATGCCATTCCAACATTCGACCACTATTTCCCAGGGCTTTGATTAAAAACCGAAAAATCGAGCTGATTTTATCCGGATTTTGGCGTTGTCATAAGGGTAGGGGTCGTCATTTTTTTTTCAAAAATTTGTTCAAATGTAGTTTTTTTTCTGTAAATGACACTTTGTTGGAAATTTTGTAACGAATTCAACGGGGTATGCCATTCCAACATTCGACCACTATTTCCCAGGGTTTTGATTAAAATACCGAAAATCGAGGTGATTTTCTTCGGATTTTGGAGTTGTCATAAGGGTGGTTGTCGTATTTTTTTTTTCAAAAATTTGTTCAAATCCAATTTTTTTTCTGTAAATGACACTTTGTTGAAATTTTGGAACGAATTCAACGAGGTATGCCATTACAACATTCGACCACTATTTCCCAGGGTTTTGAGGTGATTTTCTTCGGATTTTGGCGTTGTCATAAGGGTGGAAGTCATCATTTTTTTCGAAAAATTTGTTTAAATGATATTTTTTTCTGTAAATTCCACTTTGTTGAAAATTTTGTAACGAATTCAACGAGGTATGCCATTTTAACATTCGACCACTATTTCCCAGGGTTTTGATAAAAATACCGAAAATCGAGGTGATTTTCTTCGGATTTTGGCGTTGTCATAAGGGTGGAAGTCATCATTTTTTTCGAAAAATTTGTTTAAATGATATTTTTTCTGTAAATTCCACTTTGTTGAAAATTTTGTAACGAATTCAACGAGGTATGCCATTCCAACATTCGACCACTATTTCCCAGGGTTTTGATTAAAATATGGAAAATCGAGGTGATTTTCTTCGGATTTTGGAGTTGTCATAAGGGTGGGGGTCGTAATTTTTTTTACAAAAAAATGTTCAAATTCCATTTTTATTCTGTAAATGACTCTGTGTTGGAAATTTTGTAACGAATTCAACGAGGTATGCCATTCCAACATTTGACCAATATTTCCCAGCGTTTTGATTAAGAAACCGAAAAATCGAGGCGATTTTCTTTGGATTTTGGCGTTGTCATAAGGGTGGGGGTCGTCATTTTTTTTCAAAAATTTGTTCAAATGCAATTTTTTTCTGTAAATGACACTTTGTTGGAAATTTTGTAACGAATTCAACGAGCTATGCCATTCCAACATTAGACCACTATTTCCCAGGGTTTTGATTAAAAAACCAAAAAATCGAGGTGATTTTCTTCGGATTTTGGCGTTGTCATAAGGGTGGGGGTCGTCTTTTTTTTTCAAAAATTTGTTCAAATGCAATTTCTTTTCTGTAAATGACACTTTGTTGGAAATTTTGTAACGAATTCAACGAGGTATGCCATTCCAACATTCGACCACTATTTCCCAGGGTTTTGATTAAAATACCGAAAATCGAGGTGATTTTCTTCGGATTTTGGCGTTGTCATAAGGGTGGGGGTCGTGATTTTTTTTTCAAAAATTTGTTCAAATGCAATTTTTTTTCTGTAAATAACACTTTGTTGGAAATTTTGTAACTAATTCAACGAGGTATGCCATTCCAACATTCGACCTTTCTTTCCCAGGGCTTTGATTAAAAACCGAAAAATCGAACTGATTTTATCCGGATTTTGGCGTTGTCATAAGGGTGGGGGTCGTCATTTTTCTTTCAAAAAATTGTTTAAATGCAATTTTCTTTCTGTAAATGACACTTCGTTGGAAATTTTGTAACGAATTCAACGAGGTATGCCATTCCAACATTCGACCACTATTTCCCAGGGCTTTGATTAAAAACCGAAAAATCGAGCTGATTTTATCCGGATTTTGGCGTTGTCATAAGGGTGGGGGTCATCATCTTTTTTCAAAAATTTGTTCAAATGCCATTTTTTCCTCTAAAAGACACTTTGTTGGAAATTTTGTAACGAATTCAACGAGGTATGCCATTCCAACATTCGACCTTTCTTTCCCAGGGCTTTGATTAAAAACCGAAAAATCGAACTGATTTTATCCGGATTTTGGCGTTGTCATAAGGGTGGGGGTCGTCATTTTTTTTCAAAAAATTGTTTAAATGCAATTTTTTTCTGTAAATGGCACTTCGTTGGAAATTTTGTAACGAATTCAACGAGGTATGCCATTCCAACATTCGACCACTATTTCCCAGGGCTTTGATTAAAAACCGAAAAATCGAGCTGATTTTATCCGGATTTTGGCGTTGTCATAAGGGTAGGGGTCGTCATTTTTTTTTCAAAAATTTGTTCAAATGTAGTTTTTTTTCTGTAAATGACATTTTGTTGGAAATTTTGTAACGAATTCAACGGGGTATGCCATTCCAACATTCGACCACTATTTCCCAGGGTTTTGATTAAAAAACCGAAAAATGTAGGAGATTTTCTTCGGATTTTGGCGTTGTCATAAGGGTGGGAGTCGTCATTTTTTTTTCAAAAATTTGTTCAAATGCAATTTTTTTTTCTGTAAATGACATTTTGTTTCGTTGTCATAAGGGAAGGGGCATCATTTTTTTCGAAAAATTAGTTCAAATGCACTTTTTTTTCTGTATATGACACTTTTTTGGAAATTTTGTAACGAATTCAACGAGGTATGCCATTCCAACATTCGACCTTTCTTTCCCAGGGCTTTGATTAAAAACCGAAAAATCGAACTGATTTTATCCGGATTTTGGCGTTGTCATAAGGGTGGGGGTCGTCATTTTTTTTCAAAAAATTGTTTAAATGCAATTTTTTTCTGTAAATGACACTTCGTTGGAAATTTTGTAACGAATTCAACGAGGTATGCCATTCCAACATTCGACCACTATTTCCCAGGGCTTTGATTAAAAACCGAAAAATCGAGCTGATTTTAACCGGATTTTGGCGTTGTCATAAGGGTAGGGGTCGTCATTTTTTTTTCAAAAATTTGTTCAAATGTAGTTTTTTTTCTGTAAATGACATTTTGTTGGAAATTTTGTAACGAATTCAACGGGGTATGCCATTCCAACATTCGACCACTATTTCCCAGGGTTTTGATTAAAATACCGAAAATCGAGGTGATTTTCTTCGGATTTTGGCGTTGTCATAAGGGTGGGGGTCGTGATTTTTTTTTCAAAAATTTGTTCAAATGCAATTTTTTTCTGTAAATAACACTTTGTTGGAAATTTTGTAACGAATTCAACGAGGTATGCCATTCCAACATTCGACCACTATTTCCCAGGGTTTTGATTAAAAAACCGAAAAATCGAGGTGATTTTCTTCGGATTTTGGCGTTGTCATAAGGGTGGGGGTCGTGATTTTTTTTTCAAAAATTTGTTCAAATGCAATTTTTTTCTGTAAATAACACTTTGTTGGAAATTTTGTAACTTATTCAACGAGGTATGCCATTCCAACATTCGACCACTATTTCCCAGGGCTTTGATTAAAAACCGAAAAATCGAGCTGATTTTATCCGGATTTTGGCGTTGTCATAAGGGTGGGGGTCGTAATTTTTTTCAAAAATATTTTTAAATGCAGCTTTTTTTTCTGTAAATGACACTTTGTTGGAAATTTTGTAACGAATTCAAAATTCGACCACTATTCCCAGGGTTTTGATTAAAAAACCGAAAATTCGAGGTAATTTTTTTCGGATTTTGGCGTTGTCATAGGGGTTACCCGTTACTCGTAGAGTAAAAGGGTATATTGTATTCGTGCAAAAGTATGTAACAGCTAGAAGGAAGCGTTTCCGACCCTTAAAGTATATATATTCTTGATCAGGATTACTAGCCGAGTCGATCTAGCCATGTCCGTCTGTCCGTCTGTCTGTCCGTATGAACGCTGAGATCTCGGAAACTATAAAAGCTAGAAGATTGGCATTTTGCATGCAGATTCTAGAAGTTCCTACGCAGCGCAAGTTTGTTTCAAAAAGGCGCCACACCCCCTTTAACGCCCACAATCGCTTATATACGTTTTTAAAAATTTAAATATTTCGGAAAAGTGAAAATGCAGTCTTATTGTGTTTATCAATACCTACCGAAATGTAGAAGAAATTTTTCAAATCGGACCATTCGTTAAAAAGTTATGCGTGATCAAAGTTTCTATCTCCATCTCCCTCGCACTCCCTTTACCTGAGTAACGGGTATCTGATAGTCGGGGCACCCGACTATAGCGTTCTCTCTTGTTTTTTCAAAAATTGTTCAAATGCAGTTTGTTTTCTGTAAATGACACTTTGTTGGAAATTTTGTAACGAATTCAATGAGGTATGCTATTCCAACATTCGACCACTATTTCCCAGGGCTTTGATTAAAAACCGAAAAATCGAGCTGATTTTATCCGGATTTTGGCGTTGTCATAAGGGAAGGGGGTCGTCATTTATTTTTCAAAAATGTGTTCAAATGCAATTTTTTTTCTGTAAATGACACTTTGTTGGAAATTTTGTAACGAATTCAACGAGGTATGCCATTCCAACATTCGACTACTATTTCCCAGGGTTTTGATTAAAATACCGAAAATCGAGGTGATTTTCCTCGGATTTTGGCGTTGTCATAAGGGAAGGGGCATCATTTTTTCCAAAAATTAGTTCAAATGCAATTTTTTTCTGTAAATGACTTTTTGTTGGAAATTTTGTAACGAATTCAACGTGGTATGCCATTCCAACATTCGACCACAATTTCCCAGGGTTTTGATTAAAAAACCAAAAAATCGAGGTGATTTTCTTCGGAATTTGGCGTTGTCATAAGGGTGGGGGTCGTCATTTTTTTCACAAATTGTTCAAATGCAGTTTTTTTCTGTAAATGACACTTCGTTGGAAATTTTGTAACGAATTCAACGAGGTATGCCATTCCAACATTCGACCACTATTTCCCAGGGTTTTGATTAAAAAACCGAAAAATGACCGAAAAAACCGAAGGTGATTTGGTTCGGATTTCGGTATTGTCATTAGGGAAGGGGGTCGTCATTTATTTTTCAAAAATGTGTTCAAATGCAATTTTTTTCTGTAAATGACACTTTGTTGGAAATTTTGTAACGAATTCAACGAGGTTTGTCATTTTAACATTCGACCACAATTTCCCAGGGTTTTGATTAAAATACCGAAAAATCGAGGTGATTTTCTTCGGATTTTGGCGTTGTCATAAGGGTGGGGGTCGTCATTTTTTTTCAAAAATTGTTCAAATGCAGTTTTTTTTTCTGTAAATGACACTTTGTTGGAAATTTTATAACGAATTCAACGAGGTAAGCCATTCCAACATTCGACCACTATTTCCCAGGGCTTTGATTAAAAACCGAAAAATCGAGCTGATTTTATCCGGATTTTGGCGTTGTCATAAGGCTGGGGGTCGTCATTTTTTTTTCAAAAATATTTTCAAATGCAGTTTTTTTTCTGTAAATGACACTTTGTTGGAAATTTTGTAACGAATTCAACGAGGTATGCCATTCCAACATTCGACCACTATTTCCCAGGGTTTTGATTTTAAAAATTTTTTTTATACTTTGTTGGATTTTAAAACCGAAAATTCGAATTTTAGGTTGATTTTTCTCCGGATTTTGGCGTTGTCATAAGGGTGGGGGTCGTCATTTTTTTTCAAAAATTGTTCAAATGCAGTTTTTTTTCTGTAAATGACACTTTGTTGGAAATTTTGTAACGAATTCAACGAGGTATGCTATTCCAACATTCGACCACTATTTCCCAGGGCTTTGATTAAAAACCGAAAAATCGAGGTGATTTTTTCGGATTTTGGCGTTGTCATAAGGTGGGGGTCGTCATTTTTTTTCAAAAATATTTTCAAATGCAGTTTTTTTTCTGTAAATGACACTTTGTTGGAAATTTTGTAACGAATTTAACGAGGTATGCCATTCCAACATTCGACCACTATTTCCCAGGGCTTTGATTAAAAACCGAAAAATCGAGCTGATTTTATCCGGATTTCGGCGTTGTCATAAGGGTAGGGGTCGTCATTTTTTTTCAAAAATTTGTTCAAATGTAGTTTTTTTTCTGTAAATGACACTTTGTTGGAAATTTTGTAACGAATTCAACGGGGTATGCCATTCCAACATTCGACCACTATTTCCCAGGGTTTTGATTAAAATACCGAAAATCTAGGTGATTTTCTTCGGATTTTGGCGTTGTCATAAGGGTGGGGATCGTCATTTTTTTTCAAAAATTGTTCAAATGCAGTTTTTTTTCTGTAAATCACACTTTGTTGGAAATTTTGTAACGAATTCAACGAGGTATGCTATTCCAACATTCGACCACTATTTCCCAGGGCTATGATTAAAAACCGAAAAATCGAGCTGATTTTATCCGGATATTGGCGTTGTCATAAGGGTGGGGGTCGTCATTTTTTTTCAAAAATATTTTCAAATGCAGTTTTTTTTCTGTAAATGACACTTTGTTGGAAATTTTGTAACGAATTCAACGAGGTATGCTATTCCAACATTCGACCACAATTTCCCAGAGCTTTGATTAAAAACCGAAAAATCGAGGTGATTTTCTTCGGATTTTGGCGTTGTCATAAGGGTGGGGGTCGTCATTTTTTTTCAAAAATTGTTCAAATGCAGTTTTTTTTCTGTAAATGACACTTTGTTGGAAATTTTATAACGAATTCAACGAGGTAAGCCATTCCAACATTCGACCACTATTTCCCAGGGCTTTGATTAAAAACCGAAAAATCGAGCTGATTTTATCCGGATTTTGGCGTTGTCATAAGTGGGGGTCGTCATTTTTTTCTAAAAAATATTTTCAAATGCAGTTTTTTTTCTGTAAATGACACTTTGTTGGAAATTTTGTAACGAATTCAACGAGGTATGCCATTCCAACATTCGACCACTATTTCCCAGGGTTTTGATTAAAAAACCGAAAATTCGAGGTGATTTTCCTCGTATTTTGGCGTTGTCATAAGGGTGGGGATCGTCATTTTTTTTCAAAAATTGTTCAAATGCAGTATTTTTTCTGTAAATCACACTTTGTTGGAAATTTTGTAACGAATTCAACAAGGTATGCCATTCCAACATTCGACCACTATTTCCCAGGGCTTTGATTAAAAACCGAAAAATCGAGCTGATTTTATCCGGATTTTGGCGTTGTCATAAGGGTGGGGGTCGTTTCTTTTTTTCAAAAAATTGTTTAAATGCAATTTTTTTCTGTAAATGACACTTCGTTGGAAATTTTGTAACGAATTTAACGAGGTATGCCATTCCAACATTCGACCACTATTTCCCAGGGCTTTGATTAAAAACCGAAAAATCGAGCTGATTTTATCCGGATTTTGGCGTTGTCATAAGGGTAGGGGTCGTCATTTTTTTTTCAAAAATTTGTTCAAATGTAGTTTTTTTTCTGTAAATGACACTTTGTTGGAAATTTTGTAACGAATTCAACGGGGTATGCCATTCCAACATTCGACCACTATTTCCCAGGGTTTTGATTAAAATACCGAAAATCGAGGTGATTTTCTTCGGATTTTGGCGTTGTCATAAGGGAAGGGGCATCATTTTTTTCCAAAAATTAGTTCAAATGCACTTTTTTTTCTGTAAATGACACTTTGTTGGAAATTTTGTAACGAATTCAACGGGGTATGGCATTCCAACATTCGACCACTATTTCCCAGGGTTTAGATTAAAATACTGAAATTCGAGGTGATTTTCTTCGGATTTTGGAGTTGTCATAAGGGTGGTTGTCGTTTTTTTTTTTCAAAAATTTGTTCAAATCCAATTTTTTTCTGTAAATGACACTTTGTTGAAATTTTGGAACGAATTCAACGAGGTATGCCATTACAACATTCGACCACTATTTCCCAGGGTTTTGAGGTGATTTTCTTCGGATTTTGGCGTTGTCATAAGGGTGGAAGTCATCATTTTTTTCGAAAAATTTGTTTAAATGATATTTTTTTCTGTAAATTCCACTTTGTTGAAAATTTTGTAACGAATTCAACGAGGTATGCCATTTTAACATTCGACCACTCTTTCCCAGGGTTTTGATTAAAATACCGAAAATCGAGGTGATTTTCTTCGGATTTTGGCGTTGTCATAAGGGTGGAAGTCATCATTTTTTTCGAAAAATTTGTTTAAATGATATTTTTTTCTGTAAATTCCACTTTGTTGAAAATTTTGTAACGAATTCAACGCGGTATGCCATTCCAACATTCGACCACTATTTCCCAGGGTTTTGATTAAAATATGGAAAATCGAGGTGATTTTCTTCGGATTTTGGAGTTGTCATAAGGGTGGGGGTCGTAATTTTTTTACAAAAAAATGTTCAAATTCCATTTTTATTCTGTAAAAGACTCTGTGTTGGAAATTTTGTAACGAATTCAACGAGGTATGCCATTCCAACATTTGACCAATATTTCCCAGCGTTTTGATTAAGAAACCGAAAAATCGAGGCGATTTTCTTTGGATTTTGGCGTTGTCATAAGGGTGGGGGTCGTCATTTTTTTTTTAAAAATTTGTTCAAATGCAATTTTTTTTCTGTAAATGACACTTTGTTGGAAATTTTGTAACGAATTCAACGAGCTATGCCATTCCAACATTAGACCACTATTTCCCAGGGTTTTGATTAAAAAACCAAAAAATCGAGGTGATTTTCTTCGGATTTTGGCGTTGTCATAAGGGTGGGGGTCGTCTTTTTTTTCAAAAATTTGTTCAAATGCAATTTCTTTTCTGTAAATGACACTTTGTTGGAAATTTTGTAACGAATTCAACGAGGTATGCCATTCCAACATTCGACCACTATTTCCCAGGGTTTTGATTAAAATACCGAAAATCGAGGTGATTTTCTTCGGATTTTGGCGTTGTCATAAGGGTGGAAGTCATCATTTTTTTCGAAAAATTTGTTTAAATGATATTTTTTTCTGTAAATTCCACTTTGTTGAAAATTTTGTAACGAATTCAACGCGGTATGCCATTCCAGCATTCGACCACTATTTCCCAGGGTTTTGATTAAAATATGGAAAATCGAGGTGATTTTCTTCGGATTTTGGAGTTGTCATAAGGGTGGGGGTCGTATTTTTTTTTACAAAAAAATGTTCAAATTCCATTTTTATTCTGTAAATGACTCTGTGTTGGAAATTTTTTAACGAATTCAACGAGGTATGCCATTCCAACATTTGACCAATATTTCCCAGCGTTTTGATTAAGAAACCGAAAAATCGAGGCGATTTTCTTTGGATTTTGGCGTTGTCATAAGGGTGGGGGTCGTCATTTTTTTTTTAAAAATTTGTTCAAATGCAATTTTTTTTCTGTAAATGATACTTTGTTGGAAATTTTGTAACGAATTCAACGAGCTATGCCATTCCAACATTAGACCACTATTTCCCAGGGTTTTGATTAAAAAACCAAAAAATCGAGGTGATTTTCTTCGGATTTTGGCGTTGTCATAAGGGTGGGGGTCGTCTTTTTTTTCAAAAATTTGTTCAAATGCAATTTCTTTTCTGTAAATGACACTTTGTTGGAAATTTTGTAACGAATTCAACGAGGTATGCCATTCCAACATTCGACCACTATTTCCCAGGGTTTTGATTAAAATACCGAAAATCGAGGTGATTTTCTTCGGATTTTGGCGTTGTCATAAGGGTGGGGGTCGTGATTTTTTTTTCAAAAATTTGTTCAAATGCAATTTTTTTTCTGTAAATAACACTTTGTTGGAAATTTTGTAACTAATTCAACGAGGTATGCCATTCCAACATTCGACCTTTCTTTCCCAGGGCTTTGATTAAAAACCGAAAAATCGAACTGATTTTATCCGGATTTTGGCGTTGTCATAAGGGTGGGGTCGTCATTTTTTTTCAAAAAATTGTTTAAATGCAATTTTCTTTCTGTAAATGACACTTCGTTGGAAATTTTGTAACGAATTCAACGAGGTATGCCATTCCAACATTCGACCACTATTTCCCAGGGCTTTGATTAAAAACCGAAAAATCGAGCTGATTTTATCCGGATTTTGGCGTTGTCATAAGGGTGGGGGTCATCATTTTTTTGAAAAATTTGTTCAAATGCAATTTTTTTCTGTAAATGACACTTTGTTGAAAATTTTGTAACGAATTCAACGAGGTATGCCATTTCAACATCCGACCACTATTTCCCAGGGTTGTGATTAATAAACCGAAAAATCGAGCTGATTTTATCCGGATTTTGGCGTTGTCATAAGGGTGGGGGTCATCATCTTTTTTCAAAAATTTGTTCAAATGCCATTTTTTCCTCTAAAAGACACTTTGTTGGAAATTTTGTAACGAATTCAACGAGGTATGCCATTCCAACATTCGACCTTTCTTTCCCAGGGCTTTGATTAAAAACCGAAAAATCGAAGTGATTTTATCCGGATTTTGGCGTTGTCATAAGGGTGGGGGTCGTCATTTTTTTCAAAAAATTGTTTAAATGCAATTTTTTTCTGTAAATGACACTTCGTTGGAAATTTTGTAACGAATTCAACGAGGTATGCCATTCCAACATTCGACCACTATTTCCCAGGGCTTTGATTAAAAACCGAAAAATCGAGCTGATTTTATCCGGATTTTGGCGTTGTCATAAGGGTAGGGGTGGTCTTTTTTTTTCAAAAATTTGTTCAAATGTAGTTTTTTTTCTGTAAATGACATTTTGTTGGAAATTTTGTAACGAATTCAACGGGGTATGCCATTCCAACATTCGACCACTATTTCCCAGGGTTTTGATTAAAAAACCGAAAAATCGAGGTGATTTTCTTCGGATTTTGGCGTTGTCATAAGGGAAGGGTCATCATTTTTTTCCAAAAATTTGTTCAAATGATATTTTTTTTTTGTAAATTCCACTTTGTTGAAAATTTTGTAACGAATTCAACGAGGTATGCCATTTTAATATTCTACCACTATTTCTCAGGTTTTTATTAAAATACCGACAATTGAGGTGAATTTCTTCGGATTTTGGCGTTGTCATAAGGGTGGGGGTCATCATTTTTTTCAAAAAAATTTTTTCAAATTATATTTTTTTCTGTAAATGACACTTTGTTGGGAATTTTATAACGAATTTAACGAGGTATGCCATTCCAACATTCGACTACTATTTCCCAGGGTTTTGATTAAAAAACCGAAAAATCGAGGTGATTTTCTTCGGATTTTGGCGTTGTCATAAGGGTGGGGGTCATCATTTTTTTCGATAAATTTGTTCAAATGATATTTTTTTTTGTAAATTCCACATTGTTGAAAATTTTGTAACGAATTCAACGAGGTATGCCATTCCAACATTCGACCACTATTTCCCAGGGTTTTGATTAAAATATGGAAAATCGAGGTGATTTTCTTCGGATTTTGGAGTTGTCATAAGGGTGGGGGTAGTAATTTTTTTTTCAAAAAAATGTTCAAATTCCATTTTTATTCTGTAAATGACTCTGTGTTGGAAATTTTGTAACGAATTCAACGAGGTATGCCATTCCAACATTCGACCACTATTTCCCAGCGTTTTGATTAAAAAACCGAAAAATCGAGGTGATTTTCTTTGGATTTTGGCGTTGTCATAAGGGTGGGGGTCGTAATTTTTTTTTAAAAATTTGTTCAAATGCAATTTCTTTTCTGTAAATGACACTTTGATGGAAATTTTGTAACGAATTCAACGAGGTATGCCATTCCAACATAAGACCACTATTTCCCAGGGTTTTGATTAAAAAACAAAAAATCGAGGTGATTTTCTTCGGATTTTGGCGTTGTCATAAGGGTGGGGGTCGTCATTTTTTTTCAAAAATTTGTTCAAATGCAATTTCTTTTCTGTAAATGACACTTTGTTGGAAATTTTGTAACGAATTCAACGAGGTATGCCATTCCAACATTCGACTACTAATTCCCAGGGTTTTGATTAAAATACCGAAAATCGAGGTGATTTTCTTCGGATTTTGGCGTTGTCATAAGGGTGGGGGTCGTGATTTTTTTTTTCAAAAATTTGTTCAAATGCAATTTTTTTTCTGTAAATAACACTTTGTTGGAAATTTTGTAACTAATTCAACGAGGTATGCCATTCCAACATTCGACCTTTCTTTCCCAGGGCTTTGATTAAAAACCGAAAAATCGAACTGATTTTATCCGGATTTTGGCGTTGTCATAAGGGTGGGGGTCGTCATTTTTTTTCAAAAAATTGTTTAAATGCAATTTTCTTTCTGTAAATGACACTTCGTTGGAAATTTTGTAACGAATTCAACGAGGTATGCCATTCCAACATTCGACCACTATTTCCCAGGGCTTTGATTAAAAACCGAAAAATCGAGCTGATTTTATCCGGATTTTGGCGTTGTCATAAGGGTGGGGGCATCATTTTTTTTTGAAAAATTTGTTCAAATGCAATTTTTTTCTGTAAATGACACTTTGTTGAAAATTTTGTAACGAATTCAACGAGGTATGCCATTTCAACATCCGACCACTATTTCCCAGGGTTGTGATTAATAAACCGAAAAATCGAGCTGATTTTATCCGGATTTTGGCGTTGTCATAAGGGTGGGGTCGTCATCATCTTTTTCAAAAATTTGTTCAAATGCCATTTTTTCCTCTAAAAGACACTTTGTTGGAAATTTTGTAACGAATTCAACGAGGTATGCCATTCCAACATTCGACCTTTCTTTCCCAGGGCTTTGATTAAAAACCGAAAAATCGAAGTGATTTTATCCGGATTTTGGCGTTGTCATAAGGGTGGGGGTCGTCATTTTTTTTCAAAAAATTGTTTAAATGCAATTTTTTTCTGTAAATGACACTTCGTTGGAAATTTTGTAACGAATTCAACGAGGTATGCCATTCCAACATTCGACCACTATTTCCCAGGGCTTTGATTAAAAACCGAAAAATCGAGCTGATTTTATCCGGATTTTGGCGTTGTCATAAGGGTAGGGGTGGTCTTTTTTTTTCAAAAATTTGTTCAAATGTAGTTTTTTTTCTGTAAATGACATTTTGTTGGAAATTTTGTAACGAATTCAACGGGGTATGCCATTCCAACATTCGACCACTATTTCCCAGGGTTTTGATTAAAAAACCGAAAAATCTAGGAGATTTTCTTCGGATTTTGGGGTTGTCATAAGGGTGGGAGTCGTCATTTTTATTTCAAAAATTAGTTCAAATGCAATTTTTTTTCTGTAAATGACACTTTGTTGGAAATTTTGTAACGAATTCAACGAGGTATGCCATTCCAACATTCGACCACTATTTCCCAGGGTTTTGATTAAAATACCGAAAATCGAGGTGATTTTCTTCGGATTTTGGCGTTGTCATAAGGGTGGGAGTCGTGATTTTTTTTCAAAAATTTGTTCAAATGCAATTTTTTTCTGTAAATAACACTTTGTTGGAAATTTTGTAACTAATTCAACGAGGTATGCCATTCCAACATTCGACCTTTCTTTCCCAGGGCTTTGATTAAAAACCGAAAAATCGAACTGATTTTATCCGGATTTTGGCGTTGTCATAAGGGTGGGGGTCGTCATTTTTTTCAAAAAATTGTTTAAATGCAATTTTCTTTCTGTAAATGACACTTCGTTGGAAATTTTGTAACGAATTCAACGAGGTATGCCATTCCAACATTCGACCACTATTTCCCAGGGCTTTGATTAAAAACCGAAAAATCGAGCTGATTTTATCCGGATTTTGGCGTTGTCATAAGGGTGGGGGCATCATTTTTTTTTGAAAAATTTGTTCAAATGCAATTTTTTTCTGTAAATGACACTTTGTTGAAAATTTTGTAACGAATTCAACGAGGTATGCCATTTCAACATCCGACCACTATTTCCCAGGGTTGTGATTAATAAACCGAAAAATCGAGCTGATTTTATCCGGATTTTGGCGTTGTCATAAGGGTGGGGGTCATCATCTTTTTTCAAAAATTTGTTCAAATGCCATTTTTTCCTCTAAAAGACACTTTGTTGGAAATTTTGTAACGAATTCAACGAGGTATGCCATTCCAACATTCGACCTTTCTTTCCCAGGGCTTTGATTAAAAACCGAAAAATCGAAGTGATTTTATCCGGATTTTGGCGTTGTCATAAGGGTGGGGGTCGTCATTTTTTTTCAAAAAATTGTTTAAATGCAATTTTTTTCTGTAAATGACACTTCGTTGGAAATTTTGTAACGAATTCAACGAGGTATGCCATTCCAACATTCGACCACTATTTCCCAGGGCTTTGATTAAAAACCGAAAAATCGAGCTGATTTTATCCGGATTTTGGCGTTGTCATAAGGGTAGGGGTGGTCTTTTTTTTTCAAAAATTTGTTCAAATGTAGTTTTTTTCTGTAAATGACATTTTGTTGGAAATTTTGTAACGAATTCAACGGGGTATGCCATTCCAACATTCGACCACTATTTCCCAGGGTTTTGATTAAAAAACCGAAAAATCTAGGAGATTTTCTTCGGATTTTGGCGTTGTCATAAGGGTGGGAGTCGTCATTTTTTTTTCAAAAATTTGTTCAAATGCAATTTTTTTTTCTGTAAATGACATTTTGTTTCGTTGTCATAAGGGAAGGGGCATCATTTTTTTCAAAAATTTGTTCAGATGCAATTTTTTTCTGTATATGACACTTTTTTGGAAATTTTGTAACGAATTCAACGAGGTATGCCATTCCAACATTCGACCACTATTTCCCAGGGTTTTGATTAAAAAGCCGAAAAATCGAGGTGATTTTCTTCGGATTTTGGCGTTGTCATAAGGGAAGGGTCATCATTTTTTTCCAAAAATTTGTTCAAATGATATTTTTTTTTTGTAAATTCCACTTTGTTGAAAATTTTGTAACGAATTCAACGAGGTATGCCATTTTAATATTCTACCACTATTTCTCAGTTTTTTATTAAAATACCGACAATTGAGGTGAATTTCTTCGGATTTTGGCGTTGTCATAAGGGTGGGGGTCATCATTTTTTTCAAAAAATTTTTTCAAATTATATTTTTTTTCTGTAAATGACACTTTGTTGGGAATTTTATAACGAATTTAACGAGGTATGCCATTCCAACATTCGACTACTATTTCCCAGGGTTTTGATTAAAAAACCGAAAAATCGAGGTGATTTTCTTCGGATTTTGGCGTTGTCATAAGGGTGGGGGTCATCATTTTTTTCGATAAATTTGTTCAAATGATATTTTTTTTTTGTAAATTCCACATTGTTGAAAATTTTGTAACGAATTCAACGAGGTATGCCATTCCAACATTCGACCACTATTTCCCAGGGTTTTGATTAAAATATGGAAAATCGAGGTGATTTTCTTCGGATTTTGGAGTTGTCATAAGGGTGGGGGTCGTAATTTTTTTTTCAAAAAAATGTTCAAATTCCATTTTTATTCTGTAAATGACTCTGTGTTGGAAATTTTGTAACGAATTCAACGAGGTATGCCATTCCAACATTCGACCACTATTTCCCAGCGTTTTGATTAAAAAACCGAAAAATCGAGGTGATTTTCTTTGGATTTTGGCGTTGTCATAAGGGTGGGGGTCGTCATTTTTTTTTTAAAATTTGTTCAAATGCAATTTCTTTTCTGTAAATGACACTTTGATGGAAATTTTGTAACGAATTCAACGAGGTATGCCATTCCAACATAAGACCACTATTTCCCAGGGTTTTGATTAAAAAACAAAAAATCGAGGTGATTTTCTTCGGATTTTGGCGTTGTCATAAGGGTGGGGGTCGTCATTTTTTTTCAAAAATTTGTTCAAATGCAATTTCTTTTCTGTAAATGACACTTTGTTGGAAATTTTGTAACGAATTCAACGAGGTATGCCATTCCAACATTCGACTACTAATTCCCAGGGTTTTGATTAAAATACCGAAAATCGAGGTGATTTTCTTCGGATTTTGGCGTTGTCATAAGGGTGGGGGTCGTGATTTTTTTTTCAAAAATTTGTTCAAATGCAATTTTTTTTCTGTAAATAACACTTTGTTGGAAATTTTGTAACGAATTCGACGAGGTATGCCATTCCAACATTCGACCACTATTTCCCAGGGTTTTGATTAAAAAACCGAAAAATCGAGGTGATTTTCTTCGGATTTTGGCGTTGTCATAAGGTTGGGGGTCATCATTTTTTTCGATAAATTTGTTCAAATGATATTTTTTTTGTAAATTCCACATTGTTGAAAACTTTGTAACGAATTCAACGAGGTATGCCATTCCAACATTCGACCACTATTTCCCAGGGTTTTGATTAAAATATGGAAAATCGAGGTGATTTTCTTCGGATTTTGGGTTTGTCATAAGGGTGGGGGTCGTAATTTTTTTTTCAAAAAAATGTTCAAATTCCATTTTTATTCTGTAAATGACTCTGTGTTGGAAATTTTGTAACGAATTCAACGAGGTATGCCATTCCAACATTCGACCACTATTTCCCAGGGTTTTGTTTAAAAAACCGAAAAATCGAGGTGATTTTCTTTGGATTTTGGCGTTGTCATAAGGGTGGTGGTGGTCATTTTTTTTTCACGAATTGTTCAAATGCATTTTTTTTTTTTTGTAAATGACACTTTGTTGGAAATTTTGTAACGAATTCAACGAGATATGCTATTCCAAGATTCGACCACTATTTCCCAGGGTTTTGATTAAAAAACCGAAAAATCGAGGTGATTTTCTTCGGATTTTGGCGTTGTCATAAGGGTGGGGGTCGTCATTTTTTTTTCAAATATTGTTCAAATGCTGTTTTTTTTTTGTAAATGAAACTTTGTTGGAAATTTTGTAACGAATTCAACGAGGTATGCCATTCCAACATTCGACCACTATTTCCCAGGGTTTTGTTTAAAAAACCGAAAAATCGAGGTGATTTTCTTTGGATTTTGGCGTTGTCATAAGGGTGGCGGTCGTCATTTTTTTTCAAAAATTGTCCAAATGCTGTTTTTGTTCTGTAAATGACACTTTGTTGGAAATTTTGTAACGAATTCAACGAGGTATGCCATTCCAACATTCGACCACTATTTCCCAGGGTTTTGATTAAAATACCGAAAATCGAGGTGATTTTCTTCGGATTTTGGCGTTGTCATAAGGGAAGGGGCATTTGTTTTTTCCAAAAATTAGTTAAATGCAATTTTTTTGTAAATGACACTTTGTTGGAAATTTTGTAACGAATTCAACGAGGTATGCCATTCCAACATTCGACCACTATTTCCCAGGGTTTTGTTTAAAAAACCGAAAAATCGAGGTGATTTTATTCGGATTTTGGCGTTGTCATAAGGGTGGGGGTCGTCATTTTTTTTCAAAAATTGTCCAAATGCTGTTTTTTTCTGTAAATGACACTTTGTTGGAAATTTTGTAACGAATTCAACGAGGTATGCCATTCCAACATTCGACCACTATTTCCCAGGGTTTTGATTAAAATACCGAAAATCGAGGTGATTTTCTTCGGATTTTGGCGTTGTCATAAGGGAAGGGGCATTTGTTTTTTTCAAAAATTAGTTAAATGCAATTTTTTTGTAAATGACACTTTGTTGGAAATTTTGTAACGAATTCAACGAGGTATGCCATTCCAACATTCGACCACTATTTCCCAGGGTTTTGTTTAAAAAACCGAAAAATCGAGGTGATTTTATTCGGATTTTGGCGTTGTCATAAGGGTGGGGGTCGTCATTTTTTTCAAAAATTGTCCAAATGCTGTTTTTGTTCTGTAAATGACACTTTGTTGGAAATTTTGTAACGAATTCAACGAGGTATGCCATTCCAACATTCGACCACTATTTCCCAGGGTTTTGATTAAAATACCGAAAATCGAGGTGATTTTCTTCGGATTTTGGCGTTGTCATAAGGGAAGGGGCATTTGTTTTTTCCAAAAATTAGTTAAATGCAATTTTTTTGTAAATGACACTTTGTTGGAAATTTGATTTAAATATCGAAAATCGAGGTGATTTTCTTCGGATTTTGGCGTTGTCATAAGGGTGGGGGTCGTCATTTTTTTCAAATATTGTTCAAATGCTGTTTTTTTTTGTAAATGAAACTTTGTTGGAAATTTTGTAACGAATTCAACGAGGTATGCCATTCCAACATTCGACCACTATTTCCCAGGGTTTTGTTTAAAAAACCGAAAAATCGAGGTGATTTTCTTCGGATTTTGGCGTTGTCATAAGGGTGGCGGTCGTCATTTTTTTTCAAAAATTGTCCAAATGCTGTTTTTGTTCTGTAAATGACACTTTGTTGGAAATTTTGTAACGAATTCAACGAGGTATGCCATTCCAACATTCGACCACTATTTCCCAGGGTTTTGATTAAAATACCGAAAATCGAGGTGATTTTCTTCGGATTTTGGCGTTGTCATAAGGGAAGGGGCATTTGTTTTTTCCAAAAATTAGTTAAATGCAATTTTTTTGTAAATGACACTTTGTTGGAAATTTTGTAACGAATTCAACGAGGTATGCCATTCCAACATTCGACCACTATTTCCCAGGGTTTTGTTTAAAAAACCGAAAAATCGAGGTGATTTTATTCGGATTTTGGCGTTGTCATAAGGGTGGGGGTCGTCATTTTTTTCAAAAATTGTCCAAATGCTGTTTTTTTCTGTAAATGACACTTTGTTGGAAATTTTGTAACGAATTCAACGAGGTATGCCATTCCAACATTCGACCACTATTTCCCAGGGTTTTGATTAAAATACCGAAAATCGAGGTGATTTTCTTCGGATTTTGGCGTTGTCATAAGGGAAGGGGCATTTGTTTTTTCCAAAAATTAGTTAAATGCAATTTTTTTGTAAATGACACTTTGTTGGAAATTTTGTAACGAATTCAACGAGGTATGCCATTCCAACATTCGACCACTATTTCCCAGGGTTTTGTTTAAAAAACCGAAAAATCGAGGTGATTTTATTCGGATTTTGGCGTTGTCATAAGGGTGGGGGTCGTCATTTTTTTTCAAAAATTGTCCAAATGCTGTTTTTGTTCTGTAAATGACACTTTGTTGGAAATTTTGTAACGAATTCAACGAGGTATGCCATTCCAACATTCGACCACTATTTCCCAGGGTTTTGATTAAAATACCGAAAATCGAGGTGATTTTCTTCGGATTTTGGCGTTGTCATAAGGGAAGGGGCATTTGTTTTTTCCAAAAATTAGTTAAATGCAATTTTTTTTGTAAATGACACTTTGTTGGAAATTTGATTTAAATATCGAAAATCGAGGGTGATTTTCGTGATTTTCTTGATTTTGGCGTTGTCATAAGGATGGGGGTCGTCATTTTTTTTCAAATATTGTTCAAATGATTTTTTTTTGTAAATGAAACTTTGTTGGAAATTTTGTAACGAATTCAACGATGTATGCCATTCCAACATTCGACCACTATTTCCCAGGGTTTTGTTTAAAAAACCGAAAAATCGAGGTGATTTTCTTCGGATTTTGGCGTTGTCAGAAGGGTGGCGGTCGTCATTTTTTTTTCAAAAATTGTCCAAATGCTGTTTTTTTTCTGTAAATGCCACTTTGTTGAAAATTTTGTAACGAATTCAACGAGGTATGCCATTCCAACATTCGATCACTATTTCCCAGGGTTTTTATTAAAATACCGAAAAATAGAGGTGATTTTCTTCGGATTTTGGCGTTGTCATAAGGGTGGGGGTCGTCATTTTTGTCGATAAATTTGTTCAAATGATATTTTTTTTTTGTAAATTCCACTTTGTTGAAAATTTTGTAACGAATTCAACGGGGTATGCCATTCCAACATTCGACCACTATTTCCCAGGGTTTTGATTAAAAAACCGAAAAATCTAGGAGATTTTCTTCGGATTTTGGCGTTGTCATAAGGGTGGGAGTCGTCATTTTTTTTCAAAAATTTGTTCAAATGCAATTTTTTTTTCTGTAAATGACATTTTGTTTCGTTGTCATAAGGGAAGGGGCATCATTTTTTTCGAAAAATTAGTTCAAATGCACTTTTTTTTCTGTATATGACACTTTTTGGAAATTTTGTAACGAATTCAACGAGGTATGCCATTCCAACATTGGACCACTATTTCCCAGGGTTTTGATTAAAATACCGAAAATCGAGGTGATTTTCTTCGGATTTTGGCGTTGTCATAAGGGTGGGGGTCGTGATTTTTTTTTCAAAAATTTGTTCAGATGCAATTTTTTTCTGTAAATAACACTTTGTTGGAAATTTTGTAACGAATTCAACAAGGTATGCCATTCCAACATTCGACCACTATTTCCCAGGGTTTTGATTAAAAAACCGAAAAATCGAGGTGATTTTCTTCGGATTTTGGCGTTGTCATAAGGGAAGGGTCATCATTTTTTTCCAAAAATTTGTTCAAATGATATTTTTTTTTTGTAAATTCCACTTTGTTGAAAATTTTGTAACGAATTCAACGAGGTATGCCATTTTAATATTCTACCACTATTTCTCAGTTTTTTATTAAAATACCGACAATTGAGGTGAATTTCTTCGGATTTTGGCGTTGTCATAAGGGTGGGGGTCATCATTTTTTTCAAAAAATTTTTTCAAATTATATTTTTTTCTGTAAATGACACTTTGTTGGGAATTTTATAACGAATTTAACGAGGTATGCCATTCCAACATTCGACTACTATTTCCCAGGGTTTTGATTAAAAAACCGAAAAATCGAGGTAATTTTCTTCGGATTTTGGCGTTGTCATAAGGGTGGGGGTCATCATTTTTTCGATAAATTTGTTCAAATGATATTTTTTTTTGTAAATTCCACATTGTTGAAAATTTTGTAACGAATTCAACGAGGTATGCCATTCCAACATTCGACCACTATTTCCCAGGGTTTTGATTAAAATATGGAAAATCGAGGTGCTTTTCTTCGGATTTTGGAGTTGTCATAAGGGTGGGGGTCGTAATTTTTTTTTCAAAAAATGTTCAAATTCCATTTTTATTCTGTAAATGACTCTGTGTTGGAAATTTTGTAACGAATTCAACGAGGTATGCCATTCCAACATTCGACCACTATTTCCCAGCGTTTTGATTAAAAAACCGAAAAATCGAGGTGATTTTCTTTGGATTTTGGCGTTGTCATAAGGGTGGGGGTCGTCATTTTTTTTTAAAATTTGTTCAAATGCAATTTCTTTTCTGTAAATGACACTTTGATGGAAATTTTGTAACGAATTCAACGAGGTATGCCATTCCAACATAAGACCACTATTTCCCAGGGTTTTGATTAAAAAACAAAAAATCGAGGTGATTTTCTTCGGATTTTGGCGTTGTCATAAGGGTGGGGGTCGTCATTTTTTTTTCAAAAATTTGTTCAAATGCAATTTCTTTTCTGTAAATGACACTTTGTTGGAAATTTTGTAACGAATTCAACGAGGTATGCCATTCCAACATTCGACTACTAATTCCCAGGGTTTTGATTAAAATACCGAAAATCGAGGTGATTTTCTTCGGATTTTGGCGTTGTCATAAGGGTGGGGGTCGTGATTTTTTTTTCAAAAATTTGTTCAAATGCAATTTTTTTTCTGTAAATAACACTTTGTTGGAAATTTTGTAACGAATTCGACGAGGTATGCCATTCCAACATTCGACCACTATTTCCCAGGGTTTTGATTAAAAAACCGAAAAATCGAGGTGATTTTCTTCGGATTTTGGCGTTGTCATAAGGGTGGGGGTCATCATTTTTTTCGATAAATTTGTTCAAATGATATTTTTTTTTTGTAAATTCCACATTGTTGAAAATTTTGTAACGAATTCAACGAGGTATGCCATTCCAACATTCGACCACTATTTCCCAGGGTTTTGTTTAAAAAACCGAAAAATCGAGGTGATTTTCTTCGGATTTTGGCGTTGTCAGAAGGGTGGCGGTCGTCATTTTTTTTCAAAAATTGTCCAAATGCTGTTTTTTTCTGTAAATGACACTTTGTTGAAAATTTTGTAACGAATTCAACGAGGTATGCCATTCCAACATTCGATCACTATTTCCCAGGGTTTTTATTAAAATACCGAAAAATAGAGGTGATTTTCTTCGGATTTTGGCGTTGTCATAAGGGTGGGGGTCGTCATTTTTTTCGATAAATTTGTTCAAATGATATTTTTTTTTGTAAATTCCACTTTGTTGAAAATTTTGTAACGAATTCAACGGGGTATGCCATTCCAACATTCGACCACTATTTCCCAGGGTTTTGATTAAAAAACCGAAAAATCTAGGAGATTTTCTTCGGATTTTGGCGTTGTCATAAGGGTGGGAGTCGTCATTTTTTTTTCAAAAATTTGTTCAAATGCAATTTTTTTTCTGTAAATGACATTTTGTTTCGTTGTCATAAGGGAAGGGGCATCATTTTTTTCGAAAAATTAGTTCAAATGCACTTTTTTTCTGTATATGACACTTTTTTGGAAATTTTGTAACGAATTCAACGAGGTATGCCATTCCAACATTGGACCACTATTTCCCAGGGTTTTGATTAAAATACCGAAAATCGAGGTGATTTTCTTCGGATTTTGGCGTTGTCATAAGGGTGGGGGTCGTGATTTTTTTTTCAAAAATTTGTTCAGATGCAATTTTTTTCTGTAAATAACACTTTGTTGGAAATTTTGTAACGAATTCAACGAGGTATGCCATTCCAACATTCGACCACTATTTCCCAGGGTTTTGATTAAAAAACCGAAAAATCGAGGTGATTTTCTTCGGATTTTGGCGTTGTCATAAGGGAAGGGTCATCATTTTTTTCAAAAATTTGTTCAAATGATATTTTTTTTGTAAATTCCACATTGTTGAAAATTTTGTAACGAATTCAACGAGGTATGCCATTCCAACATTCGACCACTATTTCCCAGGGTTTTGATTAAAATATGGAAAATCGAGGTGATTTTCTTCGGATTTTGGAGTTGTCATAAGGGTGGGGGTCGTAATTTTTTTTCAAAAAAATGTTCAAATTCCATTTTTATTCTGTAAATGACTCTGTGTTGGAAATTTTGTAACGAATTCAACGAGGTATGCCATTCCAACATTCGACCACTATTTCCCAGCGTTTTGATTAAAAAACCGAAAAATCGAGGTGATTTTCTTTGGATTTTGGCGTTGTCATAAGGGTGGGGGTCGTCATTTTTTTTTAAAAATTTGTTCAAATGCAATTTCTTTTCTGTAAATGACACTTTGATGGAAATTTTGTAACGAATTCAACGAGGTATGCCATTCCAACATAAGACCACTATTTCCCAGGGTTTTGATTAAAAAACAAAAAATCGAGGTGATTTTCTTCGGATTTTGGCGTTGTCATAAGGGTGGGGGTCGTCATTTTTTTTCAAAAATTTGTTCAAATGCAATTTCTTTTCTGTAAATGACACTTTGTTGGAAATTTTGTAACGAATTCAACGAGGTATGCCATTCCAACATTCGACTACTATTTCCCAGGGTTTTGATTAAAAAACAAAAAATCGAGGTGATTTTCTTCGGATTTTGGCGTTGTCATAAGGGTGGGGGTCGTCATTTTTTTTCAAAAATTTGTTCAAATGCAATTTTTTTCTGTAAATAACACTTTGTTGGAAATTTTGTAACGAATTCGACGAGGTATGCCATTCCAACATTCGACCACTATTTCCCAGGGTTTTGATTAAAAAACCGAAAAATCGAGGTGATTTTCTTCGGATTTTGGCGTTGTCATAAGGGTGGGGGTCATCATTTTTTTCGATAAATTTGTTCAAATGATATTTTTTTTTGTAAATTCCACATTGTTGAAAATTTTGTAACGAATTCAACGAGGTATGCCATTCCAACATTCGACCACTATTTCCCAGGGTTTTGATTAAAATATGGAAAATCGAGGTGATTTTCTTCGGATTTTGGAGTTGTCATAAGGGTGGGGGTCGTAATTTTTTTTTCAAAAAAATGTTCAAATTCCATTTTTATTCTGTAAATGACTCTGTGTTGGAAATTTTGTAACGAATTCAACGAGGTATGCCATTCCAACATTCGACCACTATTTCCCAGCGTTTTGATTAAAAAACCGAAAAATCGAGGTGATTTTCTTTGGATTTTGGCGTTGTCATAAGGGTGGTGGTGGTCATTTTTTTTCACGAATTGTTCAAATGCAGTTTTTTTCTGTAAATGACACTTTGTTGGAAATTTTGTAACGAATTCAACGAGATATGCTATTCCAAGATTCGACCACTATTTCCCAGGGTTTTGATTAAAAAACCGAAAAATCGAGGTGATTTTCTTCGGATTTTGGCGTTGTCATAAGGGTGGGGGTCGTCATTTTTTTTCAAATATTGTTCAAATGCTGTTTTTTTTTTGTAAATGAAACTTTGTTGGAAATTTTGTAACGAATTCAACGAGGTATGCCATTTCAACATTCGACCTCTATTTCCCAGGGTTTTGTTTAAAAAACCGAAAAATCGAGGTGATTTTCTTCGGATTTTGGCGTTGTCATAAGGGCGGCGGTCGTCATTTTTTTTTCAAAAATTGTCCAAATGCTGTTTTTGTTCTGTAAATGACACTTTGTTGGAAATTTTGTAACGAATTCAACGAGGTATGCCATTCCAACATTCGACCACTATTTCCCAGGGTTTTGATTAAAATACCGAAAATCGAGGTGATTTTCTTCGGATTTTGGCGTTGTCATAAGGGAAGGGGCATTTGTTTTTTCCAAAAATTAGTTAAATGCAATTTTTTTGTAAATGACACTTTGTTGGAAATTTTGTAACGAATTCAACGAGGTATGCCATTCCAACATTCGACCACTATTTCCCAGGGTTTTGATTAAAATACCGAAAATCGAGGTGATTTTCTTCGGATTTTGGCGTTGTCATAAGGGAAGGGGCATTTGTTTTTTCAAAAATTAGTTAAATGCATTTTTTTTGTAAATGACACTTTGTTGGAAATTTTGTAACGAATTCAACGAGGTATGCCATTCCAACATTCGACCACTATTTCCCAGGGTTTTGTTTAAAAAACCGAAAAATCGAGGTGATTTTATTCGGATTTTGGCGTTGTCATAAGGGTGGGGGTCGTCATTTTTTTCAAAAATTGTCCAAATGCTGTTTTTGTTCTGTAAATGACACTTTGTTGGAAATTTTGTAACGAATTCAACGAGGTATGCCATTCCAACATTCGACCACTATTTCCCAGGGTTTTGATTAAAATACCGAAAATCGAGGTGATTTTCTTCGGATTTTGGCGTTGTCATAAGGGAAGGGGCATTTGTTTTTTCCAAAAATTAGTTAAATGCAATTTTTTTGTAAATGACACTTTGTTGGAAATTTGATTTAAATATCGAAAATCGAGGTGATTTTCTTCGGATTTTGGCGTTGTCATAAGGATGGGGTCGTCATTTTTTTCAAATATTGTTCAAATGCTGTTTTTTTTGTAAATGAAACTTTGTTGGAAATTTTGTAACGAATTCAACGATGTATGCCATTCCAACATTCGACCACTATTTCCCAGGGTTTTGTTTAAAAAACCGAAAAATCGAGGTGATTTTCTTCGGATTTTGGCGTTGTCAGAAGGGTGGCGGTCGTCATTTTTTTCAAAAATTGTCCAAATGCTGTTTTTTTTCTGTAAATGACACTTTGTTGAAAATTTTGTAACGAATTCAACGAGGTATGCCATTCCAACATTCGATCACTATTTCCCAGGGTTTTTATTAAAATACCGAAAAATAGAGGTGATTTTCTTCGGATTTTGGCGTTGTCATAAGGGTGGTTGTCATCATTTTTTTCGAAAAATTTGTTCAAATGATTTTTTTTTCTGTAAATTTCACTTTGTTGAAAATTTTGTAACGAATTCAACGAGGTATGCCATTCCAACATTCGACCACTATTTCCCAGGGTTTTGATTAAAATACCGAAAATCAAGGTGATTTTCTTCGGATTTTTGCGTTGTCATAAGGGAAGGGGCATTTGTTTTTTCCAAAAATTAGTTAAAATGCAATTTTTCTGTAAATAACACTTTGTTGGAAATTTTGTAACGAATTCAACGAGGTATGCCATTCCAACATTCGACCACTATTTCCCAGGGTTTTGATTAAAAAACCGAAAAATCGAGGTGATTTTCTTCGGATTTTGGCGTTGTCATAAGGGTGGGGGTCGTCATTTTTTTTCAAATATTGTTCAAATGCTTTTTTTTTTGTAAATGAAACTTTGTTGGAAATTTTGTAACGAATTCAACGAGGTATGCCATTCCAACATTCGACCACTATTTCCCAGGGTTTTGTTTAAAAAACCGAAAAATCGAGGTGATTTTATTCGGATTTTGGCGTTGTCATAAGGGTGGGGGTCGTCATTTTTTTCAAAAATTGTCCAAATGCTGTTTTTGTTCTGTAAATGACACTTTGTTGGAAATTTTGTAACGAATTCAACGAGGTATGCCATTCCAACATTCGACCACTATTTCCCAGGGTTTTGATTAAAATACCGAAAATCGAGGTGATTTTCTTCGGATTTTGGCGTTGTCATAAGGGAAGGGGCATTTGTTTTTTCCAAAAATTAGTTAAATGCAATTTTTTTTGTAAATGACACTTTGTTGGAAATTTGATTTAAATATCGAAAATCGAGGTGATTTTCTTCGGATTTTGGCGTTGTCATAAGGATGGGGGTCGTCATTTTTTTCAAATATTGTTCAAATGCTGTTTTTTTTTTGTAAATGAAACTTTGTTGGAAATTTTGTAACGAATTCAACGATGTATGCCATTCCAACATTCGACCACTATTTCCCAGGGTTTTGTTTAAAAAACCGAAAAATCGAGGTGATTTTCTTCGGATTTTGGCGTTGTCAGAAGGGTGGCGGTCGTCATTTTTTTTCAAAAATTGTCCAAATGCTGTTTTTTTTCTGTAAATGACACTTTGTTGAAAATTTTGTAACGAATTCAACGAGGTATGCCATTCCAACATTCGATCACTATTTCCCAGGGTTTTTATTAAAATACCGAAAAATAGAGGTGATTTTCTTCGGATTTTGGCGTTGTCATAAGGGTGGGGGTCGTCATTTTTGTCGATAAATTTGTTCAAATGATATTTTTTTTTGTAAATTCCACTTTGTTGAAAATTTTGTAACGAATTCAACGGGGTATGCCATTCCAACATTCGACCACTATTTCCCAGGGTTTTGATTAAAAAACCGAAAAATCTAGGAGATTTTCTTCGGATTTTGGCGTTGTCATAAGGGTGGGAGTCGTCATTTTTTTTTTCAAAAATTTGTTCAAATGCAATTTTTTTTTCTGTAAATGACATTTTGTTTCGTTGTCATAAGGGAAGGGGCATCATTTTTTTCGAAAAATTAGTTCAAATGCACTTTTTTTTCTGTATATGACACTTTTTTGGAAATTTTGTAACGAATTCAACGAGGTATGCCATTCCAACATTGGACCACTATTTCCCAGGGTTTTGATTAAAATACCGAAAATCGAGGTGATTTTCTTCGGATTTTGGCGTTGTCATAAGGGTGGGGGTCGTGATTTTTTTTTCAAAAATTTGTTCAGATGCAATTTTTTTCTGTAAATAACACTTTGTTGGAAATTTTGTAACGAATTCAACGAGGTATGCCATTCCAACATTCGACCACTATTTCCCAGGGTTTTGATTAAAAAACCGAAAAATCGAGGTGATTTTCTTCGGATTTTGGCGTTGTCATAAGGGAAGGGTCATCATTTTTTTTCCAAAAATTTGTTCAAATGATATTTTTTTTTGTAAATTCCACTTTGTTGAAAATTTTGTAACGAATTCAACGAGGTATGCCATTTTAATATTCTACCACTATTTCTCAGTTTTTATTAAAATACCGACAATTGAGGTGAATTTCTTCGGATTTTGGAGTTGTCATAAGGGTGGGGGTCATCATTTTTTTCAAAAAATTTTTTCAAATTATATTTTTTTCTGTAAATGACACTTTGTTGGGAATTTTATAACGAATTTAACGAGGTATGCCATTCCAACATTCGACTACTATTTCCCAGGGTTTTGATTAAAAAACCGAAAAATCGAGGTGATTTTCTTCGGATTTTGGCGTTGTCATAAGGGTGGGGGTCATCATTTTTTTCGATAAATTTGTTCAAATGATATTTTTTTTTGTAAATTCCACATTGTTGAAAATTTTGTAACGAATTCAACGAGGTATGCCATTCCAACATTCGACCACTATTTCCCAGGGTTTTGATTAAAATATGGAAAATCGAGGTGATTTTCTTCGGATTTTGGAGTTGTCATAAGGGTGGGGGTCGTAATTTTTTTTCAAAAAATGTTCAAATTCCATTTTTATTCTGTAAATGACTCTGTGTTGGAAATTTTGTAACGAATTCAACGAGGTATGCCATTCCAACATTCGACCACTATTTCCCAGCGTTTTGATTAAAAAACCGAAAAATCGAGGTGATTTTCTTTGGATTTTGGCGTTGTCATAAGGGTGGGGGTCGTCATTTTTTTTAAAAATTTGTTCAAATGCAATTTTTTTTCTGTAAATGACACTTTGATGGAAATTTTGTAACGAATTCAACGAGGTATGCCATTCCAACATAAGACCACTATTTCCCAGGGTTTTGATTAAAAAACAAAAAATCGAGGTGATTTTCTTCGGATTTTGGCGTTGTCATAAGGGTGGGGGTCGTCATTTTTTTTCAAAAATTTGTTCAAATGCAATTTTTTTCTGTAAATGACACTTTGTTGGAAATTTTGTAACGAATTCAACGAGGTATGCCATTCCAACATTCGACTACTAATTCCCAGGGTTTTGATTAAAATACCGAAAATCGAGGTGATTTTCTTCGGATTTTGGCGTTGTCATAAGGGTGGGGGTCGTGATTTTTTTTTCAAAAATTTGTTCAAATGCAATTTTTTTCTGTAAATAACACTTTGTTGGAAATTTTGTAACGAATTCGACGAGGTATGCCATTCCAACATTCGACCACTATTTCCCAGGGTTTTGATTAAAAAACCGAAAAATCGAGGTGATTTTCTTCGGATTTTGGCGTTGTCATAAGGGTGGGGGTCATCATTTTTTTCGATAAATTTGTTCAAATGATATTTTTTTTGTAAATTCCACATTGTTGAAAATTTTGTAACGAATTCAACGAGGTATGCCATTCCAACATTCGACCACTATTTCCCAGGGTTTTGTTTAAAAAACCGAAAAATCGAGGTGATTTTCTTCGGATTTTGGCGTTGTCAGAAGGGTGGCGGTCGTCATTTTTTTTCAAAAATTGTCCAAATGCTTTTTTTTTCTGTAAATGACACTTTGTTGAAAATTTTGTAACGAATTCAACGAGGTATGCCATTCCAACATTCGATCACTATTTCCCAGGGTTTTTATTAAAATACCGAAAAATAGAGGTGATTTTCTTCGGATTTTGGCGTTGTCATAAGGGTGGGGGTCGTCATTTTTTTCGATAAATTTGTTCAAATGATATTTTTTTTTGTAAATTCCACTTTGTTGAAAATTTTGTAACGAATTCAACGGGGTATGCCATTCCAACATTCGACCACTATTTCCCAGGGTTTTGATTAAAAAACCGAAAAATCTAGGAGATTTTCTTCGGATTTTGGGGTTGTCATAAGGGTGGGAGTCGTCATTTTTTTTTCAAAAATTTGTTCAAATGCAATTTTTTTTCTGTAAATGACATTTTGTTTCGTTGTCATAAGGGAAGGGGCATCATTTTTTTCCAAAAATTAGTTCAAATGCACTTTTTTTTCTGTATATGACACTTTTTTGGAAATTTTGTAACGAATTCAACGAGGTATGCCATTCCAACATTGGACCACTATTTCCCAGGGTTTTGATTAAAATACCGAAAATCGAGGTGATTTTCTTCGGATTTTGGCGTTGTCATAAGGGTGGGGGTCGTGATTTTTTTTTTCAAAAATTTGTTCAGATGCAATTTTTTTTCTGTAAATAACACTTTGTTGGAAATTTTGTAACGAATTCAACGAGGTATGCCATTCCAACATTCGACCACTATTTCCCAGGGTTTTGATTAAAAAACCGAAAAATCGAGGTGATTTTCTTCGGATTTTGGCGTTGTCATAAGGGAAGGGTCATCATTTTTTTCCAAAAATTTGTTCAAATGATATTTTTTTTTGTAAATTCCACTTTGTTGAAAATTTTGTAACGAATTCAACGAGGTATGCCATTTTAATATTCTACCACTATTTCTCAGTTTTTTATTAAAATACCGACAATTGAGGTGAATTTCTTCGGATTTTGGCGTTGTCATAAGGGTGGGGGTCATCATTTTTTTCAAAAATTTTTTCAAATTATATTTTTTTCTGTAAATGACACTTTGTTGGGAATTTTATAACGAATTTAACGAGGTATGCCATTCCAACATTCGACTACTATTTCCCAGGGTTTTGATTAAAAAACCGAAAAATCGAGGTGATTTTCTTCGGATTTTGGCGTTGTCATAAGGGTGGGGGTCATCATTTTTTTCGATAAATTTGTTCAAATGATATTTTTTTTGTAAATTCCACATTGTTGAAAATTTTGTAACGAATTCAACGAGGTATGCCATTCCAACATTCGACCACTATTTCCCAGGGTTTTGATTAAAATATGGAAAATCGAGGTGATTTTCTTCGGATTTTGGAGTTGTCATAAGGGTGGGGGTCGTAATTTTTTTTTCAAAAAAATGTTCAAATTCCATTTTTATTCTGTAAATGACTCTGTGTTGGAAATTTTGTAACGAATTCAACGAGGTATGCCATTCCAACATTCGACCACTATTTCCCAGCGTTTTGATTAAAAAACCGAAAAATCGAGGTGATTTTCTTTGGATTTTGGCGTTGTCATAAGGGTGGGGGTCGTCATTTTTTTTAAAAATTTGTTCAAATGCAATTTCTTTTCTGTAAATGACACTTTGATGGAAATTTTGTAACGAATTCAACGAGGTATGCCATTCCAACATAAGACCACTATTTCCCAGGGTTTTGATTAAAAAACAAAAAATCGAGGTGATTTTCTTCGGATTTTGGCGTTGTCATAAGGGTGGGGGTCGTCATTTTCTTTTCAAAAATTTGTTCAAATGCAATTTCTTTTCTGTAAATGACACTTTGTTGGAAATTTTGTAACGAATTCAACGAGGTATGCCATTCCAACATTCGACTACTATTTCCCAGGGTTTTGATTAAAAAACAAAAAATCGAGGTGATTTTCTTCGGATTTTGGCGTTGTCATAAGGGTGGGGGTCGTCATTTTTTTTCAAAAATTTGTTCAAATGCAATTTTTTTCTGTAAATAACACTTTGTTGGAAATTTTGTAACGAATTCGACGAGGTATGCCATTACAACATTCGACCACTATTTCCCAGGGTTTTGATTAAAAAACCGAAAAATCGAGGTGATTTTCTTCGGATTTTGGCGTTTTCATAAGGGTGGGGGTCATCATTTTTTTCGATAAATTTGTTCAAATGATATTTTTTTTGTAAATTCCACATTGTTGAAAATTTTGTAACGAATTCAACGAGGTATGCCATTCCAACATTCGACCACTATTTCCCAGGGTTTTGATTAAAATATGGAAAATCGAGGTGATTTTCTTCGGATTTTGGCGTTGTCATAAGGGTGGGGGTCGTCATTTTTTTTTCAAAAATTGTTCAAATTCCATTTTTATTCTGTAAATGACTCTTTGTTGGAAATTTTGTAACGAATTCAACGAGGTATGCCATTCCAACATTCGACCACTATTTCCCAGCGTTTTGATTAAAAAACCGAAAAATCGAGGTGATTTTCTTTGGATTTTGGCGTTGTCATAAGGGTGGTGGTGGTCATTTTTTTTCACAAATTGTTCAAATGCAGTTTTTTTTCTGTAAATGACACTTTGTTGGAAATTTTGTAACGAATTCAACGAGATATGCCATTCCAAGATTCGACCACTATTTCCCAGGGTTTTGATTAAAAATACCGAAAAATCGAGGTGATTTTCTTCGGATTTTGGCGTTGTCATAAGGGTGGGGGTCGTCATTTTTTTTCAAAAATTGTTCAAATGCTGTTTTTTTTTTGTAAATGACACTTTGTTGGAAATTTTGTAACGAATTCAACGAGGTATGCCATTCCAACATTCGACCACTATTTCCCAGGGTTTTGTTTAAAAAACCGAAAAATCGAGGTGATTTTCTTCGGATTTTGGCGTTGTCATAAGGGCAGCGGTCGTCATTTTTTTTTTCAAAAATTGTCCAAATGCTGTTTTTGTTCTGTAAATGACACTTTGTTGGAAATTTTGTAACGAATTCAACGAGGTATGCCATTCCAACATTCGACCACTATTTCCCAGGGTTTTGATTAAAATACCGAAAATCGAGGTGATTTTCTTCGGATTTTGGCGTTGTCATAAGGGAAGGGGCATTTGTTTTTTCAAAAATTAGTTCAAATGCATTTTTTTTGTAAATGTCACTTTGTTGGAAATTTTGTAACGAATTCAACGAGGTATGCCATTCCAACATTCGACCACTATTTCCCAGGGTTTTGTTTAAAAAACCGAAAAATCGAGGTGATTTTCTTCGGATTTTGGCGTTGTCATAAGGGTGGGGGTCGTCATTTTTTTTCAAAAATTGTCCAAATGCTTTTTTTTCTGTAAATGACACTTTGTTGGAAATTTTGTAACGAATTCAACGAGGTATGCCATTCCAACATTCGACCACTATTTCCCAGGGTTTTGATTAAAATACCGAAAATCGAGGTGATTTTCTTCGGATTTTGGCGTTGTCATAAGGGAAGGGGCATTTTTTTTTTCAAAAATTAGTTCAAATGCAATTTTTTTTGTAAATGACACTTTGTTGGAAATTTTGTAACGAATTCAACGAGGTATGCCATTCCAACATTCGACCACTATTTCCCAGGGTTTTGTTTAAAAAACCGAAAAATCGAGGTGATTTTATTCGGATTTTGGCGTTGTCATAAGGGTGGGGGTCGTCATTTTTTTTCAAAAATTTGTTCAAATGCTGTTTTTGTTCTGTAAATGACACTTTGTTGGAAATTTTGTAACGAATTCAACGAGGTATGCCATTCCAACATTCGACCACTATTTCCCAGGGTTTTGATTAAAATACCGAAAATCGAGGTGATTTTCTTCGGATTTTGGCGTTGTCATAAGGGAAGGGGCATTTTTTAATTTTTCAAAAAATTGGTTAAATGCAAATTTTTTTGTAAATGACACTTTGTTGGAAATTTGATTTAAATATCGAAAATCGAGGTCAATTAGGTGATTTTCTTCGGATTTTGGCGTTGTCATAAGGGTGGGGGTCGTCATTTTTTTTCAAATATTGTTCAAATGCTGTTTTTTTTTTGTAAATGAAACTTTGTTGGAAATTTTGTAACGAATTCAACGAGGTATGCCATTCCAACATTCGACCACTATTTCCCAGGGTTTTGTTTAAAAAACCGAAAAATCGAGGTGATTTTCTTCGGATTTTGGCGTTGTCATAAGGGTGGGGGTCGTCATTTTTTTTCAAAAATTGTCCAAATGCATTTTTTTTCTGTAAATGACACTTTGTTGAAAATTTTGTAACGAATTCAACGAGGTATGCCATTCCAACATTCGATCACTATTTCCCAGGGTTTTTATTAAAATACCGAAAAATAGAGGTGATTTTCTTCGGATTTTGGCGTTGTCATAAGGGTGGGGGTCATCATTTTTTTTCACAAATTGTTCAAATGCTGTTTTTTTCTGTACTATTCCCAGGGTTTTGATTTAAATATCGAAAATCGAGGTGATTTTCTTCGGATTTTGGCGTTGTCATAAGGGTGGTTGTCATCATTTTTTTCGAAAAATTTGTTCAAATGATTTTTTTTTCTGTAAATTTCACTTTGTTGAAAATTTTGTAACGAATTCAACGAGGTATGCCATTCCAACATTCGACCACTATTTCCCAGGGTTTTGATTAAAATACCGAAAATCAAGGTGATTTTCTTCGGATTTTGGCGTTGTCATAAGGGAAGGGGCATTTGTTTTTTCCAAAAATTAGTTAAAATGCAATTTTTCTGTAAATGACACTTTGTTGGAAATTTTGTAACGAATTCAACGAGGTATGCCATTCCAACATTCGACCACTATTTCCCAGGGTTTTGATTAAAAAACCGAAAAATCGAGGTGATTTTCTTCGGATTTTGGCGTTGTCATAAGGGTGGGGGTCGTCATTTTTTTTCAAAAATTGTCCAAATGCTGTTTTTTGTTCTGTAAATGACACTTTGTTGGAAATTTTGTAACGAATTCAACGAGGTATGCCATTCCAACATTCGACCACTATTTCCCAGGGTTTTGTTTAAAAAACCGAAAAATCGAGGTGATTTTCTTCGGATTTTGGCGTTGTCATAAGGGTGGCGGTCGTCATTTTTTTTCAAAAATTGTCCAAATGCTGTTTTTTTTCTGTAAATGACACTTTGTTGGAAATTTTGTAACGAATTCAACGAGGTATGCCATTCCAACATTCGACCACTATTTCCCAGGGTTTTGTTTAAAAAACCGAAAAATCGAGGTGATTTTCTTCGGATTTTGGCGTTGTCATAAGGGTGGCGGTCGTCATTTTTTTTCAAAAATTGTCCAAATGCTGTTTTTTTTCTGTAAATGACACTTTTTTGGAAATTTTGTAACGAATTCAACGAGGTATGCCATTCCAACATTCGACCACTATTTCACAGGGTTTTGATTAAAATACCGAAAATCGAGGTGATTTTCTTCGGATTTTGGCGTTGTCATAAGGGAAGGGGCATTTTTTTTTCAAAAATTAGTTCAAATGCAATTTTTTTTGTAAATGACACTTTGTTGGAAATTTTGTAACGAATTCAACGAGGTATGCCATTCCAACATTCGACCACTATTTCCCAGGGTTTTGTTTAAAAACCGAAAATCGAGGTGATTTTCTTCGGATTTTGGCGTTGTCATAAGGGTGGGGGTCGTCATTTTTTTCAAAAATTTGTTCAAATGCTTTTTTTTCTGTAAATGACACTTTGTTGGAAATTTTGTAACGAATTCAACGAGGTATGCCATTCCAACATTCGACCACTATTTCCCAGGGTTTTGATTAAAATACCGAAAATCGAGGTGATTTTCTTCGGATTTTGGCGTTGTCATAAGGGAGGGGCATTTGTTTTTTTTCAAAAATTAGTTAAATGCAATTTTTCTGTAAATGACACTTTGTTGGAAATTTTGTAACGAATTCAACGAGGTATGCCATTCCAACATTCGACCACTATTTCCCAGGGTTTTGTTTAAAAAACCGAAAAATCGAGGTGATTTTCTTCGGATTTTGGCGTTGTCATAAGGGTGGGGGTCGTCATTTTTTTTCAAAAATTGTTCAAATGCTGTTTTTTTCTGTAAATGACACTTTGTTGGAAATTTTGTAACGAATTCAACGAGGTATGCCATTCCAACATTCGACCACTATTTCCCAGGGTTTTGATTAAAATACCGAAAATCGAGGTGATTTTCTTCGGATTTTGGCGTTGTCATAAGGGTGGGGGTCAGTCATTTTTTTCAAAAATTTGTTCAAATGCAATTTTTTTTGTAAATGACACTTTGTTGGAAATTTTAACGAATTCAACGAGGTATGCCATTCCAACATTCCCACTATTTCGGGTTTTGATTTAAATATCGAAAATCGAGGTGATTTTCTTCGGATTTTGGCGTTGTCATAAGGGTGGGGGTCGTCATTTTTTTCAAATATTGTTCAAATGCTGTTTTTTTTTTGTAAATGAAACTTTGTTGGAAATTTTGTAACGAATTCAACGAGGTATGCCATTCCAACATTCGACCACTATTTCCCAGGGTTTTGTTTAAAAAACCGAAAAATCGAGGTGATTTTCTTCGGATTTTGGCGTTGTCATAAGGGTGGCGGTCGTCATTTTTTTTCAAAAATTGTCCAAATGCAATTTTTTTCTGTAAATGACACTTTGTTGAAAATTTTGTAACGAATTCAACGAGGTATGCCATTCCAACATTCGATCACTATTTCCCAGGGTTTTTATTAAAATACCGAAAAATAGAGGTGAGGGGTCATCATTTTTTTTCACAAATTGTTCAAATGCTGTTTTTTTCTGTACTATTCCCAGGGTTTTGATTTAAATATCGAAAATCGAGGTGATTTTCTTCGGATTTTGGCGTTGTCATAAGGGTGGTTGTCATCATTTTTTTCGAAAAATTTGTTCAAATGATTTTTTTTCTGTAAATTTCACTTTGTTGAAAATTTTGTAACGAATTCAACGAGGTATGCTATTCCAACATTCGACCACTATTTCCCAGGGTTTTGATTAAAATACCGAAAATCAAGGTGATTTTCTTCGGATTTTGGCGTTGTCATAAGGGAAGGGGCATTTGTTTTTTCCAAAAATTAGTTAAAATGCAATTTTTCTGTAAATGACACTTTGTTGGAAATTTTGTAACGAATTCAACGAGGTATGCCATTCCAACATTCGACCACTATTTCCCAGGGTTTTGATTAAAAAACCGAAAAATCGAGGTGATTTTCTTCGGATTTTGGCGTTGTCATAAGGGTGGGGGTCGTCATTTTTTTCAAATATTGTTTAAATGCTGTTTTTTTTGTAAATGAAACTTTGTTGGAAATTTTGTAACGAATTCAACGAGGTATGCCATTCCAACATTCGACCACTATTTCCCAGGGTTTTGTTTAAAAAACCGAAAAATCGAGGTGATTTTCTTCGGATTTTGGCGTTGTCATAAGGGTGGCGGTCGTCATTTTTTTTCAAAAATTGTCCAAATGCTGTTTTTTTTCTGTAAATGACACTTTTTTGGAAATTTTGTAACGAATTCAACGAGGTATGCCATTCCAACATTCGACCACTATTTCACAGGGTTTTGATTAAAATACCGAAAATCGAGGTGATTTTCTTCGGATTTTGGCGTTGTCATAAGGGAAGGGGCATTTGTTTTTTCCAAGAATTAGTTAAATGCAATTTTTTTGTAAATGACACTTTGTTGGAATTTTTGTAACGAATTCAACGAGGTATGCCATTCCAACATTCGACCACTATTTCCCAGGGTTTTGTTTAAAAACCGAAAAATCGAGGTGATTTTCTTCGGATTTTGGCGTTGTCATAAGGGTGGGGGTCGTCATTTTTTTTCAAAAATTGTCCAAATGCTGTTTTTTTTCTGTAAATGACACTTTGTTGGAAATTTTGTAACGAATTCAACGAGGTATGCCATTCCAACATTCGACCACTATTTCCCAGGGTTTTGATTAAAATACCGAAAATCGAGGTGATTTTCTTCGGATTTTGGCGTTGTCATAAGGGAAGGGGCATTTTTTTTTTCAAAAATTAGTTAAATGCAATTTTTTTGTAAATGACACTTTGTTGGAATTTTTGTAACGAATTCAACGAGGTATGCCATTCCAACATTCGACCACTATTTCCCAGGGTTTTGTTTAAAAAACCGAAAAATCGAGGTGATTTTCTTCGGATTTTGGCGTTGTCATAAGGGTGGGGGTCGTCATTTTTTTCAAAAATTGTCCAAATGCTGTTTTTTTTCTGTAAATGACACTTTGTTGGAAATTTTGTAACGAATTCAACGAGGTATGCCATTCCAACATTCGACCACTATTTCCCAGGGTTTTGATTAAAATACCGAAAATCGAGGTGATTTTCTTCGGATTTTGGCGTTGTCATAAGGGGGGGGGCATTTTTTTTTCCAAAAATTAGTTAAATGCAATTTTTTTGTAAATGACACTTTGTTGGAAATTTTGTAACGAATTCAACGAGGTATGCCATTCCAACATTCGACCACTATTTCCCAGGGTTTTGTTTAAAAAACCGAAAAATCGAGGTGATTTTATTCGGATTTTGGCGTTGTCATAAGGGTGGGGGTCGTCATTTTTTTCAAAAATTGTCCAAATGCTGTTTTTTTCTGTAAATGACACTTTGTTGGAAATTTTGTAACGAATTCAACGAGGTATGCCATTCCAACATTCGACCACTATTTCCCAGGGTTTTGATTAAAATACCGAAAATCGAGGTGATTTTCTTCGGATTTTGGCATTGTCATAAGGGTGGGGGTCGTCATTTTTTTTCAAAAATTTGTTCAAATACAATTTTTTTCTGTAAATGACACTTTGTTGGAAATTTTGTAACGAATTCAACGAGGTATGCCATTCCAACATTCGACCACTATTTCCCAGGGTTTTGATTAAAATACCGAAAATCGAGGTGATTTTCTTCGGATTTTGGCGTTGTCATAAGGGTGAGGGTCGTAATAATTTTTTTTTCAAAAATTTGTTCAAATGCAATTTTTTTCTGTAAATGTCTCTGTGTTGGAAATTTTGTAACGAATTCAACGAGGTATGCCATTCCAACATTCGACCACTATTTCCCAGGGTTTTGATTTAAATACCGAAAATCGAGGTGATTTTCTTCGGATTTTGGCGTTGTTATAAGGGTGGGGGTCGTCATTTTTTTCAAAAATTGTTCAAATGCAGTTTTTTTTCTGTAAAAGACACTTTGTTGGAAATTTTGTAACGAATTCAACGATGTATGCCATTCCAACATTCGACCACTATTTCCCAGGGTTTTGTTTAAAAAACCGAAAAATCGAGGTGATTTTCTTCGGATTTTGGCGTTGTCATAAGGGTGAGGGTCGTAATTGTTTTTTCAAAAATTTGTTCAAATGCTGTTTTTTTTCTGTAAATGACACTTTGTTGGAAATTTTGTAACGAATTCAACGAGGTATGCCATTCCAACATTCGACCACTATTTCCCGGGGTTTTGATTAAAATACCGAAAATTGAGGTGATTTTCTTCGGATTTTGGTGTTGTCATAAGGGTGGGGGTCGTCATTTTTTTTTCAAAAATTTGTTCAAATACAATTTTTTCTGTAAATGACACTTTGTTGGAAATTTTGTAACGAATTCAACGAGGTATGCCATTCCAACATTCGACCACTATTTCCCAGGGTTTTGATTAAAATACCGAAAATCGAGGTGATTTTCTTCGGATTTTGGCGTTGTCATAAGGGTGAGGGTCGTAATTTTTTTTCAAAAATTTGTTCAAATGCAATTTTTTTCTGTAAATGTCTCTGTGTTGGAAATTTTGTAACGAATTCAACGAGGTATGCCATTCCAACATTCGACCACTATTTCCCAGGGTTTAGATTTAAATACCGAAAATCGAGGTGATTTTCTTCGGATTTTGGCGTTGTCATAAGGGTGTGGGGTTGTTCTTTTTTTCAAAAATTGTTCAAATGCAGTTTTTTTTCTGTAAAAGACACTTTGTTGGAATTTTGTAACGAATTCAACGAGGTATGCCATTCCAACATTCGACCACTATTTCCCAGGGTTTTGTTTAAAAAACCGAAAAATCGAGGTGATTTTCTTCGGATTTTGGCGTTGTCATTAGGGAAGGGGCATTTGTTTTTTCCAAAAATTAGTTAAATGCAATTTTTTTGTAAATGACACTTTGTTGGAAATTTTGTAACGAATTCAACGAGGTATGCCATTCCAACATTCGACCACTATTTCCCAGGGTTTTGTTTAAAAAACCGAAAAATCGAGGTGATTTTCTTCGGATTTTGGCGTTGTCATAATGGTGGGGGCGTCATTTTTTTTCAAAAATTGTTCAAATGCTGTTTTTTTGCTGTAAATGACACTTTGTTGGAAATTTTGTAACGAATTCAACGAGGTATGCCATTCCAACATTCGACCACTATTTCCCAGGGTTTTGATTAAAAAACCGAAAAATCGAGGTGATTTTCTTCGGATTTTGGTATTGTCATAAGGGTGGGGGTTGTCATTTTTTTTTCAAAAATTTGTTCAAATACAATTTTTTTTCTGTAAATGACACTTTCTTGGAAATTTTGTAACGAATTCAACGAGGTATGTATTCCAACATTCGACCACTATTTCCCAGGGCTTTGATTAAAGCCGAAAAATCGAGGTGATTTTATCCGGATTTTGGCGTTGTCATAAGGGTGGGGGCATCATTTTTTTTCAAAAATTTGTTCAAATACAATTTTTTTCTGTAAATGACACTTTGTTGAAAATTTTGTAACGAATTCAACGATGTATGCCATTCCAACATTCGACCACTATTTCCCAGGGTTTTGATTAAAATACCGAAAATCGAGGTGATTTTCTTCGGATTTTGGCATTGTCATAAGGGTGGGGGTCGTCATTTTTTTTTTTTTTAATTTGTTCAAATCCAATTTTTTTTTCTGTAAATGACACTTTGTTGGAAATTTCGTAACGAATTCAACGAGGTATTCCATTCTAACATTTGACCACTATTTCATAGGGTTTTGATTAAAATACCGAAAATCGAGGTGATTTTCTTCGGATTTTGGCATTGTCATAAGGGTGGGGGTCGTCATTTTTTTTTCAAAAATTTGTTCAAATCCAATTTTTTTCTGTAAATGACACTTTGTTGGAAATTTTGTAACGAATTCAACGAGGTATTCCACTCCAACCTTCGACCACTATTTCCCAGGGTTTTGATTAAAATACCGAAAATTGAGGTGATTTTCTTCGGATTTTGGCGTTGTCATAAGGGTGGGGGTCGTAATTTTTATACCCTTTCACAAGGTATTATAATTTTGGTCAGAAGTTTGTAACGCAGTGAAGGAGACGTTTCCGACCCTTTAAAGTATATATATTCTTGATCAGGATCAATAGGGAAGTCGATATAGCCTTGTCCGTCTGTCCGTCTGTCCGTCTGTCCTTGTCCGTCTGTCCGTGTCTGTTTCAATACCGTTTGCGAGCTCAGTTTAAAAGCTAGCGATCTGAAACTTTCACAGTCGTCCTAAAACAAGTGTACGCAGATCAAGTTTGAAAACAGCCCCGAGCCGGATGTCTATATCCTATAGCTCCCATAGGAACAATCGGATATAACTTGCAAGATTGGAAGATATTTCGGGCAGTGTAAAAGCTATTGACATAAATCTTTCCAAATCTTATTTTTTTATGCGTACCTTGATCAGGGTAAAAGGGTCTATATCATATAGCTCCCATAGGAACAATAGGGTGAAATCGGTCCAAATTTGACGATTATCAGAATATTTCGCGCAGTGTGTAAGCTACTAACATAAATTTTTCCAATTCTTATTTATTTACGCATATCTTGATTAGGGTAAAAGCGCTTGCCGCTCGGTAGTCTATATCTTAAAGGAGATAGGAAAAATTGTTAAAGGCTGCGAAAGTATCCCTTTTTTTTATTTGTATATGAAATTTTTGCAGTATAAAAGCAATTGACTTGAAACGATGCAAATCAAGTTTACTTATGCATACCTTATTCCTTTCGCTACTTTTTCACTTTTAGCAATTTCGGCAAAGTCTTCAAGGGTATTAAAACTTTGGCTTGCCGAAGTTAGCTTCCGTCCTCATTTTTTTAAAAATTTGTTCAAATCCAATTTTTTTTCTGTAAATGACACTTTGTTGGAATTTTTGTAACGAATTTAACGAGGTATGCCATTCCAACATTCGACCACTATTTCCCTGGTTTTTGATTAAAATACCGAAAATCGAGGTGATTTTCTTGGGATTTTGGCATTGTCATAAGGGTGGGGGTCGTAATTTTTTTTTTTAAATTTGTTCAAATCCAATTTTTTTCTGTAAATGACACTTTCTTGGAAATTTTGTAACGAATTCAACGAGGTATGTATTCCAACATTCGACCACTATTTCCCAGGGCTTTGATTAAAGCCGAAAAATCGAGCTGATTTTATCCGGATTTTGGCGTTGTCATAAGGGAAGGGGCATCATTTTTTTCCAAAAATTAGTTCAAATGCAATTTTTTTCTGTAAATGACACTTTGTTGGAAATTTTGTAACGAATTCAACGGGGTATGCCATTCCAACATTCGACCACTATTTCCCTGGGTTTTGATTAAAATACCGAAAGTCGAGGGGATTTTCTTCGGATTTTGGCGTTGTCATAAGGGTGGGGGTCATCATTTTTTTCAAAAAATTTGTTCAAATGATATTTTTTTTCTGTAAATTCCACTTTGTTGAAAATTTTGTAACGAATTCAACGAGGTTTGTCATTTTAACATTGGACCACTATTTCCCAGGGTTTTGATCATCATCATTTTTTTTCAAAAATTTGTTCAAATACAATTTTTTAACGAATTCAACGAGGTATGCCATTCCAACATTCGACCACTATTTCCCAGGGTTTTGATTTAAATATCGAAAATCGAGGTGATTTTCTTCGGATTTTGGCGTTGTCAATTGTTCAAATGCAGTTTTTTTCTGTAAATGACACTTTGTTGGAAATTTTGTAACTAATTCAACGAGGTATGCCATTCCAACATTCGACCACTATTTCCCAGGGTTTTGATTAAAATACCGAAAAATCGAGGTGATTTTCTTCGGATTTTGGCGTTGTCATAAGGGTGGGGGTCATAATTTTTATACCCTTGCAGAGGGTATTATAATTTCAGTCAAAAGTTTGCAACGCAGTGAAGGAGACATTTCCGACCTTATAAAGTATATATATTCTTGATCAGCATCACCAGGAGAGTCGATCTATCCATGTCCGTCTGTCCGTCTGTCCGTCCGTCTGTCCGTCCGTCCGTTTCTACGCAAACTTGTCCCTCAGTTTTAAAGCTATCTGCTTGAAACTTTCCCAAAAGTTGTCTTTCTATTGCAGTTAGTATATAAGTCGGAACGAGCCGGATCGGGCCACTATATCATATAGCTGCCATATAACTGAACGATCGGAAATGCCATAACTTTGGTGATTTTTAAGTTAGGAAGTTGGGATTTTCTATGGGTTTTATTTTTGGCCAATCAGTCTGACCTACAAAATTTCATAAGGATCGGTCGACTATATCCTATAGCCGCCATATAAATAGTTGATCGGAAATGCCATAACTTTTGTGTTTGTTAAGTTAGGAAATTTAGATTATCTATGGGTTTTATTTTTAGCTAATCAATCCGACCTATCAAATTTCATAAGGATCGGCCGACTGTATCCTATAGCTGCCATATAACTGAACGATTGGAAATGCCATAACTTTGGTGTTTGTTAAGTTAGGAAGTTGGGATTTTCTTTGGGTTTTATTTTTAGGCAATCAATCCGACCTACCAAACTTCATAAGGATCGGCCAACTATATCCTATAACTGCTATATAACTGAACAATTGGAAATGCTATAACTTTAGTGTTTTTAAAGTTAGGAAGTTGGGATTTTTATGAGTATTAAGAATGTATCACATGAATAATTTTGGAGAATATAATTTACAGAGTATTCTGCAAGGGTATATCAACTTCGCCCCCGAAGTTAGCTTTCCTTTCTTTTTTTTTTCACAAATTGTTCAAATGCAGTTTTTTTTCTGTACATGCCACTTTGTTCGAAATTGTGTAACAAATTTAACGAGGTATGTCATTCTAACATTCGACCACTATTTCGCAGGGTTTTGATTAAAATACCGAAAATCGAGGTGATTTTCTTCGGATTTTGGCGTTGTCATAAGGGAAGGGGTCGTCATTTTTTTTTCAAAAATTTGTTCAAATACAATATTTTTCTGTAAATGACACTTTGTTGGAAATTTTGTAACGAATTCAACGAGGTATGCCATTCCAACATTCCACCACTATTTCCCAGGGTTTTGATTTAAATATCGAAAATCGAGGTGATTTTCTTCGGATTTTGGCGTTGTCACAAGGATGGGGGTCGTCATTTTTTTCAAATATTGTTCAAATGCAGTTTTTTTTCTATAAATGACACTTTGTTGGAAATTTTGTAACGAATTCAACGAGGTATGTCATTCCAACATTCGACCACTATTTCCCAGGGTTTTGATTAAAATCCCGAAAATCGAGGTGATTTTCTTCGGATTTTGGCGTTGTCATAAGGATGGGGGTCGTCATTTTTTTCAAATGGTCATAAGGGTGGGGGTCGTAATTGTTTTTTCAAAAATTTGTTCAAATGCAATTTTTTTCTGTAAATGTCTCTGTGTTGGAAATTTTGTAACGAATTCAACGAGGTATGCCATTCCAACATTCGACCACTATTTCCCAGGGTTTAGATTTAAATACCGAAAATCGAGGTGATTTTCTTCGGATTTTGGCGTTGTCATAAGGATGGGGGTCGTCATTTTTTTTCCAAAATTGTTCAAATTAATTTTTTTCTGTAAATGACACTTTGTTGGAAATTTTGTATCGAATTCAACGAGGAATGCCATTCCAACATTCGAACACTATTTCCCGGGGTTTTGATTAAAATACCGAAAAATCGAGGTGATTTTCTTCGGATTTTGGCGTTGTCATAAGGATGGGGGTCGTCATTTTTTTTCCAAAACTGTTCAAATGCAGTTTTTTTTCTGTAAATGACACTTTGTTGGAAATTTTGAAACGAATTCAACGAGGTATGCCATTCCAACATTCGACCACTATTTCCCAGGGTTTTGATTAAAAAACCGAAAAATCGAGGTGATTTTCTTCGTATTTTGGCGTTGTCATAAGGGTGGGGGTCATCATTTTTTTCACAAATTGTTCAAATGCAGTTTTTTTTCTGTACATGCCACTTTGTTCGAAATTTTGTAACAAATTTAACGAGGTATGTCATTCTAACATTCGACCACTATTTCCCAGGGTTTTTATTAAAATACCGAAAATCGAGGTGATTTTCTTCGGATTTTGGCGTTGTCATAAGGGTGGGGGTCGTCATTTTTTTCAAATATTGTTCAAATGCTGTTTTTTTTCTGTAAATGACACTTTGTTGGAAATTTTGTAACGAATTTAACGAGGTATGCCATTCCAACATTCGACCACTATTTCCCTGGGTTTTGATTAAAATACCGAAAGTCGAGGGGATTTTCTTCGGATTTTCGCGTTGTCATAAGGGTGGGGTCGTAATTTTTTTTTCAAAAATTTGTTCAAATGCAATATTTTCTGTAAATGTCTCTGTGTTGGAAATTTTGTAACGAATTCAACGAGGTATGCCATTCCAACATTCGACCACTATTTCCCAGGGTTTAGATTTAAATACCGAAAATCGAGGTGATTTTCTTCGGATTTTGGCGTTGTCATAAGGGTGGGGGTCGTCATTTTTTTTTCAAAAATTTGTTCAAATGCAGTTGTTTTCACCATCATTTCATCATTTTTTTTCGAAAAATTTGTTCAAATGATATTTTTTTTCTGTAAATTCCACTTTGTTGAAAATTTTGTAACGAATTCAACGAGGTTTGTCATTTTAACATTCGACCACTATTTCCCAGGGTTTTGATTAAAATACCGAAAATCGAGGTGAGTTTCTTTGGATTTTGGCGTTGTCATAAGGGAATGGGCATTTGTTTTTTCCAAAAATTAGTTAAATGCAATTTTTTGTAAATGACACTTTGTTGGAAATTTTGTAACGAATTCAACGAGGTATGCCATTCCAACATTCGACCACTATTTCCCAGGGCTTTGTTTAAAAAACCGAAAAATCGAGGTGATTTTCTTCGGATTTTGGCATTGTCATAAGGGTGGGGGTCGTCATTTTTTTCAAAAATTGTCCAAATGCTGTTTTTTTCTGTAAATGTCTCTGTGTTGGAAATTTTGTAACGAATTCAACGAGGTATGCCATTCCAACATTCGACCACTATTTCCCTGGGTTTTGATTAAAATACCGAAAGTCGAGGGGATTTTCTTCGGATTTTGGCGTTGTCATAAGGGTAAGGGTCGTAATTTTTTTTCAAAAATTTGTTCAAATGCAATTTTTCTGTAAATGTCTCTGTGTTGGAAATTTTGTAACAAATTCAACGAGGTATGCCATTCCAACATTCGACCACTATTTCCCAGGGTTTAGATTTAAATACCGAAAATCGAGGTGATTTTCTTCGGATTTTGGCGTTGTCATAAGGGTGGGGGTCGTCATTTTTTTTCAAAAATTTGTTCAAATGCAGTTGTTTTCACCATCATTTCATCATTTTTCCTCGAAAAATTTGTTCAAACGATATTTTTTTCTGTAAATTCCACTTTGTTGAAAATTTTGTAACGAATTCAACGAGGTTTGTCATTTTAACATTCGACCACTATTTCCCAGGGTTTTGATTAAAATACCGAAAATCGAGGTGATTTTCTTTGGATTTTGGCGTTGTCATAAGGGAATGGGCATTTGTTTTTTCCAAAATTAGTTAAATGCAATTTTTTGTAAATGACACTTTGTTGGAAATTTTGTAACGAATTCAACGAGGTATGCCATTCCAACATTCGACCACTATTTCCCAGGGCTTTGTTTAAAAAACCGAAAAATCGAGGTGATTTTCTTCGGATTTTGGCATTGTCATAAGGGTGGGGGTCGTCATTTTTTTTCAAAAATTGTCCAAATGCTGTTTTTTTCTGTAAATGTCTCTGTGTTGGAAATTTTGTAACGAATTCAACGAGGTATGCCATTCCAACATTCGACCACTATTTCCCAGGGTTTAGATTTAAATACCGAAAATCGAGGTGATTTTCTTCGGATTTTGGCGTTGTCATAAGGGTGGGGGTCGTCATTTTTTTTCAAAAAATTTGTTCAAATGCAGTTGTTTTCACCATCATTTCATCATTTTTTTTCGAAAAATTTGTTCAAATGATATTTTTTTCTGTAAATTCCACTTTGTTGAAAATTTTGTAACGAATTCAACGAGGATTGTCATTTTAACATTCGACCACTATTTCCCAGGGTTTTGATTAAAATACCGAAAATCGAGGTGATTTTCTTTGGATTTTGGCGTTGTCATAAGGGAATGGGCATTTGTTTTTTCCAAAAATTAGTTAAATGCAATTTTTTGTAAATGACACTTTGTTGGAAATTTTGTAACGAATTCAACGAGGTATGCCATTCCAACATTCGACCACTATTTCCCAGGGCTTTGTTTAAAAAACCGAAAAATCGAGGTGATTTTCTTCGGATTTTGGCATTGTCATAAGGGTGGGGGTCAGTTCATTTTTTCAAAAAATTGTCCAAATGCTGTTTTTTTCTGTAAATGTCTCTGTGTTGGAAATTTTGTAACGAATTCAACGAGGTATGCCATTCCAACATTCGACCACTATTTCCCAGGGTTTAGATTTAAATACCGAAAATCGAGGTGATTTTCTTCGGATTTTGGCGTTGTCATAAGGGTGGGGGTCGTCATTTTTTTCAAATATTGTTCAAATGCTGTTTTTTTTCTGTAAATGACACTTTGTTGGAAATTTTGTAACGAATTTAACGAGGTATGCCATTCCAACATTCGACCACTATTTCCCTGGGTTTTGATTAAAATACCGAAAGTCGAGGGGATTTTCTTCGGATTTTGGCGTTGTCATAAGGGTGGGGGTCGTCATTTTTTTCAAATATTGTTCAAATGCCGTTTTTTTCTGTAAATGACACTTTTTTGGAAATTTTGTAACGAATTTAACGAGGTATGCCATTCCAACATTCGACCACTATTTCCCTGGGTTTTGATTAAAATACCGAAAGTCGAGGCGATTTTCTTCGGATTTTGGTGTTGTCATAAGGGTAAGGGTCGTAATTGTTTTTTCAAAAATTTGTTCAAATGCAATTTTTTCTGTAAATGTCTCTGTGTTGGAAATTTTGTAACGAATTCAACGAGGTATGCCATTCCAACATTCGACCACTATTTCCCTGGGTTTTGATTAAAATACCGAAAGTCGAGGCGATTTTCTTCGGATTTTGGCGTTGTCATAAGGGTAAGGGTCGTAATTGTTTTTTCAAAAATTTGTTCAAATGCAATATTTTCTGTAAATGTCTCTGTGTTGGAAATTTTGTAACGAATTCAACGAGGTATGCCATTCCAACATTCGACCACTATTTCCCTGGGTTTTGATTAAAATACCGAAAGTCGAGGCGATTTTCTTCGGATTTTGGCGTTGTCATAAGGGTAAGGGTCGTAATTGTTTTTTCAAAAATTTGTTCAAATGCAATTTTTTCTGTAAATGTCTCTGTGTTGGAAATTTTGTAACAAATTCAACGAGGTATGCCATTCCAACATTCGACCACTATTTCCCAGGGTTTAGATTTAAATACCGAAAATCGAGGTGATTTTCTTCGGATTTTGGCGTTGTCATAAGGGTGGGGGTCGTCATTTTTTTTTCAAAAATTTGTTCAAATGCAGTTGTTTTCACCATCATTTCATCATTTTTTCTCGAAAAATTTGTTCAAACGATATTTTTTTCTGTAAATTCCACTTTGTTGAAAATTTTGTAACGAATTCAACGAGGTTTGTCATTTTAACATTCGACCACTATTTCCCAGGGTTTTGATTAAAATACCGAAAATCGAGGTGATTTTCTTTGGATTTTGGCGTTGTCATAAGGGAATGGGCATTTGTTTTTTTCCAAAAATTAGTTAAATGCAATTTTTTGTAAATGACACTTTGTTGGAAATTTTGTAACGAATTCAACGAGGTATGCCATTCCAACATTCGACCACTATTTCCCAGGGCTTTGTTTAAAAAACCGAAAAATCGAGGTGATTTTCTTCGGATTTTGGCATTGTCATAAGGGTGGGGGTCGTCATTTTTTTTCAAAAATTGTCCAAATGCTTTTTTTTTTCTGTAAATGTCTCTGTGTTGGAAATTTTGTAACGAATTCAACGAGGTATGCCATTCCAACATTCGACCACTATTTCCCAGGGTTTAGATTTAAATACCGAAAATCGAGGTGATTTTCTTCGGATTTTGGCGTTGTCATAAGGGTGGGGGTCGTCATTTTTTTCAAATATTGTTCAAATGCTGTTTTTTTTCTGTAAATGACACTTTGTTGGAAATTTTGTAACGAATTTAACGAGGTATGCCATTCCAACATTCGACCACTATTTCCCTGGGTTTTGATTAAAATACCGAAAGTCGAGGGGATTTTCTTCGGATTTTGGCGTTGTCATAAGGGTGGGGGTCGTCATTTTTTTCAAATATTGTTCAAATGCTGTTTTTTTTCTGTAAATGACACTTTTTGGAAATTTTGTAACGAATTTAACGAGGTGTGCCATTCCAACATTCGACCACTATTTCCCTGGGTTTTGATTAAAATACCGAAAGTCGAGGCGATTTTCTTCGGATTTTGGTGTTGTCATAAGGGTAAGGGTCGTAATTTTTTTTCAAAAATTTGTTCAAATGCAATTTTTTCTGTAAATGTCTCTGTGTTGGAAATTTTGTAACGAATTCAACGAGGTATGCCATTCCAACATTCGACCACTATTTCCCTGGGTTTTGATTAAAATACCGAAAGTCGAGGCGATTTTCTTCGGATTTTGGTGTTGTCATAAGGGTAAGGGTCGTAATTGTTTTTTCAAAAATTTGTTCAAATGCAATTTTTTCTGTAAATGTCTCTGTGTTGGAAATTTTGTAACGAATTCAACGAGGTATGCCATTCCAACATTCGACCACTATTTCCCAGGGTTTAGATTTAAATACCGAAAATCGAGGTGATTTTCTTCGGATTTTGGCGTTGTCATAAGGGTGGGGGTCGTCATTTTTTTTCAAAAATTTGTTCAAATGCAGTTGTTTTCACCATCATTTCATCATTTTTTCTCGAAAAATTTGTTCAAACGATATTTTTTTCTGTAAATTCCACTTTGTTGAAAATTTTGTAACGAATTCAACGAGGTTTGTCATTTTAACATTCGACCACTATTTCCCAGGGTTTTGATTAAAATACCGAAAATCGAGGTGATTTTCTTTGGATTTTGGCGTTGTCATAAGGGAATGGGCATTTGTTTTTTCCAAAAATTAGTTAAATGCAATTTTTTTTGTAAATGACACTTTGTTAGAAATTTTGTAACGAATTCAACGAGGTATGCCATTCCAACATTCGACCACTATTTCCCAGGGCTTTGTTTAAAAAACCGAAAAATCGAGGTGATTTTCTTCGGATTTTGGCATTGTCATAAGGGTGGGGGTCGTCATTTTTTTTCAAAAATTGTCCAAATGCTGTTTTTTTTCTGTAAATGACACTTTGTTGGAAATTTTGTAACGAATTCAACGAGGTATGCCATTCCAACATTCGACCACTATTTCCCAGGGTTTTGATTAAAATACCGAAAATCGAGGTGATTTTCTTCGGATTTTGGCGTTGTCATAAGGGTGGGGGCATCATTTTTTTTCAAAAATTTGTTCAAATGATACCTTTTTTCTGTAAAAGACACTTTGTTGAAATTTTGTAACGAATTCAACGAGGTTTGCCATTCCAACATTCGACCACTATTTCCCAGGGTTTTGATTAAAATACCGAAAGTCGAGGGGATTTTCTTCGGATTTTGGCGTTGTCATAAGGGTGGGGGTCGTAATTTTTATACCCTTGCAGAGGGTATTATAATTTTGGTCAGAAGCTTGTAACGCAGTGAAGGAGACGTTTCCGACTCTATAAAGTATATATATTCTTGATCAGGATCAATAGGGGAGTCGATATAGCCATGTCCGTCTGTCCGTCTGTTTCAATACCGTTGGCGAGCTCAGTTTAAAAGCTAGCGATCTGAAACTTTCAAACTCGTCCTAAAACATGTGTACGCAGATCAAGTTTGAAAATCGCCCCGATCGGACGTCTATATCCTATAGCTCCCATAGGAACAATTGGATATATCTTGCAAGAATTGATGATACTTCGCGCAGTGTAAAAGCTATTGACATGAATCTTTCCAAATCGTATTTTTTTATGCATACCTTGATCAGGGTAAAAGCGCGTGGCGATCGGACGTCTATATCCTATAGCTCCCATAGGAACAATAGGGTAAAATCGGTCGAAATTTGATGTTTTTCAGAATATTTCGCGCTGTGTAAAAGCTATTGCTATAAATTTTTTCAAATCGTATTTTTTTATGCATTTCTTCATCAAGGTAAAAGCGCGTGCTGATCGGACGTCTATATCCTATAGCTCCCATAGGAACAATACGGTGAAATCGGTCAAAATTTCATGTTTTTTTAGAATATTTCGCGCAGTGTATAAGCTATTGACATAAATTTTTCCAAGTCTTATTTATTTACGCATACCTTGATCAGGGTAAAAGCGCTTGCCGATTGGACGTCTATATCGTATAGCTTCCGTAGGAAAAATTGTTAAAGGCTGCGAAAATATCCCTTTTTTCCTATTTGTATATGACAATTTTGCAATATAAAAGCTATTGGCATGAAACTATGCAATTTATCTAATTTATTTATGTATATCTTGCCCAGGGTAAAAGTTGCTGCCAATCAGACAAGTACATACTACATCCGCTATTTAAAAATGAAATTAATTACGTATAGCTAATCTTTTTTTATGTATAATTACAGACAACTGATCAGGGTAAAAGGGTCTATATCATATTGCTCCCATATGAACAATAGGGTGAAGTCGGTCCAAATTTTACGATTATCAGAATATTTCGCGCAGTGTGTAAATTTTCCCAATTCTTATTTATTTACGCATATCTTGATTAGGGTAAAAGCGCTTGCCGCTCGGTAGTCTATATCTTAAAGGAGATAGGAAAAATTGTTAAAGGCTGCGAAAGTATCCCTTTTTTTCTATTTGTATATGAAATTTTTGCAGTATAAAAGCAATTGACTTGAAACTATGCAAATCTAGTTTACTTATACATACCTTATGCCTTTCGCTACTTTTTCACTTTTAGCAATTTCGGCAAAGGTCTGCAAGGGTATTAAAAGTTCGGCTTGCCGAAGTTAGCTTCCGTCCTCATTTTTTTAAAAATTTGTTCAAATCCAATTTTTTTCTGTAAATGACACTTTGTTGGAAATTTTGTAACGAATTCAACGAGGTATGCCATTCCAACATTCGACCACTATTTCCCAGGGTTTTGATTAAAATACCGAAAATCGAGGTGATTTTCTTGGGATTTTGGCATTGTCATAAGGGTGGGGGTCGTAATTTTTTTTTTTAATTTGTTCAAATCCAATTTTTTTTTTTGTAAATGACACTTAAATGGAAATTTTGTAACGAATTCAACGAGGTTTACCATTCCAACATTCGACCACTATTTTCCAGGGTTTTGATTAAAATACCGAAAATCGAGGTGAATTTCTTCGGATTTTGGCATTGTCATAAGGTTGGGGGTCATCATTTTTTCAAAATTTGTTCAAATGATTTTTTTGTAAATGCCACTTTGTTGAAATTTTGTAACGAATTCAACGGGTATGCTATTCCAACATTCGACCACTATTTCCCTGGGTTTTGATTAAAATACCGAAAATCGAGGTGATTTCTTTCGGATTTGGGCGTTGTCATAAGGGTGAGGGTCATCATTTTTTTCCAAAAATTTGTTCAAATTATATTTTTTTTCTGTAAATGACACTTTGTTGCTAATTTTATAACGAATTCAACGAGGTAAGCCATTCCAACATTCGCCCACTAATTCCCAAGGTTTTGATTAAAATATCGAAAATCGAGGTGATTTTCTTCGGATTTTGGAGTTGTCATAAGGGTGGGGTTCGTAATTTTTTTTCAAAAATTTATTCAACTGCAATTTTTTTCTGTAAATGACAATTTGTTGGAAATTTTGTAACGAATTCAACGAGGTATGCTATTCCAACATTCGACCACTATTTTCCAGGGCTTTGATTAAAAACCGAAAAATCGAGCTGATTTTATCCGGATTTTTGCGTTGTCATAAGGGTGGGGTCGTCATTTTTTTTTTTTAAATATTTTCAAATGCAGTTTTTTTTCTGTAAATGACACTTTGTTGGAAATTTTGTAACGAATTCAACGGGGTATGCCATTCCAACATTCGACCACTATTTCCCAGGGTTTTGATTAAAAAACCGAAAATTCGATGTAATTTTCTTCGGATTTTGGCGTTGTTATAGGCGTGGGGGTCGTCATTTTTATACCCGTTACTCGTAGAGTGAAAGGATATATTGTATTCGTGCAAAAGTATGTAACAGCTAGAAGGAAGCGTTTCCGACCCTTAAAGTATATATATTCTTGATCAGGATCACTAGCCGAGTCGATCTAGCCATGTCCGTCTGTCCGTCTGTCTGTCCGTATGAACGCTGAGATCTCGGAAACTATAAAAGCTAGAAGATTGGCATTTTGCATGCAGATTCTAGGAGTTCCTACGCAGCGCAAGTTTGTTACAAAAAGGCGCCACACCCCCTTTAACGCCCACAATCGCTTAAATACGATTTTAAAAATTTAAATATTTCGGAAAAGTAAAAATGCAGTTTTATTGTGTTTATCAATACCTACCGAAATGTAGAAGAAATTTTTCAAATCGGACCATTCGTTAAAAAGTTATGCGTGATCAAAGTTTCTATCTCCATCTCCCTCGCACTCCCTTTACCTGATTAACGGGAATCTGATAGTCGGGGCACCCGACTATAGCGTTCTCTCTTGTTTTTTCAAAAATTGTTCAAATGCAGTTTGTTTTCTGTAAATGACACTTTGTTGGAAATTTTGTAACGAATTCAATGAGGTTGCCATTCCAACATTCGACCACTATTTCCCAGGGTTTTGATTAAAATACCGAAAATCGAGGTGATTTTTTTCGGATTTTGGCGTTGTCATAAGGGTGGGGGTCCGTCATTCTTCTTTTAAAATTTGTTCAAAAGCGGTATTTTTATTCGTGTAAATGACACTTTGTTGGAACATTTTGCTAACGAATGCAACGAGGTATGCCGTTTCCAACCCTTAAAGTTATTATTTGATCTTACTAGATTCGATCTAGCCATGTCCGCGTTTTGATTAAAATATCGAAAATCGAGCTGATTTTCTTCGGATTTTAGCGTTGTCATAAAAGGAAGGAAGATTGGCATTTTTTGCAAAAATTAGTTCAAACGCAATTTTTTTTGCAAATGACACTTTGTTGGAAATTTTGTAACGCAATTCAACGACTTATGCAACGCCAACATTCAACCACTTATTTCCCACGGTTTTGAAAATTTAAATATACCGGAAAAGTAAAGGTGCATTTTTTTATTGTGTTTATCAAGTGGGGGTCACCTTTTTTCCAAAAATTGTTCAGAATGAATTTTTTTCTGTAAATCGGACCCTTTGTTGCAAATTTTATAACGAATTCAACGAGTTAAGCCATCTCCAACATCTCGACCACTCTTTCCTAAGGTTTTGATTAAAATATCGAAAATCGAGGTGATTTTCTTCGGATTTTGGCGTTGTCATAAGGGGGGGTCGTCATTTTTTTTCAAAAATTGTTCAAATGCAGTTTTTTTCTGTAAATGACACTTTGTTGGAAATTTTGTAACGAATTCAACGAGGTATGCCATTCCAACATTCGACCACTATTTCCCAGGGCTTTGATTAAAATACCGAAAAATCGAGCTGATTTTCTTCGGATTTTGGCGTTGTCATAAGGGTGGGGGTCGTCATTTCTTTTTCAAAAATTTGTTCAAATGCAGTTTTTTTTCTGTAAATGACACTTTGTTGGAAATTTTGTAACGAATTCAACGAGGTATGCCATTCCAACATTCGACCACTAATTCCCAGGGTTTTGATTAAAATACCGAAAAATCGAGGTGATTTTCTTCGGATTTTGGCGTTGTCATAAGGGAAGGCGGTCGTCATTTATTTTTCAAAAATGTGTTCAAATGCAAGTTTTTTTCTGTAAATGACACTTTGTTGGAAATTTTGATAACGAATTCAACGAGGTATGCCATTCCAACATTCGACTACTATTTCCCAGGGTTTTGATTAAAATACCGAAAAATCGAGGTGATTTTCCTCGGATTTTGGCGTTGTCATAATGGGAAGGGGCATCATTTTTTTCCAAAAATTAAGTTCAAATGCAGTTTTTTTCTGTAAATGACCTACCATTTGTTGGAAATTTTGTAACGACCATTCTTAAACGAGGTATGCCATTCCAACATTCGACCACTATTTCCCAGGGTTTTGATTAAAAAACCGAAAAATTACTGAAATATCGGAAGGTGACTTTGCGTTCGGTTTTGGTTTTTCATTAGAAAATTGTTCAAATGCAGTTTTTTTCTTTAAATGACACTTTGTTGGAAATTTTGTAACGAATTCAAGAGGTTTTTTTCCAACATTCGACCACTATTTCCCAGGGTTTTGATTAAAATACCGAAAAATCGAGGTGATTTTCCTCGGATTTTGGCGTTGTCATAAGGGTGGGGGTCGTCATTTTTTTTCAAAAATTGTTCAAATGCAGTTTTTTTTCTGTAAATGACACTTTGTTGGAAATTTTGTAACGAATTCAACGAGGTATGCCATTCCAACATTCGACCACTATTTCCCAGGGCTTTGATTAAAAACCGAAAAATCGAGCTGATTTTATCAGGATTTTGGCGTTGTCATAAGGGGGTCGTCATTTTTTTTTTCAAAAATATTTTCAAATGCAGTTTTTTTTCTGTAAATGACACTTTGTTGGAAATTTTGTAACGAATTCAACGAGGTATGCCATTCCAACATTCGACCACTATTTCCTAGGGTTTTGATTAAAAAACCGAAAATTCGAGGTGATTTTCCTCGGATTTTGGCGTTGTCATAAGGGTGGGGATCGTCATTTTTGTTCAAAAATTGTTCAAATGCAGTATTTTTTCTGTAAATCACACTTTGTTGGAAATTTTGTAACGAATTCAACGAGGTATGCTATTCCAACATTCGACCACTATTTCCCAGGGCTTTGATTAAAAACCGAAAAATCGAGCTGATTTTATCCGGATTTTGGCGTTGTCATAAGGGGGTCGTCATTTTTTTTTCAAAAATATTTTCAAATGCAGTTTTTTTTCTGTAAATGACACTTTGTTTGAAATTTTGTAATGAATTCGATTTTAAAAATTTAAATATTTCGGAAAAGTAAAAATGCAGTTTTATTGTGTTTATCAATACCTACCGAAATGTAGAAGAAATTTTTCAAATCGGACCATTCGTTAAAAAGTTATGCGTGATCAAAGTTTCTATCTCCATCTCCCTCGCACTCCCTTTACCTGAGTAGCGTTCTCTCTTGTTTTTTCAAAAATTGTTCAAATGCAGTTTGTTTTCTGTAAATGACACTTTGTTGGAAATTTTGTAACGAATTCAATGAGGTATGCCATTCCAACATTCGACCACTATTTCCCAGGGTTTTGATTAAAATATCGAAAATCGAGGTGATTTTCTTCGGATTTTGGAGTTGTCATAAGGGTGGGGGTCGTCATTCTTCTTTCAAAAATTTGTTCAAAAGCAGTTTTTTTTCTGTAAATCACACTTTGTTGGAAATTTTGTAACGAATTCAACGAGGTATGCCATTCCAACATTCGACCACTAATTCCCAAGGTTTTGATTAAAATATCGAAAATCGAGGTGATTTTCTTCGGATTTTGGCGTTGTCATAAGGGAAGGGGGTCGTCATTTATTTTTCAAAAATGTGTTCAAATGCAATTTTTTTTCTGTAAATGACACTTTGTTGGAAATTTTGTAACGAATTCAACGAGGTATGCCATTCCAACATTCGACTACTATTTCCCAGGGTTTTGATTAAAATACCGAAAATCGAGGTGATTTTCCTCGGATTTTGGCGTTGTCATAAGGGCAGGGCCATCATTTTTTTCCAAAAATTAGTTCAAATGTATTTTTTTCTGTAAAGGACACTTTGTTGGAAATTTGGTAACGAATTCAACGTGGTATGCCATTCCAACATTCGACCACTATTTCCCAGGGTTTTGATTAAAAAACCGAAAAATTACCGAAAAAACGGAAGGTGATTTGGTTCGGATTTTGGTGTTGTCATTAGGGAAGGGGGTCGTCATTTATTTTTCAAAAATGTGTTCAAATGCAATTTTTTTTCTGTAAATGACACTTTGTTGGAAATTTTGTAACGAATTCAACGAGGTTTGTCATTTTAACATTCGACCACTATTTCCCAGGGTTTTGATTAAAATACCGAAAAATCGAGGTGATTTTCTTCGGATTTTGGCGTTGTCATAAGGGTGGGGGTCGTCATTTTTTTCAAAAATTGTTCAAATGCAGTTTTTTTCTGTAAATGACACTTTGTTGGAAATTTTGTAACGAATTCAACGAGGTATGCCATTCCAACATTCGACCACTATTTCCCAGGGCTTTGATTAAAAACCGAAAAATCGAGCTGATTTTATCGGATTTTGGCGTTGTCATAAGGGTGGGGGTCGTCATTTTTTTTTCAAAATATGTGTTCAAATGCAATTTTTTTTCTGTAAATGACACTTTGTTGGAAATTTTGTAACGAATTCAACGAGGTATGCCATTCCAACATTCGACCACTATTTCCCAGGGTTTTGATTAAAATACCGAAAATCGAGGTGATTTTCTTCGGATTTTGGCGTTGTCATAAGGGTGGGGTCGTCATTTTTTTCAAAAATTGTTCAAATGCAGTATTTTTTTCTGTAAATGACACTTTGTTGGAAATTTTGTAACGAATTCAACGAGGTATGCTATTCCAACATTCGACCACTATTTCCCAGGGTTTTGATTAAAATACCGAAAAATCGAGGTGATTTTCTTCGGATTTTGGCGTTGTCATAAGGGTGGGGGTCGTCATTTTTTTTCAAAAATATTTTCAAATGCAGTTTTTTTCTGTAAATGACACTTTGTTGGAAATTTTGTAACGAATTCAACGAGGTATGCCATTCCAACATTCGACCACTATTTCCCAGGGTTTTGATTAAAAAACCGAAAAATCGAGGTGATTTTCATCAGGATTTTGGCGTTGTCATAAGGGTGGGGTCGTCATTTTTTTTCAAAAATATGTTCAAATGCAGTTTTTTTTCTGTAAATGACACTTTGTTGGAAATTTTGTAACGAATTCAACGAGGTATGCCATTCCAACATTCGACCACTATTTCCCAGGGTTTTGATTAAAAAACCGAAAAATCGAGCTGATTTTCCTCGGATTTTGGCGTTGTCATAAGGGTGGGGATCGTCATTTTTGTTCAAAAATTGTTCAAATGCAGTATTTTTTCTGTAAATCACACTTTGTTGGAAATTTTGTAAAGAATTCAACGAGGTATGCTATTCCAACATTCGACCACTATTTCCCAGGGCTTTGATTAAAAACCGAAAAATCGAGCTGATTTTATCCGGATTTTGGCGTTGTCATAAGGGTGGGGGTCGTCATTTTTTTTTCAAAAATTTTTCAAATGCAGTTTTTTTTCTGTAAATGACACTTTGTTTGAAATTTTGTAATGAATTCGATTTTAAAATTTTATTTAAATATTTGGAAAAGAAAAAATTTTATCAATACCTACCGAAATGTAGAAGAAATTTTTCAAATCGGAAATTTTTTAAACTTGTTTTCTGTAAATGACACTTTGTTGGAAATTTTGTAACGAATTCAATGAGGTATGCCATTCCAACATTCGACCACTATTTCCCAGGGTTTTGATTAAAATATCGAAAATCGAGGTGATTTTCTTCGGATTTTGGACTTGTCATAAGGGTGGGGGTCGTCATTCTTCTTTCAAAAATTTGTTCAAAAGCAGTTTTTTTTCTGTAAATGACACTTTGTTGGAAATTTTGTAACGAATTCAACGAGGTATGCCATTCCAACATTCGACCACTAATTCCCAAGGTTTTGATTAAAATATCGAAAATCGAGGTGATTTTCTTCGGATTTTGGCGTTGTCATAAGGGAAGGGGGTCGTCATTTATTTTTCAAAAATGTGTTCAAATGCATTTTTTTTCTGTAAATGACACTTTGTTGGAAATTTTGTAACGAATTCAACGAGGTATGCCATTCCAACATTCGACTACTATTTCCCAGGGTTTTGATTAAAATACCGAAAATCGAGGTGATTTTCCTCGGATTTTGGCGTTGTCATAAGGGAAGGGGCATCATTTTTTTCCAAAAATTAGTTCAAATGCAATTTTTTTTCTGTAAATGACTTTTTGTTGGAAATTTTGTAACGAATTCAACGTGGTATGCCATTCCAACATTCGACCACTATTTCCCAGGGTTTTGATTAAAAAACCGAAAAATTACCGAAAAAACGGAAGGTGATTTGGTTCGGATTTTGGTGTTGTCATTAGGGAAGGGGGTCGTCATTTATTTTTCAAAAATGTGTTCAAATGCATTTTTTTTCTGTAAATGACACTTTGTTGGAAATTTTGTAACGAATTCAACGAGGTTTGTCATTTTAACATTCGACCACTATTTCCCAGGGTTTTGATTAAAATACCGAAAAATCGAGGTGATTTTCTTCGGATTTTGGCGTTGTCATAAGGGTGGGGGTCGTCATTTTTTTCAAAAATTGTTCAAATGCAGTATTTTTTCTGTAAATCACACTTTGTTGGAAATTTTGTAACGAATTCAACGAGGTATGCTATTCCAACATTCGACCACTATTTCCCAGGGCTATGATTAAAAACCGAAAAATCGAGCTGATTTTATCCGGATATTGGCGTTGTCATAAGGGTGGGGGTCGTCATTTTTTTTCAAAAATATTTTCAAATGCAGTTTTTTTTCTGTAAATGACACTTTGTTGGAAATTTTGTAACGAATTCAACGAGGTATGCCATTCCAACATTCGACCACTATTTCCCAGGGTTTTGATTAAAAAACCGAAAATTCGAGGTGATTTTCCTCGGATTTTGGCGTTGTCATTAGGGAGGGGGGTCGTTTTTTTTTCAAAATGTGTTCAAATGCATTTTTTCTGTAAATGACACTTTGTTGGAAATTTTGTAACGAATTAATTTTTAATTATTTAAAAATATCGAGGTGATTTTCTTCGGATTTTGGCGTTGTCATAAGGGTGGGGGTCGTCATTTTTTTTCAAAAATTGTTCAAATGCAGTTTTTTTTCTGTAAATGACACTTTGTTGGAAATTTTGTAACGAATTCAACGAGGTATGCCATTCCAACATTCGACCACTATTTCCCAGGGCTTTGATTAAAAACCGAAAAATCGAGCTGATTTTATCAGGATTTTGGCGTTGTCATAAGGGGGTCGTCATTTTTTTTTCAAAAATATTTTCAAATGCAGTTTTTTTTCTGTAAATGACACTTTGTTGGAAATTTTGTAACGAATTCAACGAGGTATGCCATTCCAACATTCGACCACTATTTTCCAGGGTGTTGATTAAAAAACCGAAAAATCGAGCTGATTTTATCCGGATTTTGGCGTTGTCATAAGGGTGGGGATCGTCATTTTTTTTCAAAAATTTGTTCAAATGAAATTTTTTTCTGTAAATCACACTTTGTTGGAAATTTTGTAACGAATTCAACGAGGTATGCTATTCCAACATTCGACCACTATTTCCCAGGGCTTTGATTAAAAACCGAAAAATCGAGCTGATTTTATCCGGATTTTGGCGTTGTCATAAGGGGGTCGTCATTTTTTTTTCAAAAATATTTTCAAATGCAGTTTTTTTTCTGTAAATGACACTTTGTTTGAAATTTTGTAACGAATTCAACGAGGTATGCCATTCCAACATTCGACCACTATTTCCCAGGGTTTTGATTAAAAAACCGAAAATTCGAGGTGATTTTTCTCGGATTTTGGCGTTGTCATAAGGGTGGGGATCGTCATTTTTTTTCAAAAATTTGTTCAAATGAAATTTTTTTCTGTAAATGACACTTGTAACGAATTTAACGAGCTATGCCATTACAACATTCGACCACTATTTCCCAGGGTTTTGATTAAAAAATCGAAAATCGAGGTGATTTTCTTCGGATTTTGGCGTTGTCATAAGGGTGGGGTCGTCATTTTTTTTCAAAAATTGTTCAAATGCAATTTTTTTTCTGTAAATGACACTTTGTTGGAAATTTTGTAACGAATTCAACGAGGTATGCCATTCCAACATTCGACCACTATTTCCCAGGGTTTTGATTAAAATACCGAAAAATCGAGCTGATTTTTATCCGGATTTTGGCGTTGTCATAAGGGTGGGGGTCGTCATTTTTTTTTCAAAAATTTGTTCAAATGCAGTTTTTTTTCTGTAAATGACACTTTGTTGGAAATTTTGTAACGAATTCAACGAGGTATGCCATTCCAACATTCGACCACTATTTCCCAGGGTTTTGATTAAAAAACCGAAAAATCGAGGTGATTTTCTTCGGATTTTGGCGTTGTCATAAGGGAGGGGGTCGTCATTTTTTCAAAAATTTGTTCAAATGCAATTTTTTTCTGTAAATGACACTTTGTTGGAAATTTTGTAACGAATTCAACGGGTATGCCATTCCAACATTCGACCACTATTTCGGGTTTTGATTAAAAAAAAATTGATTTTCTTCGGATTTTGGCGTTGTCATAAGGGTGGGGGTCGTCATTTTTTTTCAAAAATTGTTCAAATGCAATTTTTTTTCTGTAAATGACACTTTGTTGGAAATTTTGTAACGAATTCAACGAGGTATGCCATTCCAACATTCGACCACTATTTCCCAGGGTTTTGATTAAAAACCGAAAAATCGAGCTGATTTTATTCGGATTTTGGCGTTGTCATAAGGGTGGGGTCGTCATTTTTTTTTCAAAAATATTGTTCAAATGCAGATTTTTTTCTGTAAATGACACTTTGTTGGAAATTTTGTAACGAATTCAACGAGGTATGCCATTCCAACATTCGACCACTATTTCCCAGGGTTTTGATTAAAATACCGAAAATTCGAGGTGATTTTCTTCGGATTTTGGCGTTGTCATAAGGGTGGGGGTCGTCATTTTTTTTCAAAAATTGTTCAAATGCAGTTTTTTTTCTGTAAATCACACTTTGTTGGAAATTTTGTAACGAATTCAACGAGGTATGCTATTCCAACATTCGACCACTATTTCCCAGGGCTTTGATTAAAAACCGAAAAATCGAGCTGATTTTATCCGGATTTTGGCGTTGTCATAAGGGTGGGGGTCGTCATTTTTTTCAAAAATATTTTCAAATGCAGTTTTTTTTCTGTAAATGACACTTTGTTGGAAATTTTGTAACGAATTCAACGAGGTATGCCATTCCAACATTCGACCACTATTTCCCAGGGTTTTGATTAAAAAACCGAAAATTCGAGGTGATTTTCCTCGGATTTTGGCGTTGTCATAAGGGTGGGGATCGTCATTTTTTTTCAAAAATTGTTCAAATGCAGTTTTTTTCTGTAAATGACACTTTGTTGGAAATTTTGTAACGAATTCAACGAGGTATGCCATTCCAACATTCGACCACTATTTCCCAGGGTTTTGATTAAAATACCGAAAAATCGAGCTGATTTTATCAGGATTTTGGCGTTGTCATAAGGGTGGGGGTCGTTAGTTTTTTTCAAAAATATTTTCAAATGCAGTTTTTTTTCTGTAAATGACACTTTGTTGGAAATTTTGTAACGAATTCAACGAGGTATGCCATTCCAACATTCGACCACTATTTCCCAGGGTTTTGATTAAAAACCGAAAAATCGAGGTGATTTTCCTCGGATTTTGGCGTTGTCATAAGGGTGGGGATCGTCATTTTTTGTTCAAAAATTGTTCAAATGCAGGTTTTTTCTGTAAATCACACTTTGTTGGAAATTTTGTAACGAATTCAACGAGGTATGCTATTCCAACATTCGACCACTATTTCCCAGGGCTTTGATTAAAAACCGAAAAATCGAGCTGATTTTATCCGGATTTTGGCGTTGTCATAAGGGGGGGTCGTCATTTTTTTTTCAAAAATATTTTCAAATGCATTTTTTTTCTGTAAATGACACTTTGTTTGAAATTTTGTAACGAATTCAACGAGGTATGCCATTCCAACATTCGACCACTATTTCCCAGGGTTTTGATTAAAAAACCGAAAAATCGAGGTGATTTTTCTCGGATTTTGGCGTTGTCATAAGGGTGGGGGTCGTCATTTTTTTTCAAAAATTGTTCAAATGCATTTTTTTTCTGTAAATGACACTTTGTTGGAAATTTTGTAACGAATTCAATAAAGGTATGCCATTCCAACATTCGACCACTATTTCCCAGGGTTTTGATTAAAATATCGAAAATCGAGGTGATTTTCCTCGGATTTTGGCGTTGTCATAAGGGTGGGGATCGTCATTTTTTTCACGAATTGTTCAACTGCAATTTTTTTCCTGTAAATGACTCTGTGTTGGAAATTTTGTAACGAATTCAACGAGGTATGCCATTCCAACATTCGACCACTATTTCCCAGGGCTTTGATTAAAAACCGAAAAATCGAGCTGATTTTATCCGGATTTTGGCGTTGTCATAAGGGTGGTGGTCGTCATTTTTTTCAAAAATTGTTTAAATGCATTTTTTTTTCTGTAAATGACACTTTGTTGGAAGTTTTGTAACGAATTCAACGAGATATGCTATTCCAAGATTCGACCACTATTTCCCAGGGTTTTGATTAAAATACCGAAAATCGAGGTGATTTTCTTCGGATTTTGGCGTTGTCATAAGGGAGGGGGCATCATTTTTTTTCAAAAATTAGTTCAAATGCACTTTTTTTCTGTAAATGACACTTTGTTGGAAATTTTGTAACGAATTCAACGGGGTATGGCATTCCAACATTCGACCACTATTTCCCAGGGTTTTGATTAAAATACTGAAATTCGAGGTAACGAATTCAACGAGGATGCCATTTCAACATCCGACCACTATTTCCCAGGGTTTTGATTAAAAAACCGAAAAATCGAGCTGATTTTATCCGGATTTTGGCGTTGTCATAAGGGTGGGGGTCATCATTTTTTTTTCAAAAATTTGTTCAAATGCCATTTTTTTCTCTAAAAGACACTTTGTTGGAAATTTTGTAACGAATTCAACGAGGTATGCCATTCCAACATTCGACCTTTCTTTCCCAGGGCTTTGATTAAAAACCGAAAAATCGAGGTGATTTTCTTCGGATTTTGGAGTTGTCATAAGGGTGGGGGTCGTAATTTTTTTTACAAAAATTTGTTCAAATGCAATTTCTTTTCTGTAAATGACACTTCGTTGGAAATTTTGTAACGAATTTAACGAGGTATGCCATTCCAACATTCGACCACTATTTCCCAGGGCTTTGATTAAAAACCGAAAAATCGAGCTGATTTTATCCGGATTTTGGCGTTGTCATAAGGGTAGGGGTCGTCATTTTTTTTTCAAAAATTTGTTCAAATGCAGTTTTTTTTCTGTAAATGACACTTTGTTGGAAATTTTGTAACGAATTCAACGAGGTATGCCATTCCAACATTCGACCACTATTTCCCAGGGTTTTGATTAAAATACCGAAAATCGAGGTGATTTTCTTCGGATTTTGGCGTTGTCATAAGGGAAGGGGTCATCATTTTTTTCAAAAATTAGTTCAAATGCACTTTTTTTCTGTAAATGACACTTTGTTGGAAATTTTGTAACGAATTCAACGGGGTATGCCATTCCAACATTCGACCACTATTTCCCAGGGTTTTGATTAAAATACCGAAAATCGAGGTGATTTTCTTCGGATTTTGGCGTTGTCATAAGGGTGGGGGTCGTCATTTTTTTTTCAAAAATTTGTTCAAATGCATATTTTTTTTTGTAAATCACACTTTGTTGGAAATTTTGTAACGAATTCAACGAGGTATGCCATTTCAACATTCGACCACTATTTCCCAGGGTTTTGATTAAAATACCGAAAATCGAGGTGATTTTCTTCGGATTTTGGCGTTGTCATAAGGGTGGGGGTCATCATTTTTTTTTCAAAAAATTTGTTCAAATGCAATTTTTTTTCTGTAAATGACACTTTGTTGGAAATTTTGTAACGAATTCAACGAGGTATGCCATTCCAACATTCGACCACTATTTCCCAGGGTTTTGATTAAAAAACCGAAAAATCGAGGTGATTTTCTTCGGATTTTGGCGTTGTCATAAGGGTGGGGGTCGTCATTTTTTTTCAAAAATTTGTTCAAATGCAATTTTTTTCTGTAAATGACACTTTGTTGGAAATTTTGTAACGAATTCAACGAGGTATGCCATTCCAACATTCGACCACTATTTCCCAGGGCTTTGATTAAAAACCGAAAAATCGAGCTGATTTTATCCGGATTTTGGCGTTGTCATAAGGGTGGTGGTGGTCATTTTTTTTCAAAAATTTGTTCAAATGCAGTTTTTTTCTGTAAATGACACTTTGTTGGAAATTTTGTAACGAATTCAACGAGATATGCTATTCCAACATTCGACCACTATTTCCCAGGGTTTTGATTAAAATACCGAAAATCGAGGTGATTTTCTTCGGATTTTGGCGTTGTCATAAGGGAAGGGGCATTATTTTTTTCCAAAAATTAGTTCAAATGCACTTTTTTTTCTGTAAATGACACTTTGTTGGAAATTTTGTAACGAATTCAACGGGGTATGGCATTCCAACATTCGACCACTATTTCCCAGGGTTTTGATTAAAATACTGAAATTCGAGGTAACGAATTCAACGAGGTGCCATTTCAACAACCACTATTTCCCAGGGTTTTGATTAAAAAACCGAAAAATCGAGCTGATTTTATCCGGATTTTGGCGTTGTCATAAGGGTGGGGGTCATCATTTTTTTTCAAAAATTTGTTCAAATGCCATTTTTTCCTCTAAAAGACACTTTGTTGGAAATTTTGTAACGAATTCAACGAGGTATGCCATTCCAACATTCGACCTTTCTTTCCCAGGGCTTTGATTAAAAACCGAAAAATCGAACTGATTTTATCCGGATTTTGGCGTTGTCATAAGGGTGGGGGTCGTCATTTTTTTTCAAAAAATTGTTTAAATGCAATTTTTTTTCTGTAAATGACACTTTGTTGGAAATTTTGTAACGAATTTAACGAGGTATGCCATTCCAACATTCGACCACTATTTCCCAGGGCTTTGATTAAAAACCGAAAAATCGAGCTGATTTTATCCGGATTTTGGCGTTGTCATAAGGGTGGGGGTCGTCATTTTTTTTCAAAAATTGTTCAAATGCAGTTTTTTTCTGTAAATGACACTTTGTTGGAAATTTTGTAACGAATTCAACGAGGTATGCCATTCCAACATTCGACCACTATTTCCCAGGGTTTTGATTAAAATACCGAAAATCGAGGTGAATTCTTCGGGTTTTGACGTTGTCATAAGGGGGGGTCGTCATTTTTTTCAAAAATTTTTTCAAATGCATTTTTTTTCTGTAAATGACACTTTGTTGGAAATTTTGTAACGAATTCAACGAGGTATGCCATTCCAACATTCGACCACTATTTCCCAGGGTTTTGATTAAAATACCGAAAATCGAGGTGATTTTCTTCGGATTTTGGCGTTGTCATAAGGGTGGGGGTCATCATTTTTTTTCGAAAAATTTGTTCAAATGATATTTTTTTTCTGTAAATGACACTTTGTTGAAAATTTTGTAACGAATTCAACGAGGTATGCCATTGCAACATTCGACCACTATTTCCCAGGGTTTTGATTAAAATACCGAAAAATCGAGGTGATTTTCCTCGGATTTTGGCGTTGTCATAAGGGTGGGGGTCGTCATTTTTTTCGAAAAATTTGTTCAAATGCTATTTTTTTCTGTAAATTCCACTTTGTTGAAAATTTTAGTAACGAATTCAACGAGGTATGCCATTTCAACATTCGACCACTATTTCCCAGGGTTTTGATTAAAATATCAAAAATCGAGGTGATTTTCTTCGGATTTTGGCGTTGTCATAAGGGTGGGGTCATCATTTTTTTTGAAAAATTTGTTCAAATGCAATTTTTTTTCTGTAAATGACACTTTGTTGGAAATTTTGTAACGAATTCAACGAGGTATGCCATTCCAACATTCGACCACTATTTCCCAGGGTTTTGATTAAAATACCGAAAATCGAGGTGATTTTCTTCGGATTTTGGCGTTGTCATAAGGGTGGGGGTCGTCATTTTTTTTCAAAAATTTGTTCAAATGCAATTTTTTTCTGTAAATGACACTTTGTTGGAAATTTTGTAACGAATTCAACGAGGTATGCCATTCCAACATTCGACCTCTCTTTCCCAGGGCTTTGATTAAAAACCGAAAAATCGAACTGATTTTATCCGGATTTTGGCGTTGTCATAAGGGTGGGGGTCGTCATTTTTTTTCAAAAAATTTGTTTAAATGCAATTTTTTTCTGTAAATGACACTTCGTTGGAAATTTTGTAACGAATTCAACGAGGTATGCCATTCCAACATTCGACCACTATTTCCCAGGGCTTTGATTAAAAACCGAAAAATCGAGCTGATTTTATCCGGATTTTGGCGTTGTCATAAGGGTAGGGGTCGTCTTTTTTTTCAAAAATTTGTTCAAATGTAGTATTTTTTCTGTAAATGACACTTTGTTGGAAATTTTGTAACGAATTCAACGAGGTATGCCATTCCAACATTCGACCACTATTTCCCAGGGTTTTGATTAAAATACCGAAAAATCGAGGTGATTTTCTTCGGATTTTGGCGTTGTCATAAGGGTGGTTGTCGTAATTTTTTTTTCAAAAATTTGTTCAAATCCAATTTTTTTTCTGTAAATGACACTTTGTTGGAAATTTTGTAACGAATTCAACGAGGTATGCCATTCCAACATTCGACCACTCTTTCCCAGGGTTTTGATTAAAATACCGAAAATCGAGGTGATTTTCTTCGGATTTTGGCGTTGTCATAAGGGTGGGGGTCGTGATTTTTTTCAAAAATTTGTTCAAATGCAATTTTTTTCTGTAAATAACACTTTGTTGGAAATTTTGTAACGAATTCAACGAGGTATGCCATTCCAACATTCGACCTCTCTTTCCCAGGGCTTTGATTAAAAACCGAAAAATCGAACTGATTTTATCCGGATTTTGGCGTTGTCATAAGGGTGGTCGTCATTTTTTTTCAAAAAATTGTTTAAATGCAATTTTTTTCTGTAAATGACACTTCGTTGGAAATTTTGTAACGAATTCAACGAGGTATGCCATTCCAACATTCGACCACTCTTTCCCAGGGCTTTGATTAAAAACCGAAAAATCGAGCTGATTTTATCCGGATTTTGGCGTTGTCATAAGGGTGGGGGTCGTCATTTTTTTTCAAAAATTTGTTAATATGCAGTTATTTTTCTGTAAATGACACTTTGTTGGAAATTTTGTAACGAATTCAACGGGGTATGCCATTCCAACATTCGACCACTATTTCCCAGGGTTTTGATTAAAATATCAAAAATCGAGGTGATTTTCTTCGGATTTTGGAGTTGTCATAAGGGTGGTTGTCGTAATTTTTTTTTCAAAAATTTGTTCAAATCCAATTTTTTTTCTGTAAATGACACTTTGTTGGAAATTTTGTAACGAATTCAACGAGGTATGCCATTCCAACATTCGACCACTATTTCCCAGGGTTTTGATTAAAATACCGAAAATCGAGGTGATTTCTTCGGATTTTGGCGTTGTCATAAGGGTGGGGGTCGTATTTTTTTCAAAAATTTGTTCAAATGCAATTTTTTTCTGTAAATGACACTTTGTTGGAAATTTTGTAACGAATTCAACGAGGTATGCCATTCCAACATTCGACCACTATTTCCCAGGGTTTTGATTAAAAAACCGAAAAATCGAGGTGATTTTCTTCGGATTTTGGCGTTGTCATAAGGGTGGGGGTCATCATTTTTTCAAAAATTTTTTCAAAAATTTGTTCAAATGATCTTTTTTTTCTGTAAATTCCACTTTGTTGAAAATTTGGTAACGAATTCAACGAGGTATGCCATTCCAACATTCGACCACTATTTCCCAGGGTTTTGATTAAAATACCGAAAAATCGAGTTGATTTTCTTCGGATTTTGGCGTTGTCATAAGGGTGGGGGTCATCATTTTTTTTCAAAAAATTTGTTCAAATTATATTTTTTTCTGTAAATGACACTTTGTTGGAAATTTTGTAACGAATTCAACGAGGTATGCCATTCCAACATCCGACCACTATTTCCCAGGGTTTTGATTAAAAAACCGAAAAATCGAGGTGATTTTCTTCGGATTTTGGCGTTGTCATAAGGGTGGGGGTCATCATTTTTTTTCGAAAAATTTGTTCAAATGATATTTTTTCTGTAAATTCCACTTTGTTGAAAATTTTGTAACGAATTCAACGAGGTATGCCATTCCAACATTCGACCACTATTTCCCAGGGTTTTGATTAAAAAACAAAAAATCGAGGTGATTTTCTTCGGATTTTGGCGTTGTCATAAGGGTGGGGGTCATCATTTTTTTCGAAAAATTTGTTCAAATCATATTTTTTTTCTGTAAATTCCACTTTGTTGGAAATTTTGTAACGAATTCAACGAGATATGCTATTCCAAGATTCGACCACTATTTCCCAGGGTTTTGATTAAAATACCGAAAATCGAGGTGATTTTCTTCGGATTTTGGCGTTGTCATAAGGGAAGGGGCATCATTTTTTTTCCAAAAAATTAGTTCAAATGCACTTTTTTTCTGTAAATGACACTTTGTTGGAAATTTTGTAACGAATTCAACGGGGTATGGCATTCCAACATTCGACCACTATTTCCCAGGGTTTTGATTAAAATACTGAAATTCGAGGTAACGAATTCAACGAGGTATGCCATTTCAACATCCGACCACTATTTCCCAGGGTTTTGATTAAAAAACCGAAAAATCGAGCTGATTTTATCCGGATTTTGGCGTTGTCATAAGGGTGGGGGTCATCATTTTTTTTCAAAAATTTGTTCAAATGCCATTTTTTCCTCTAAAAGACACTTTGTTGGAAATTTTGTAACGAATTCAACGAGGTATGCCATTCCAACATTCGACCTTTCTTTCCCAGGGCTTTGATTAAAAACCGAAAAATCGAACTGATTTTATTCCGGATTTTGGCGTTGTCATAAGGGTGGGGTCGTCATTTTTTTTTTCAAAAAATTGTTTAAATGCAATTTTTTTCTGTAAATGACACTTCGTTGGAAATTTTGTAACGAATTCAACGAGGTATGCCATTCCAACATTCGACCACTATTTCCCAGGGCTTTGATTAAAAACCGAAAAATCGAGCTGATTTTATCCGGATTTTGGCGTTGTCATAAGGGTAGGGGTCGTCATTTTTTTTTCAAAAATTTGTTTAAATGTAGTTTTTTTTCTGTAAATGACACTTTGTTGGAAATTTTGTAACGAATTCAACGGGGTATGCCATTCCAACATTCGACCACTATTTCCCAGGGTTTTGATTAAAAAACCGAAAATCGAGGTGATTTTCTTCGGATTTTGGCGTTGTCATAAGGGTGGGGGTCATCATTTTTTTTGAAAAATTTGTTCAAATGCATTTTTTTTTCTGTAAATGACACTTTGTTGAAAATTTTGTAACGAATTCAACGAGGTATGCCATTTCAACATTCGACCACTATTTCCCAGGGTTTTGATTAAAATACCGAAAATCGAGCTGATTTTCTTCGGATTTTGGCGTTGTCATAAGGGTGGGGATCGTCATTTTTTTTCAAAAATTTGTTCAAATGGAATTTTTTTCTGTAAATGACACTTTGTTGAAAATTTTGTAACGAATTCAACGAGGTATGCCATTTCAACATCCGACCACTATTTCCCAGGGTTTTGATTAATAATACCGAAAAATCGAGCTGATTTTATCCGGATTTTGGCGTTGTCATAAGGGTGGGGGTCGTCATTTTTTTTTCAAAAATTTGTTCAAATGCACTTTTTTTTCTGTAAATGACACTTTGTTGGAAATTTTTTAACGAATTCAACGAAGTATGCCATTTCAACATCCGACCACTATTTCCCAGGGCTTTGATTAAAAAACCGAAAAATCGAACTGATTTTATCCGGATTTTGGCGTTGTCATAAGGGTGGGGGTCGTCATTTTTTTTCAAAAAATTTGTTTAAATGCAATTTTTTTTCTGTAAATGACACTTTGTTGGAAATTTTGTAACGAATTCAACGAGGTATGCCATTTCAACATCCGACCACTATTTCCCAGGGCTTTGATTAAAAAACCGAAAAATCGAGCTGATTTTATCCGGATTTTGGCGTTGTCATAAGGGTGGGGAACGTCATTTTTTTGCAAAAATTTGTTAAAAAATGCAGTTTTTTTTCTGTAAATGACACTTTGTTAGAAATTTTGTAACGAATTCAACGAGGTATGCCATTCCAACATTCGACCACTATTTCCCAGGGTTTTGATTAAAAAACCGAAAAATCTGGAGATTTTCTTCGGATTTTGGCGTTGTCATAAGGGTGGGGGTCGTCATTTTTTTCAAAATTTGTTCAAATGCGTTTTTTTCTGTAAATATTTGTTTTGTGTAAGGGGCATCATTTTTTCGAAAAATTAGTTCAAATGCATTTTTTTTCTGTAAATGACACTTTGTTGGAAATTTTGTAACGAATTCAACGGGGTATGCCATTCCAACATTCGACCACTATTTCCCAGGGTTTTGATTAAAATACTGAAATTCGAGGTAACGAATTCAACGAGGTATGCCATTTCAACATCCGACCACTATTTCCCAGGGTTTTGATTAAAAAACCGAAAAATCGAGCTGATTTTATCCGGATTTTGGCGTTGTCATAAGGGTGGGGGTCATCATTTTTATTCAAAAATTTGTTCAAATGCCATTTTTTCCTCTAACAAGACACTTTGTTGGAAATTTTGTAACGAATTCAACGAGGTATGCCATTCCAACATTCGACCTTTCTTTCCCAGGGCTTTGATTAAAAACCGAAAAATCGAACTGATTTTATCCGGATTTTGGCGTTGTCATAAGGGTGGGGGTCGTCATTTTTTTTCAAAAAATTGTTTAAATGCAATTTTTTTTCTGTAAATGACACTTCGTTGGAAATTTTGTAACGAATTCAACGAGGTATGCCATTCCAACATTCGACCACTATTTCCCAGGGCTTTGATTAAAAACCGAAAAATCGAGCTGATTTTATCCGGATTTTGGCGTTGTCATAAGGGAAGGGGTCGTCATTTTTTTTCAAAAATTGGTTCAAATGTAGTTTTTTTTCTGTAAATGACACTTTGTTGGAAATTTTGTAACGAATTCAACGGGGTATGCCATTCCAACATTCGACCACTATTTCCCAGGGTTTTGATTAAAATACCGAAAATCGAGGTGATTTTCTTCGGATTTTGGCGTTGTCATAAGGGTGGGGGTCGTATTTTTTTTCAAAAATTTGTTCAAATCCAATTTTTTTCTGTAAATGACACTTTGTTGAAATTTTGGAAACGAATTCAACGAGGTATGCCATTTCAACATTCGACCACTATTTCCCAGGGTTTTGATTAAAATATCAAAAATCGAGGTGATTTTCTTCGGATTTTGGCGTTGTCATAAGGGTGGGGGTCATCATTTTTTTTCGAAAAATTTGCTCAAATCAAATTTTTTTTCTGTAAATGACACTTTGTTGAAAATTTTGTAACGAATTCAACAAGGTATACCATTTTACAATTCGACCACTATTTCCCAGGGTTTTGATTAAAAAACCGAAAAATCGAGCTGATTTTATTCGGATTTTGGCGTTGTCATAAGGGTGGGGGTCATCATTTTTTTTCAAAAATTTGTTCAAATGCACTTTTTTTTCTGTAAATGACACTTTGTTGGAAATTTTGTAACGAATTCAACGAGGTATGCCATTCCAACATCCGACCTTTATTTCCCAGGGTTTTGATTAAAAACCGAAAAATCGAACTGATTTTATCCGGATTTTGGCGTTGTCATAAGGGTGGGGGTCGTCATTTTTTTTCAAAAATTTGTTTAAATGCAATTTTTTTCTGTAAATGACACTTTGTTGGAAATTTTGTAACGAATTCAACGAGGTATGCCATTCCAACATTCGACCACTATTTCCCAGGGCTTTGATTAAAAACCGAAAAATCGAGCTGATTTTATCCGGATTTTGGCGTTGTCATAAGGGTAGGGGTCGTCATTTTTTTTTCAAAAATTTTGTTCAAATGTAGTTTTTTTCTGTAAATGACACTTTGTTGGAAATTTTGTAACGAATTCAACGGGGTATGCCATTCCAACATTCGACCACTATTTCCCAGGGTTTTGATTAAAAAACCGAAAAATCGAGGTGATTTTCTTCGGATTTTGGCGTTGTCATAAGGGTGGGAGTCGTCATTTTTTTTCAAAAATTTGTTCAAATGCAGTTTTTTTCTGTAAATGACATTTTGTTGGAATCTTTGTCACTAAGGGAAGGGGCATCATTTTTTTCGAAAAATTAGTTCAAATGGGTTTTTTTTTAAATATGACACTTTTTGGAAATTTTGTAACGAATTCAACGAGGTATACCATTCCAACATTCGACCACTATTTCCCAGGTTTTTGATTAAAATTTGTCCAAAATCGAGGTGATTTTCTTCGGATTTTGTTGCGTTGTCATAAGGGTGGTTGTCGTAATTTTTTTTCAAAAATTTGTTCAAATGCAATTTTTTTCTGTTAATGACACTTTGTTGGAAATTTTGTAACGAATTCAACGAGGTATGCCATTCCAACATTGGACCACTATTTCCCAGGGTTTTGATTAAAATACCGAAAATCGAGGTGATTTTCTTCGGATTTTGGCGTTGTCATAAGGGTGGGGGTCGTGATTTTTTTTTCAAAAATTTGTTCAAATGCAATTTTTTTCTGTAAATAACACTTTGTTGGAAATTTTGTAACGAATTCAACGAGGTATGCCATTCCAACATTCGACCACTATTTCCCAGGGTTTTGATTAAAAAACCGAAAAATCGAGGTGATTTTCTTCGGATTTTGGCGTTCTCATAAGGGTGGGGGTCATCATTTTTTCGAAAAATTTGTTCAAATGATATTTTTTTTGTAAATTCCACTTTGTGGAAAATTTTGTAACGAATTCAACGAGGTATGCCATTTTAACATTCTACCACTATTTCCCAGTTTTTTATTAAAATACCGACAATTGAGGTGAATTTCTTCGGATTTTGGCGTTGTCATAAGGGTGGGGGTCATCATTTTTTTCCAAAAATTTTTTCAAATTATATTTTTTTTCTGTAAATGACACTTTGTTGGGAATTTTTTAACGAATTTAACGAGGTATGCCATTTCAACATCCGACCACTATTTCCCAGGGTTTTGATTAAAAAACCGAAAAATCGAGGTGATTTTCTTCGGATTTTGGCGTTGTCATAAGAGTGGGGGTCATCATTTTTTTCGAAAAATTTGTTCAAATGATATTTTTTTTGTAAATTCCACATTGTTGAAAATTTTGTAACGAATTCAACGAGGTATGCCATTCCAACATTCGACCACTATTTCCCAGGGTTTTGATTAAAATATGGAAAATCGAGGTGATTTTCTTCGGATTTTGGAGTTGTCATAAGGGTGGGGGTCGTAATTTTTTTTACAAAAAAATGTTCAAATTCCATTTTTATTCTGTAAATGACTCTGTGTTGGAAATTTTGTAACGAATTCAACGAGGTATGCCATTCCAACATTCGACCACTATTTCCCAGCGTTTTGATTAAAAAACCAAAAAATCGAGGTGATTTTCTTCGGATTTTGGCGTTGTCATAAGGGTGGGGGTCGTCATTTTTTTTCAAAAATTTGTTCAAATGCAATTTCTTTTCTGTAAATGACACTTTGTTGGAAATTTTGTAACGAATTCAACGAGGTATGCCATTCCAACATTCGACCACTATTTCCCAGGGTTTTGATTAACATACCGAAAATCGAGGTGATTTTCTTCGGATTTTGGCGTTGTCATAAGGGTGGGGGTCGTGATTTTTTTTTCAAAAATTTGTTCAAATGCATTTTTTTTTTGTAAATAACACTTTGTTGGAAATTTTGTAACTAATTCAACGAGGTATGCCATTCCAACATTCGACCACTATTTCCCAGGGCTTTGATTAAAAACCGAAAAATCGAGCTGATTTTATCCGGATTTTGGCGTTGTCATAAGGGTAGGGCTCGTCATTTTTTTTTCAAAAATTTGTTCAAATGTAGTTTTTTTTCTGTAAATGACACTTTGTTGGAAATTTTGTAACGAATTCAACGGGGTATGCCATTCCAACATTCGACCACTATTTCCCAGGGTTTTGATTAAAATACCGAAAATCGAGGTGATTTTCTTCGGATTTTGGCGTTGTCATAAGGGTAGGGGTCATCATTTTTTTTCGAAAAATTTGTTCAAATGATATTTTTTTCTGTAAATTCCACTTTGTTGAAAATTTTAGAAACGAATTCAACGAGGTATGCCATTTTAACATTCGACCACTATTTCCCAGGGTTTTGATTAAAATATCAAAAATCGCGGTGATTTTCTTCGGATTTTGGCGTTGTCATAAGGGTGGGGGTCATCATTTTTTTTGAAAAATTTGTTCAAATGCAATTTTTTTCTGTAAATGACACTTTGTTGAAAATTTTGTAACGAATTCAACGAGGTATGCCATTTCAACATCCGACCACTATTTCCCAGGGTTGTGATTAATAAACCGAAAAATCGAGCTGATTTTATCCGGATTTTGGCGTTGTCATAAGGGTGGGGGTCATCATTTTTTTTCAAAAATTTGTTCAAATGCCATTTTTTCCTCTAAAAGACACTTTGTTGGAAATTTTGTAACGAATTCAACGAGGTATGCCATTCCAACATTCGACCTTTCTTTCCCAGGGCTTTGATTAAAAACCGAAAAATCGAACTGATTTTATCCGGATTTTGGCGTTGTCATAAGGGTGGGGGTCGTCATTTTTTTTCAAAAAATTGTTTAAATGCAATTTTTTCTGTAAATGACACTTCGTTGGAAATTTTGTAACGAATTCAACGAGGTATGCCATTCCAACATTCGACCACTATTTCCCAGGGCTTTGATTAAAAACCGAAAAATCGAGCTGATTTTATCCGGATTTTGGCGTTGTCATATGGGTAGGGGTCGTCATTTTTTTTCAAAAATTTGTTCAAATGTAGTTTTTTTTCTGTAAATGACACTTTGTTGGAAATTTTGTAACGAATTCAACGGGGTATGCCATTCCAACATTCGACCACTATTTCCCAGGGTTTTGATTAAAAAACCGAAAAATGTAGGAGATTTTCTTCGGATTTTGGCGTTGTCATAAGGGTGGGAGTCGTCATTTTTTTTTTCAAAAATTTGTTCAAATGCAATTTTTTTTTCTGTAAATGACATTTTGTTTCGTTGTCATAAGGGAAGGGGCATCATTTTTTTCGAAAAATTAGTTCAAATGCACTTTTTTTTCTGTATATGACACTTTTTTGGAAATTTTGCAACGAATTCAACGAGGTATACCATTCCAACATTCGACCACTATTTCCCAGGGTTTTGATTAAAATATTCAAAATCGAGGTGATTTTCTTCGGATTTTGGAGTTGTCATAAGGGTGGTTGTCGTAATTTTTTTTTCAAAAATTTGTTCAAATCCAATTTTTTTTATGTTAATGACACTTTGTTGGAAATTTTGTAACGAATTCAACGAGGTATGCCATTCCAAAATTCGACCACTATTTCCCAGGGTTTTGATTAAAAAACCAAAAAATCGAGGTGATTTTCTTCGGATTTTGGCGGTCTCATAAGGGTGGGGGTCATCATTTTTTTCCAAAAATTTGTTCAAATGATATTTTTATTTTGTAAATTCCACTTTGTTGAAAATTTTGTAACGAATTCAACGAGGTATGCCCTTTTAACATTCTACCACTATTTCCCAGTTTTTTATTAAAATACCGACAATTGAGGTGATTTTTTGGTTTTTTATAGGGTGGGGGTCATATTTTTTAAAAATTTTTCAAATTTATTTTTTTGTAAATGACATTGTTGAATTTTATAAGAATTTAACGAGGTATGCCATTCCAACATCCGACCACTATTTCCCAGGGTTTTGATTAAAAAACCGAAAAATCGAGGTGATTTTCTTCATTTTGGCGTTGTCATAAGGGTGGGGGTCATCATTTTTTTCGAAAAATTTGTTCAAATGATATTTTTTTTTGTAAATTCCACTTTGTTGAAAATTTTGTAACGAATTCAACGAGGTATGCCCTTCCAACATTCGACCACTATTTCCCAGGGTTTTTATTAAAATACCGAAAATCGAGGTGATTTTCTTCGGATTTTGGCGTTGTCATAAGGGTGGGGGTCGTCATTTTTTTTTCAAAAATTTGTTCAAATGCAATTTTTTTTCTGTAAATGACACTTTGTTGGAAATTTTGTAACGAATTCAACGAGGTATGCCATTCCAACATTCGACCACTATTTCCCAAGGTTTTGATTAAAAAACAAAAAATCGAGGTGATTTTCTTCGGATTTTGGCGTTGTCATAAGGGTGGGGGTCGTCATTTTTTTTTCAAAAATTTGTTCAAATGCAATTTCTTTTCTGTAAATGACACTTTGTTGGAAATTTTGTAACGAATTCAACGAGGTATGCCATTCCAACATTCGACTACTAATTCCCAGGGTTTTGATTAAAATACCGAAAATCGAGGTGATTTTCTTCGGATTTTGGCGTTGTCATAAGGGTGGGGGTCGTGATTTTTTTTTCAAAAATTTGTTCAAATGCAATTTTTTTTCTGTAAATAACACTTTGTTGGAAATTTTGTAACGAATTCAACGAGGTATGCCATTCCAACATTCGACCACTATTTCCCAGGGTTTTGATTAAAAAACCGAAAAATCGAGGTGATTTTCTTCGGATTTTGGCGTTGTCATAAGGGTGGGGGTCATCATTTTTTTCGAAAAATTTGTTCAAATGATATTTTTTTTTTGTAAATTCCACTTTGTTGAAAATTTTGTAACGAATTCAACGAGGTATGCCCTTTTAACATTCTACCACTATTTCCCAGTTTTTTATTAAAATACCGACAATTGAGGTGATTTTCTTCGGATTTTGGCGTTGTCATAAGGGTGGGGGTCGTGATTTTTTTTTCAAAAATTTGTTCAAATGCAATTTTTTTTCTGTAAATAACACTTTGTTGGAAATTTTGTAACGAATTCAACGAGGTATGCCATTCCAACATTCGACCACTATTTCCCAGGGTTTTGATTAAAAAACCGAAAAATCGAGGTGATTTTCTTCGGATTTTGGCGTTGTCATAAGGGTGGGGGTCATCATTTTTTTCGAAAAATTTGTTCAAATGATATTTTTTTTTGTAAATTCCACTTTGTTGAAAATTTTGTAACGAATTCAACGAGGTATGCCATTCCAACATTCGACCACTATTTCCCAGGGTTTTGATTAAAATATGGAAAATCGAGGTGATTTTCTTCGGATTTTGGAGTTGTCATAAGGGTGGGGGTCGTCTTTTTTTTTTCATAAAACTGTTCAAATTACATTTTTATTCTGTAAATGACTCTGTGTTGGAAATTTTGTAACGTATTCAACGAGGTATGCCATTCCAACATTCGACCACTATTTCCCAGCGTTTTGATTAAAAAACCGAAAAATCGAGGTGATTTTCTTTGGATTTTGGCGTTGTCATAAGGGTGGGGGTCGTCATTATACCCGTTACTCGTAGAGTAAAAGGGTATATTGTATTCGTGCAAAAGTATGTAACAGCTAGAAGGAAGCGTTTCCGACCCTATAAAGTATATATATTCTTGATCAGGGTCACTAGCCGAGTCGATATAGCCATGTCCGTCCGTCCGTCTGTCCGTCTGTCCGTCTGTCTGTCTGTCCGTATGAACGCTGAGATCTCGGAAACTATAAAAGCTAGAAGATTGGCATTTTGCATGTAGATTTTAGAAGTTCCTACGCAGCGCAAGTTTGTTTCAAAATGGTGCCACGCCCCTTTAACGCCCACAATCGCTTATATACGATTTTAAAAATTTTAATATTTCGGAAAAGTAAAAATGCAGTTTTATTGTGTTTATCAATACCTATCGAAATGTAGAAGAAATTTTTCAAATCGGACCATTCGTTGTTAAAAAGTTATGCGTGATCAAAATTTCTATCTCCATCTCCCTCCCCCCTTTTCCTAAAGAAAGGGTATTAAAAAAGGGGGCCTTCTCTCGTTTTTTTTTTAAATTTGTTCAAATGTTACTTTTCTGTAAATGACACTTTGTTGGAAATTTGTAACGAATTCAACGGGTATGCCATTTCAACATTCGACCACTATTTCCCAGGGTTTTGATTAAAAAACCGAAAAATCGAGGTGATTTTCTTCGGATTTTGGCGTTGTCATAAGGGTGGGGGTCGTTTCTTTTTTTTAAAAATTTGTTCAAATGCAATTACTTTTCTGTAAATGACACTTTGTTGGAAATTTTGTAACGAATTCAACGAGGTATGCCATTTCAACATTCGACCACTATTTCCCAGGGTTTTGATTAAAAAACCGAAAAATCGAGGTGATTTTCTTCGGATTTTGACGTTGTCATAAGGGTGGGGGATCATTTTTTTCGAAAAATTAGTTCAAATGATCTTTTTTTTCTCTAAATTCCACTTTGTTGAAAATTTTGTAACGAATTTAACGAGGTATGCCATTCCAACATTCGACCACTATTTCCCAGGGTTTTGATTAAAATACCGAAAATCGAGGTGATTTTCTTCGGATTTCCGAGTTGTCATAAGGGTGGGGGTCGTAATTTTTTTTTCGAAAATTTGTTTAAATGCAATTTTTTTTCTGTAAATGACTCTATGTTGGAAATTTTGTAACGAATTCAACGAGGTATGCCATTCCAACATTCGACCACTATTTCCCAGGGTTTTGATTAAAAACCGAAAAATCGAGGTGATTTTCTTCGGATTTTGGCGTTGTCATAAGGGTGGGGGTCGTCATTTTTTTTTCCAAAATTGTTCAAATGCAGTTTTTTTTCTGTAAATGACACTTTGTTGGAAATTTTGTAACGAATTCAACGAGGTATGCCATTCCAACATTCGACCACTATTTCCCAGGGTTTTGATTAAAAACCAAAAATCGAGGTGATTTTCTTCGGATTTTGGCGTTGTCATAAGGGTGGGGGTCGTCATTTTTTTTCAAAAATTGTTCAAATGCAATTTCTTTTCTGTAAATGACACTTTGTTGGAAATTTTGTAACGAATTCAACGAGGTATGCCATTCCAACATTCCACCACTATTTCCCAGGGTTTTGATTAAAATATCGAAAAATCGAGCTGATTTTCTTCGGATTTTGGCGTTGTCATAAGGGTGGGGGTCGTCATTTTTTTAAAAAATTTTCAAATGCAATTTTTTTCTGTAAATGACACTTTGTTGGAAATTTTGTAACGAATTCAACGAGGTATGCCATTCCAACATTCGACCACTCTTTCCCAGGGTTTTGATTAAAAACCGAAAATCGAGGTGATTTTCTTCGGATTTTGGCGTTGTCATAAGGGTGGGTGTCGTCATTTTTTTCACAAATTGTTCAAATGCAGTTTTTTTCTGTAAATGACACTTCGTTGGAAATTTTGTAACGAATTCAACGAGGTATGCCATTCCAACATTCGACCACTATTTCCCAGGGTTTTGATTAAAATATCGAAAATCGAGGCTGATTTTCTTCGGATTTTGGCGTTGTCATAAGGGTGGGTGTCGTCATTTTTTTCAAAAATTGTTCAAATGCATTTTTTTCTGTAAATGACACTTTGTTGGAAATTTTGTAACGAATTCAACGAGGTATGCCATTCCAACATTCGACCACTATTTCCCAGGGTTTTGATTAAAAAACCGAAAAATCGAGGTGATTTTCTTCGGATTTTGGCGTTGTCATAAGGGTGGGGGTCGTCATTTTTTTCACAAATTGTTCAAATGCAGTTTTTTTTCTGTAAATGACACTTTGTTGGAAATTTTGTAACGAATTCAACGAGGTATGCCATTCCAACATTCGACCACTATTTCCCAGGGTTTTGATTAAAAACCGAAAATCGAGGTGATTTTCTTCGGATTTTGGCGTTGTCATAAGGTTGGGGTCGTCATTTTTTAAAAATTTTCAAATTTTTTGTAATTTGTTGAAATTTTGTAACGAATTCAACGAGGTATGCCATTCCAACATTCTACCACTATTTCCCAGGGTTTTGATTAAAATATCGAAAAATCGAACTGATTTTCTTCGGATTTTGGCGTTGTCATAAGGGTGGGGGTCGCCATTTTTTTCAAAAAATTGTTCAAATGCAATTTTTTCTGTAAATGACACTTTGTTGGAAATTTTGTAACGAATTCAACGAGGTATGCCATTCCAACATTCGACCACTATTTCCCAGGGTTTTGATTAAAAAACCGAAAAATCGAGGTGATTTTCTTCGGATTTTGGCGTTGTCATAAGGGTGGGGGTCGTCATTTTTTTCACAAATTGTTCAAATGCAGTTTGTTTTCTGTAAATGACACTTTGTTGGAAATTTTGTAACGAATTCAATGAGGTATGCCATTCCAACATTCGACCACTATTTCCCAGGGTTTTGATTAAAAACCGAAAAATCGATGTGATTTTCTTCGGATTTTGGCGTTGTCATAAGGGTGGGGGTCATCATTTTTTCGAAAAATTAGTTCAAATTATCTTTTTTTCTGTAAATTCCACTTTGTTGAAAATTTTGTAACGAATTCAACGAGGTATGCCATTCCAACATTCGACCACTATTTCCAAGGGTTTTGATTAAAATACCGAAAATCGAGGTGATTTTCTTCGGATTTTGGCGTTGTCATAATGGTGGGGGCGTCATTTTTTTCAAAAATTGTTCAAATGCAGTTTTTTTCTGTAAATGGCACTTCGTTGGAAATTTTGTAACGAATTCAACGAGGTATGCCATTCCAACATGCGACCACTATTTCCCAGGGTTTTGATTAAAAACCGAAAATCGAGGTGATTTTCTTCGGATTTTGGCGTTGTCATAAGGGTGGGGTCGTCATTTTTTTCACAAATTGTTCAAATGCAGTTTTTTTTCTGTAAATGACACTTCGTTGGAAATTTTGTAACGAATTCAACGAGGTATGCCATTCCAACATTCGACCACTATTTCCCAGGGTTTTGATTAAAATATCGAAAAATCGAACTGATTTTATCCGGATTTTGGCGTTGTCATAAGGGTGGGGGTCGCCATTTTTTTTTCAAAAAATTGTTCAAATGCAATTTTTTCTGTTAATGACACTTTGTTGGAAATTTTGTAACGAATTCAACGAGGTATGCCATTCCAACATTCGACCACTATTTCCCAGGGTTTTGATTAAAAACCGAAAAATCGAGGTGATTTTCTTCGGATTTTGGCGTTGTCATAAGGGTGGGGGTCGTCATTTTTTTCACAAATTGTTCAAATGCAGTTTTTTTCTGTAAATGACACTTTGTTGGAAATTTTGTAACGAATTCAACGAGGTATGCCATTCCAACATTCGACCACTATTTCCCAGGGTTTTGATTAAAATACCGAAAATCGAGGAGATTTTCTTCGGATTTTGGCGTTGTCATAAGGGTGGGGTCGTCATTTTTTTTCACGAATTGTTCAAATGCAATTTTTTTCTGTAAATGACTCTTTGTTGGAAATTTTGTAACGAATTCAACGAGGTATGCCATTCCAACATTCGACCACTATTTCCCAGGGTTTTGATTAAAATACCGAAAAATCGAGCTGATTTTATCCGGATTTTGGCGTTGTCATAAGGGTGGTGGTCGTCATTTTTTTTAAACGAATTGTTCAAATGCATTTTTTTTCTGTAAATGACACTTTGTTGGAAATTTTGTAACGAATTCAACGAGGTATGCCATTCCAACATTCGACCACTATTTCCCAGGGTTTTGATTAAAATACCGAAAATCGAGGTGATTTTCTTCGGATTTTGGCGTTGTCATAAGGGTGGGGGTCGTCATTTTTTTCACAAATTGTTCAAATGCAGTTTTTTTCTGTAAATGACACTTTGTTGGAAATTTTGTAACGAATTCAATGAGGTATGCCATTCCAACATTCGACCACTATTTCCCAGGGTTTTGATTAAAATACCGAAAATCGAGGAGATTTTCTTCGGATTTTGGCGTTGTCATAAGGGTGGGGTCGTCATTTTTATTCACAAATTGTTCAAATGCAATTTTTTTCTGTAAATGACTCTGTGTTGGAAATTTTGTAACGAATTCAACGAGGTATGCCATTCCAACATTCGACCACTATTTCCCAGGGTTTTGATTAAAATACCGAAAAATCCAGGTGATTTTCTTCGGATTTTGGCGTTGTCATAAGGGTGGGGGTCGTCATTTTTTTTCAAAAATTGTTCAAATGCATTTTTTTCTGTAAATGACACTTTGTTGGAAATTTTGGTAACGAATTCAACGAGGTATGCCATTCCAACATTCGACCACTATTTCCCAGGGTTTTGATTAAAAACCGAAAAACCGAGGTGATTTTCTTCGGATTTTGGCGTTGTCATAAGGGTGGGGGTCGTCATTTTTTTCAAAAATTGTTCAAATGCAATTTTTTTCTGTAAATGACACTTTGTTGGAAATTTTGTAACGAATTCAACGAGGTATGCCATTCCAACATTCGACCACTATTTCCCAGGGTTTTGATTAAAAACCGAAAAATCGAGGTGATTTTCTTCGGATTTTGGCGTTGTCATAAGGGTGGGGGTCGTCATTTTTTTCGAAAAATTAGTTCAAATTAGCTTTTTTTCTGTAAATGACACTTTGTTGGAAATTTTGTAACGAATTCAACGAGGTATGCCATTCCAACATTCGACCACTATTTCCCAGGGTTTTGATTAAAATACCGAAAATCGAGGTGATTTTCTTCGGATTTTGGCGTTGTCATAAGGGTGGGGGTCGTCATTTTTTTCACAAAATTTGTTCAAATGCAATTTTTTCTGTAAATGACACTTTGTTGGAAATTTTGTAACGAATTCAACGAGGTATGCCATTTCAACATTCGACCACTATTTCCCAGGGTTTTGATTAAAATACCGAAAAATCGAGGTGATTTTCTTCGGATTTTGGCGTTGTCATAAAGGGTGGGGGTCGTCATTTATTTTTCAAAAATTGTTCAAATGCAGTTTTTTTCTGTAAATGACACTTTGTTGGAAATTTTGTAACGAATTCAACGAGGTATGCCATTTCAACATTCGACCACTATTTCCCAGGGTTTTGATTAAAATACCGAAAAATCGAGGTGATTTTCTTCGGATTTTGGCATTGTCATAAGGGTGGGGGTCGTCATTTTTTTTCAAAAATTGTCCAAATGCAGTTTTTTTTTCTGCAAATGACACTTTGTTGGAAATTTTGTAACGAATTCAATGAGGTATGCCATTCCAACATTCGACCACTATTTCCCAGGGTTTTGATTAAAATATCGAAAAATCGAGGTGATTTTCTTCGGATTTTGGCGTTGTCATAAGGGTGGGGTCGTCATTTTTTTTAACAAATTGTTCAAATGCAATTTTTTCTGTAAATAACTCTGTGTTGGAAATTTTGTAACGAATTCAACAAGGTATGCCATTCCACCATTCGACCACTATTTCCCAGGGTTTTGATTCAAAAACATAAAAATCCAGGTGATTTTCTTCGGAATTTGGCGTTGTCATAAGGGTGGGGGTCGTCATTTTTTTCAAAAATTGTTCAAATGCAGGTTTTTTTCTGTAAATGACACTTTGTTGGAAATTTGGTAACGAATTCAACGAGGTATGCCATACCAACATTCGACCACTATTTCCCAGGGTTTTGATTAAAAACCGAAAACCGAGGTGATTTTCTTCGGATTTTGGCGTTGTCATAAGGGTGGGGGTCGTCATTTTTTTTCAAAAATTACTCAAATGCAATTTCTTTTCTGTAAATGACACTTTGTTGAAAATTTTGTAACGAATTCAACGAGGTATGCCATTCCAACATTCGACCACTATTTCCCAGGGTTTTGATTAAAAAACCGAAAAATCGATGTGATTTTCTTCGGATTTTGGCGTTGTCATAAGCGTGGGGGTCATCATCGAAAAATTAGTTCAAATTATCTTTTTTTTCTGTAAATTCCACTTTGTTGAAAATTTTGTAACGAATTCAACGAGGTATGCTATTCCAACATTCGACCACTATTTCCCAGGGTTTTGATTAAAATACCGAAAATCGAGGTGATTTTCTTCGGATTTTGGCATTGTCATAAGGGTGGGGGTCGTCATTTTTTTTTCAAAAAATTTGTTCAAATACAATTTTTTTCTGTAAAAGGCACTTTGTTGGAATTTTGTAACGAATTCAACGAGGTATGTTATTTCAACATTCGACCACTATTTCCCAGGGTTTTGATTAAAATACCGAAAATCGAGGTGATTTTCTTCGGATTTTGGCATTGTCATAAGGGTGGGGGTCGTCATTTATTTTTCAAAAATTTGTTCAAATACAATTTTTTTCTGTAAAAGACACTTTGTTGGAATTTTGTAACGAATTCAACGAGGTAGGCCACTCCAACATTCGACCACTATTTCCCAGGGTTTTGATTAAAAACCGAAAATCGAGGTGATTTTCTTCGGTTTTTGGCGTTGTCTAGGTGGGGTCATTTTTTTTCAAAAAATTGTTCAAATGCAATTCTTTCTGTAAATGACACTTTGTTGGAAATTTTGTAACGAAGGTATGCCATTCCAACATTCCACCACTATTTCCCAGGGTTTTGATTAAAATATCGAAAAATCGAGCTTATTTTATCCGGATTTTGGCGTTGTCATAAGGGTGGGGGTCGTCATTTTTTTTAAAAAAAATTTTCAAATGCAATTTTTTCTGTAAATGACACTTTGTTGGAAATTTTGTAGCGAATTCAACGAGGTATGCCATTCCAACATTCGACCACTATTTCCCAGGGTTTTGATTAAAAAACCGAAAAATCGAGGTGATTTTCTTCGGATTTTGGCGTTGTCATAAGGGTGGGGGTCGTCATTTTTTTCACAAATTGTTCAAATGCAATTTTTTTCTGTAAATGACACTTTGTTCGAAATTTTGTAACGAATTCAACGAAGTATGCCATTCCAACATTCGACCACTATTTCCCAGGGTTTTGATTAAAAACCGAAAATCGAAGTGATTTTCTTCGGATTTTGGCGTTGTCATAAGGGTGGGGGTCGTCATTTTTTTTTCAAAAAATTGTTCAAATGCAATTCTTTCTGTAAATGACACTTTGTTGGAAATTTTGTAACGAAGGTATGCCATTAAAACATTCGACCACTATTTCCCAGGGTTTTGATTAAAAACCGAAAATCTAGGTGATTTTCTTCGGATTTTGGCGTTGTCATAAGGGTGGGGGTCGTCATTTTCTTCACAAATTGTTCAAATGCAGTTTTTTTCTGTAAATGACACTTCGTTGGAAATTTTTTAACGAATTCAACGAGGTATGCCATTCCAACATTCGACCACTATTTTCCAGGGTTTTGATTAAAAACCGAAAATCGAGGTGATTTTCTTCGGATTTTGGCGTTGTCATAAGGGTGGGGTCGTCATTTTTTTCACAAATTGTTCAAATGCAGTTTTTTTCTGTAAATGACACTTCGTTGGAAATTTTGTAACGAATTCAACGAGGTATGCCATTCCAACATTCGACCACTATTTCCCAGGGTTTTGATTAAAATATCGAAAATCGAGGTGATTTTCTTCGATTTTGAGTTGTCATATGGAAGGGCATCATTTTTTTCAAAATTAGTTCAAATGAATTTTTTCTCTAAATGACACTTTGTTGGGAATTTTGTAACGAATTCAACGAGGTAACAACAACACAACATTCGACCTATTTCCAGGGTTTTGATAAAAATATCGAAAATCGAGGTGATTTTCTTCGGATTTTGGAGTTGTCATAAGGGTGGGGGTCGTCATTTTTTTACACGAATTGTTCAAATGCAATTTTTTTCTGTAAATGACTCTGTGTTGGAAATTTTGTAACGAATTCAACGAGGTATGCCATTCCAACATTCGACCACTATTTCCCAGGGTTTTGTTTAAAAACCGAAAATCGAGGTGATTTTCTTCGGATTTTGGCGTTGTCATAAGGGTGGGGGTCGTCATTATACCCGTTACTCGTAGAGTAAAAGGGTATATTGTATTCGTGCAAAAGTATGTAACAGCTAGAAGGAAGCGTTTCCGACCCTATAAAGTATATATATTCTTGATCAGGGTCACTAGCCGAGTCGATATAGCCATGTCCGTCTGTCCTTGTCTGTCCGTCTTCTGTCCGTCTGTCTGTCTGTCTGTCTGTCCGTATGAACGCTGAGATCTCGGAAACTATAAAAGCTAGAAGATTGGCATTTTGCATGTAGATTTTAGAAGTACCTACGCAGCGCAAGTTTGTTTCAAAATGGTGCCACGCCCCCTTTAACGCCCACAATCGCTCATATAGGATTTTAAAAATTTAAATATTTCGGAAAAGTAAAAATACAGTTTTATTGTGTTTATCAATACCTATCGAAATGTTGAAGAAATTTTTCAAATCGAACCATTCGTTAAAAAGTTATGCGTGATCAAAGTTTCTATCTCCATCTCCCTCGCACTCCCTTTAGCTGAGTAACGGGTATCTGACAGTCGGGGCACCCGACTATAGCGTTCTCTCTTGTTTTTTTCACAAATTGTTCAAATGCAGTTTTTTTTGTAAATGACACTTCGTTGGAAATTTTGTAACGAATTCAACGAGGTATGCCATTCCAACATTCGACCACTATTTCCCAGGGTTTTGATTAAAAACCGAAAATCGAGGTGATTTTCTTCGGATTTTGGCGTTGTCATAAGGGTGGGTGTCGTCATTTTTTTCACAAATTGTTCAAATGCAGTTTTTTTTCTGTAAATGACACTTCGTTGGAAATTTTGTAACAATTCAACGAGGTATGCCATTCTAACATTCGACCACTATTTCCCAGGGTTTTGATTAAAATATCGAAAAATCGAGCTTATTTTATCCGGATTTTGGCGTTGTCATAAGGGTGGGGGTCGTCATTTTTTTCAACATCAAATTGTTCAAATGCAGTTTTTTTCTGTAAATGACACTTCGTTGGAAATTTTGTAACGAATTCAACAAGGTATGCCATTCCAACATTCGACCACTATTTCCCAGGGTTTTGATTAAAATATCGAAAATCGAGGTGATTTTCTTCGGATTTTGGAGTTGTCATTATGGAAAGGGCATCATTTTTTTTTCCAAAAATTAGTTCAAATGCAATTTTTTTTCTCTAAATGACACTTTGTTGGAAATTTTGTAACGAATTCAACGAGGTAACAACAACAACAACATTCGACCACTATTTCGCAGGGTTTTGATAAAAATATCGAAAATCGAGGTGATTTTCTTCGGATTTTGGAGTTGTCATAAGGGTGGGGGTCGTCATTTTTTTACACGAATTGTTCAAATGCAATTTTTTTTCTGTAAATGACTCTGTGTTGGAAATTTTGTAACGAATTCAACGAGGTATGCCATTCCAACATTCGACCACTATTTCCCAGGGTTTTGATTAAAAACCGAAAATCGAGGTGATTTTCTTCGGATTTTGGCGTTGTCATAAGGGTGGGGCTCGTCATTTTTTTCACAAATTGTTCAAATGCAAGGGTTTTTTGTAAATGACACTTCGTTGAAAATTTTGTAACGAATTCAACGAGGTATGCCATTCCAACATTCGACCACTATTTCCCAGGGTTTTGATTAAAAACCGAAAATCGAGGTGATTTTCTTCGGATAGTTTGGGGTTGTCACTAAGGGCCGGGTCGTAATTTTTTTTAAAATTTTCAAATGCAATTTTTCTGTAAATGTCCTTGTCTGAAATTTTGTACCGATTAAGGTCTGTCCGTCTTTTCGACACTATTTCCAGGGTTTTGATTAAAAAACCGAAAATCGAGGATTTTCTTCGGATTTTGGCGTTTATAAGAGTGGGTCTTTTTACAAATTGTTCAAATGCAGTTTTTTTTTTTGGAAATTTTGTAACGAATTCAACGAGGTATGCCATTCCAACATTCGACCACTATTTCCCAGGGTTTTGATTAAAAACCGAAAATCGAGGTGATTTTCTTCAAATTTTGGCGTTGTCGAAAAGGGTGGGGTCGTCATTTTTTTTTTACAAATTGTTCAAATGCAGTTTTTTTCTGTAAATGACACTTCGTTGGAAATTTTGTAACGAATTCAACGAGGTATGCCATTCCAACATTCGACCACTATTTCCCAGGGTTTTGATTAAAAAAAACCGAAAAATCGAACTGATTTTCTCCGGATTTTGGCGTTGTCATAAGGGTGGGGGTCGTCATTTTTTTTCACAAATTGTTCAAATGCAGTTTTTTTTGTAAATGACACTTCGTTGGAAATTTTGTAACGAATTCAACGAGGTATGCCATTCCAACATTCGACCACTATTTCCCAGGGTTTTGATTAAAAACCGAAAATCGAGGTGATTTTCTTCGGATTTTGGCGTTGTCATAAGGGTGGGGGTCGTCATTTTTTTCACAAATTGTTCAAATGCAGTTTTTTTTCTGTAAATGACACTTCGTTGGAAATTTTGTAACGAATTCAACGAGGTATGCCATTCCAACATTCGACCACTATTTCCCAGGGTTTTGATTAAAATATCGAAAAATCGAGCTGATTTTATCCGGATTTTGGCGTTGTCATAAGGGTGGGGGTCGTCATTTTTTTTCAAAAATTGTTCAAATGCAGTTTTTTCTGTAAATGACACTTCGTTGGAAATTTTGTAACGAATTCAACGAGGTATGCCATTCCAACATTCGACCACTATTTCCCAGGGTTTTGATTAAAATACCGAAAATCGAGGTGATTTTCTTCGGATTTTGGAGTTGTCATTAGGGGAAGGGTCGTCATTTTTTTTCAAAAATTAGTTCAAATGCATTTTTTTTCTGTAAATGACACTTTGTTGGAAATTTTGTAACGAATTCAACGAGGTACTGCCATTCCAACATTCGACCACTATTTCCCAGGGTTTTGATTAAAAATACCGAAAATCGAGGTGATTTTCTTCGGATTTTGGAGTTGTCATAAGGGTGGGGTCGTCATTTTTTTCACAAATTGTTCAAATGCAGTTTTTTTTCTGTAAATGACTCTGTGTTGGAAATTTTGTAACGAATTCAACGAGGTATGCCATTCCAACATTCGACCACTATTTCCCAGGGTTTTGATTAAAAACCGAAAATCGAGGTGATTTTCTTCGGATTTTGGCGTTGTCATAAGGGTGGGGCTCGTCATTTTTTTCACAAATTGTTCAAATGCAGTTTTTTTTGTAAATGACACTTCGTTGGAAATTTTGTAACGAATTCAACGAGGTATGCCATTCCAACATTCGACCACTATTTCCCAGGGTTTTGATTAAAAACCGAAAATCGAGGTGATTTTCTTCGGATTTTGGCGTTGTCATAAGGGTGGGGGTCGTAATTTTTTTTTAAAAAAATTTTCAAATGCAATTTTTTCTGTAAATGACACTTTGTTGGAAATTTTGTAACGAATTCAATGAGGTATGCCATTCCAACATTCGACCACTATTTCCCAGGGTTTTGATTAAAAAACCGAAAAATCGAGGTGATTTTCTTCGGATTTTGGCGTTGTCATAAGGGTGGGGGTCGTCATTTTTTTTCACAAATTGTTCAAATGCAGTTTTTTTTCTGTAAATGACACTTCGTTGGAAATTTTGTAACGAATTCAACGAGGTATGCCATTCCAACATTCGACCACTATTTCCCAGGGTTTTGATTAAAATATCGAAAAATCGAACTGATTTTATCCGGATTTTGGCGTTGTCATAAGGGTGGGGGTCGTCATTTTTTTTCAAAAAATTGTTCAAATGCAATTTTTTTCTGTAAATGACTCTGTGTTGGAAATTTTGTAACGAATTCAACGAGGTATGCCATTCCAACATTCGACCACTATTTCCCAGGGTTTTGATTAAAAACCGAAAATCGAGGTGATTTTCTTCGGATTTTGGCGTTGTCATAAGGGTGGGGCTCGTCATTTTTTTCACAAATTGTTCAAATGCAGTTTTTTTTGTAAATGACACTTCGTTGGAAATTTTGTAACGAATTCAACGAGGTATGCCATTCCAACATTCGACCACTATTTCCCAGGGTTTTGATTAAAAACCGAAAATCGAGGTGATTTTCTTCGGATTTTGGCGTTGTCATAAGGGTGGGGGTCGTAATTTTTTTTTTTAAAAAATTTTCAAATGCAATTTTTTCTGTAAATGACACTTTGTTGGAAATTTTGTAACGAATTCAAAGAGGTATGCCATTCCAACATTCGACCACTATTTCCCAGGGTTTTGATTAAAAAACCGAAAAATCGAGGTGATTTTCTTCGGATTTTGGCGTTGTTATAAGGGTGGGGGTCGTCATTTTTTTCACAAATTGTTCAAATGCAGTTTGTTTTCTGTAAATGACACTTTGTTGGAAATTTTGTAACGAATTCAATGAGGTATGCCATTCCAACATACGACCACTATTTCCCAGGGTTTTGATTAAAATATCGAAAATCGAGGTGATTTTCTTCGGATCGAATGTTGGAAATTTTGTAACGAATTCAACGAGGTATGCCATTCCAACATTCGACCACTATTTCCCAGGGTTTTGATTAAAAAACCGAAAAATCGAGGTGATTTTCTTCGGATTTTGGAGTTGTCATAAGGGTGGGGGTCGTCATTTTTTTACACGAATTGTTCAAATGCAATTTTTTTCTGTAAATGACTCTGTGTTGGAAATTTTGTAACGAATTCAACGAGGTATGCCATTCCAACATTCGACCACTATTTCCCAGGGTTTTGATTAAAATACCGAAAATCGAAGTGATTTTCTTCGGATTTTGGCGTTGTCATAAGGGAAGGGGCATCATTTTTTTCCAAAAATTAGTTCAAATGCACTTTTTTTTCTGTAAATGACACTTTGTTGGAAATTTTGTAACGAATTCAACGGGGTATGGCATTCCAACATTCGACCACTATTTCCCAGGGTTTTGATTAAAATACTGAAAATCGAGGTGATTTTCTTCGGATTTTGGAGTTGTCATAAGGGTGGTTGTCGTAATTTTTTTTTCAAAAATTTGTTCAAATCCAATTTTTTTTCTGTAAATGACACTTTGTTGAAATTTTGTAACGAATTCAACGAGGTATGCCATTACAACATTCGATCACTATTTCCCAGGGTTTTGATTAAAATATCGAAAAATCGAACTGATTTTATCCGGATTTTGGCGTTGTCATAAGGGTGGGGGTCGTCATTTTTTTTTCAAAAAATTGTTCAAATGCAATTTTTTCTGTAAATGACACTTTGTTGGAAATTTTGTAACGAATTCAACGAGGTATGCCATTCCAACATTCGACCACTATTTCCCAGGGTTTTGATTAAAATACCGAAAAATCGAGCTTATTTTATCCGGATTTTGGCGTTGTCATAAGGGTGGGGGTCGTCATTTTTTTTCACAAATTGTTCAAATGCAGTTTGTTTTCTGTAAATGACACTTTGTTGGAAATTTTGTAACGAATTCAATGAGGTATGCCATTCCAACATTCGACCACTATTTCCCAGGGTTTTGATTAAAATATCGAAAATCGAGGAGATTTTCTGCCGATTTTGGAGTTGTCATAAGGGTGAGGTCGTCATTTTTTTTCACGAATTGTTCAACTGCAGTTTTTTTCTGTAAATGACACTTTGTTGGAAATTTTGTAACGAATTCAACGAGGTATGCCATTCCAACATTCGACCACTATTTCCCAGAGCTTTGATTAAAAACCGAAAAATCGAGCTGATTTTATCCGGATTTTGGCGTTGTCATAAGGGTGGTGGTGGTCATTTTTTTTCACGAATTGTTCAAATGCAGTTTTTTTCTGTAAATGACACTTTGTTGGAAATTTTGTAACGAATTCAACGAGATATGCTATTCCAAGATTCGACCACTATTTCCCAGGGCTTTGATTAAAATACTGAAAATCGAGGTGATTTTCTTCGGATTTTGGAGTTGTCATAAGGGTGGTAACAACAACAACAACATTCGACCACTATTTCGCAGGGTTTTGATAAAAATATCGAAAATCGAGGTGATTTTCTTCGGATTTTGGAGTTGTCATAAGGGTGGGGGTCGTCATTTTTTTACACGAATTGTTCAAATGCAATTTTTTTCTGTAAATGACTCTGTGTTGGAAATTTTGTAACGAATTCAACGAGGTATGCCATTCCAACATTCGACCACTATTTCCCAGGGTTTTGATTAAAATACCGAAAATCGAGGTGATTTTCTTCGGATTTTGGCGTTGTCATAAGGGAAGGGGCGTCATTTTTTTTCCAAAAATTAGTTCAAATGCACTTTTTTTCTGTAAATGACACTTTGTTGGAAATTTTGTAACGAATTCAACGGGGTATGGCATTCCAACATTCGACCACTATTTCCCAGGGTTTTGATTAAAATACCGAAAATCGAGGTGATTTTCTTCGGATTTTGGCGTTGTCATAAGGGTGGGGTCGTAATTTTTTTTTCAAAAAATTTGTTCAAATGCAATTTTTTTCTGTAAATGACACTTTGTTGGAAATTTTGTAACGAATTCAACGAGGTATGCCATTCCAACATTCGACCACTATTTCCCAGGGTTTTGATTAAAATATCGAAAAATCGAACTGATTTTATTCGGATTTTGGCGTTGTCATAAGGGTGGGGGTCGTCATTTTTTTTTTCAAAAATTGTTCAAATGCAATTTTTTCTGTAAATGACACTTTGTTGGAAATTTTGTAACGAATTCAACGAGGTATGCCATTCCAACATTCGACCACTATTTCCCAGGGTTTTGATTTCAAAAAGTCGAATCGCTAGGAATTGGATTTTATTCGGTTTTTGGCGTTGTCATAAGGGTAGGGGGTGGCAACTTTGTCTTCTTTCAAAAATTGTTCAAATGCAGTTTTTTTCTGTAAATGCACACTTCGTTGGAAATTTTGTAACGAATTCAACGAGGTATGCCATTCCAACATTCGACCACTATTTCCCAGGGTTTTGATTAAAATACCGAAAAATCGAGCTGATTTTATCCGGATTTTGGCGTTGTCATAGGGGGTGGGGGTCATCATTTTTTTAAAAAATTGTTCAAATGCAATTTTTTTCTGTAAATGACACTTCGTTGGAAATTTTGTAACGAATTCAACGAGGTATGCCATTCCAACATTCGACCACTATTTCCCAGGGTTTTGATTAAAAAACCGAAAAATCGAGGTGATTTTCTTCGGATTTTGGCGTTGTCATAAGGGTGGGGGTCGTCATTTTTTTTCAAAAAATTGTTCAAATGCAATTTTTTTTGTAAATGACACTTTGTTGGAAATTTTGTAACGAATTCAACGAGGTATGCCATTCCAACATTCGACCACTATTTCCCAGGGTTTTGATTAAAATACCGAAAATCGAGGTGATTTTCTTCGGATTTTGGCGTTGTCATAAGGGTGGGGGTCGTCATTTTTTTCACAAATTGTTCAAATGCAGTTTTTTTCTGTAAATGACACTTTGTTGGAAATTTTGTAACGAATTCAACGAGGTATGCCATTCCAACATTCGACCACTATTTCCCAGGGTTTTGATTAAAATACCGAAAAATCGAGGTGATTTTCTTCCGGATTTTGAGTTGTCATAAGGGGGTCGTCATTTTTTTCAAAAATTGTTCAAATATTTTTTCTGTAAATGACACTTTGTTGGAAATTTTGTAACGAATTCAACGAGGTATGCCATTCCAACATTCGACCACTATTTCCCAGGGTTTTGATTAAAATACCGAAAAATCGAGCTGATTTTATTCGGATTTTGGCGTTGTCATAAGGGTGGGGGTCGTCATTTTTTTCAAAAATTGTTCAAATGCAATTTTTTCTGTAAATGACACTTTGTTGGAAATTTTGTAACGAATTCAACGAGGTATGCCATTCCAACATTCGACCACTATTTCCCAGGGTTTTGATTAAAAACCGAAAAATCGAGGTGATTTTCTTCGGATTTTGGCGTTGTCATAAGGGTGGGGGTCGTCATTTTTTTTACAAATTGTTCAAATGCAATTTTTTTCTGTAAATGACACTTTGTTGGAAATTTTGTAACGAATTCAACGAGGTATGCCATTCCAACATTCGACCACTATTTCCCAGGGTTTTGATTAAAATACCGAAAAATCGAGGTGATTTTCTCCGGATTTTGGCGTTGTCATAAGGGTGGGGGCGTCATTTTTTTTCACAAATTGTTCAAATGCAGTTTTTTTCTGTAAATGACACTTTGTTGGAAATTTTGTAACGAATTCAACGAGGTATGCCATTCCAACATTCGACCACTATTTCCCAGGGTTTTGATTAAAATACCGAAAAATCGAAGCTGATTTTATCCGGATTTTGGCGTTGTCATAAGGGTGGGGTCGTCATTTTTTAATAAATTTGTTCAAATGCAGTTTTTTTTCTGTAAATGACACTTTGTTGGAAATTTTGTAACGAATTCAACGAGGTATGCCATTCCAACATTCGACCACTATTTCCCAGGGTTTTGATTAAAAATACCGAAAAATCGAGGTGATTTTCTTCGGGATTTTTGGCGTTGTCATAAGGGTGGGGTCGTCATTTTTTACAAAAATTGTTCAAATGCAGTTTTTTTCTGTAAATGACACTTTGTTGGAAATTTTGTAACGAATTCAACGAGGTATGCCATTCCAACATTCGACCACTATTTCCCAGGGTTTTGATTAAAATATCGAAAATCGAGGTGATTTTCTTTGGATTTTGTTTTGTTGTATAGGGGTGGGGCGTCATTTTTTTCAAAGAATTGTTTAAATGCATTTTTTTTCTGTAAATGACACTTTGTTGGAAATTTTGTAACGAATTCAACGAGGTATGCCATTCCAACATTCGACCACTATTTCCCAGGGTTTTGATTAAAAAACCGAAAAATCGAGGTGATTTTCTTCGGATTTTGGCGTTGTCGTAAGGGTGGGGTCGTCATTTTTTTCACAAATTGTTCAAATGCAGTTTTTTTCTGTAAATGACACTTTGTTGGAAATTTTGTAACGAATTCAATGAGGTATGGCATTCCAACATTCGACCACTATTTCCCAGGGTTTTGATTAAAATACCGAAAATCGAGGTGATTTTCTTCGGATTTTGGAGTTGTCATAAGGGTGGGGTCGTCATTTTTTTTCACAAATTGTTCAAATGCAATTTTTTTTCTGTAAATGACACTGTGTTGGAAATTTTGTAACGAATTCAACGAGGTATGCCATTACAACATTCGACCACTATTTCCCAGGGTTTTGATTAAAATATCGAAAAATCGAACTGATTTTATCCGGATTTTGGCGTTGTCATAAGGGTGGGGGTCGTCATTTTTTTTCAAAAAATTGTTCAAATGCAATTTTTTCTGTAAATGACACTTTGTTGGAAATTTTGTAACGAATTCAACGAGGTATGCCATTCCAACATTCGACCACTATTTCCCAGGGCTTTGATTAAAATACCGAAAAATCGAGCTGATTTTATCCGGATTTTGGCGTTGTCATAAGGGTGGGGGTCGTCATTTTTTTTCACAAATTGTTCAAATGCAGTTTGTTTTCTGTAAATGACACTTTGTTGGAAATTTTGTAACGAATTCAACGAGATATGCCATTCCAACATTCGACCACTATTTCCCAGGGTTTTGATTAAAATACTGAAAATCGAGGTGATTTTCTTCGGATTTTGGAGTTGTCATAAGGGTGAGGTCGTATTTTTACAATTTCAACAACAATTTTTAACTTGTTATTTGTAAATGTTCGACCACTATTTCCCAGGGTTTTGATAAAAATATCGAAAATCGAGGTGATTTTCTTCGGATTTTGGAGTTGTCATAAGGGTGGGGGTCGTCATTTTTTTACACGAAATTGTTCAAATGCAATTTTTTTCTGTAAATGACTCTGTGTTGGAAATTTTGTAACGAATTCAACGAGGTATGCCATTCCAACATTCGACCACTATTTCCCAGGGTTTTGATTAAAATACCGAAAATCGAGGTGATTTTCTTCGGATTTTGGCGTTGTCATAAGGGAAGGGGCATCATTTTTTTCCAAAAATTAGTTCAAATGCACTTTTTTTTTCTGTAAATGACACATTGTTGGAAATTTTGTAACGAATTCAACGGGGTATGGCATTCCAACATTCGACCACTATTTCCCAGGGTTTTGATTAAAATACTGAAAATCGAGGTGATTTTCTTCGGATTTTGGAGTTGTCATAAGGGTGGTCGTAATTTTTTTTTCAAAAATTTGTTCAAATCCAATTTTTTTTCTGTAAATGACACTTTGTTGAAATTTTGTAACGAATTCAACGAGGGATGCCATTACAACATTCGACCACTATTTCCCAGGGTTTTGATTAAAATACCGAAAATCGAGTTGATTTTCTTCGGATTTTGGCGTTGTCATAAGGGTGGGGGTCATCATTTTTTTCGAAAAATTGGTTCAAATGATATTTTTTCTGTAAATTCCACTTTGTTGAAAATTTTAGTAACGAATTCAACGAGGTATGCCATTTTAACATTCGACCACTATTTCCCACGGTTTTGATTAAAATATCGAAAAATCGAACTGATTTTATCCGGATTTTGACGTTGTCATAAGGGTGGGGGTCGTCATTTTTTTTTCAAAAAATTGTTCAAATGCAATTTTTTCTGTAAATGACACTTTGTTGGAAATTTTGTAACGAATTCAACGAGGTATGCCATTGCAACATTCGACCACTATTTCCCAGGGTTTTGATTAAAAAACCGAAAAATCGAGGTGATTTTCTTCGGATTTTGGAGTTGTCATAAGGGTGGGGGTCGTCATTTTTTTACACGAATTGTTCAAATGCAATTTTTTTTCTGTAAATGACTCTGTGTTGGAAATTTTGTAACGAATTCAACGAGGTATGCCATTTCAACATTCGACCACTATTTCCCAGGGTTTTGATTAAAATATCGAAAAATCGAACTGATTTTATCCGGATTTTGGCGTTGTCATAAGGGTGGGGGTCGTCATTTTTTTTTCAAAAAATTGTTCAAATGCAATTTTTTCTGTAAATGACACTTTGTTGGAAATTTTGTAACGAATTCAACGAGGTATGCCATTGCAACATTCGACCACTATTTCCCAGGGTTTTGATTAAAAAACCGAAAAATCGAGGTGATTTTCTTCGGATTTTGGAGTTGTCATAAGGGTGGGGGTCGTCATTTTTTTACACGAATTGTTCAAATGCAATTTTTTTTCTGTAAATGACTCTGTGTTGGAAATTTTGTAACGAATTCAACGAGGTATGCCATTCCAACATTCGACCACTATTTCCCAGGGTTTTGATTAAAATACCGAAAATCGATGTGATTTTCTTCGGATTTTGGCGTTGTCATAAGGGAAGGGGCATCATTTTTTTCCAAAAATTAGTTCAAATGCACTTTTTTTTCTGTAAATGACACTTTGTTGGAAATTTTGTAACGAATTCAACGGGGTATGGCATTCCAACATTCGACCACTATTTCCCAGGGTTTTGATTAAAATACTGAAAATCGAGGTGATTTTCTTCGGATTTTGGAGTTGTCATAAGGGTGGTTGTCGTAATTTTTTTTTCATAAATTTGTTCAAATCCAATTTTTTTTCTGTAAATGACACTTTGTTGAAATTTTGTAACGAATTCAACGAGGGATGCCATTACAACATTCGACCACTATTTCCCAGGGTTTTGATTAAAATACCGAAAATCGAGTTGATTTTCTTCGGATTTTGGCGTTGTCATAAGGGTGGGGGTCATCATTTTTTTCGAAAAATTTGTTCAAATGATATTTTTTCTGTAAATTCCACTTTGTTGAAAATTTTTTAAATGCAATTGTTTAAATGCAATTTTTTCTGTAAATGACACTTCGTTGGAAATTTTGTAACGAATTCAACGAGGTATGCCATTCCAACATTCGACCACTATTTCCCAGGGCTTTGATTAAAATACCGAAAAATCGAGCTGATTTTATCCGGATTTTGGCGTTGTCATAAGGGTAGCGGTCGTCATTTTTTTTTCAAAAATTTTTGTCAAATGTAGTTTTTTTTCTGTAAATGACACTTTGTTGGAAATTTTGTAACGAATTCAACGAGGTATGCCATTCCAACATTCGACCACTATTTCCCAGGGTTTTGATTAAAAAACCGAAAAATCTAGGAGATTTTCTTCGGATTTTGGCGTTGTCATAAGGGTGGGAGTCGTCATTATACCCGTTACTCGTAGAGTAAAAGGGTATATTGTATTCGTGCAAAAGTATGTAACAGCTAGAAGGAAGCGTTTCCGACCCTATAAAGTATATATATTCTTGATCAGGATCACTAGCCGAGTCGATCTAGCCATGTCCGTCTGTCCGTCTGTCTGTCCGTCTGTCTGTCTGTCTGTCCGTATGAACGCTGAGATCTCGGAAACTATAAAAGCTAGAAGATTGGCATTTTGCATGTAGATTTTAGAACTTCCTACGCAGCGCAAGTTTGTTTCAAAATGGTGCCACGCCCCCTTTAACGCCCACAATCGCTTACATACGATTTTAAAAATTTAAATATTTCGGAAAGGTAAAAATGCAGTTTTATTGTGTTTATCAATATCTATCGAAATGTAGAAAAATTTTTTAAATCGGACCATTCGTTAAAAAGTTATGGGTGATCAAAGTTTCTATCTCCATCTCCATCTCCCTCGCACTCCCTTTACCTGAGTAACGGGTATCTGATAGTCGGGGCACCCGACTGTAGCGTTCTCTCTTGTTTTGAATTTGTTTTATACAACTTATTGAGCAACACAGGAGAGATTGGATCGGCTTAAATAAAATACAAGATGTGTATGCAAATTCGCACAGGTAACACTCACATGTTTACAGCTCCAGCGTTGAAAGGCCTTCCAGCGTGGAGATGGGTTACACGGTGTTGTTGTTGCAGACGGTTAAACTCTGTACATTGATAAAGATTTTATTGGCAAAGGAAAACTTTTATTTTAGGAATTTATTTTGGCAAAAGCCAGATACTTAGCCTCGACCAATAACCATCGTCACCACTTCTAATGGCTCTACAAAGGTATACAGAAGTTCACTGGGCCTAACTTAATTAATCTTCCTTATTAATTTTAATGATGAGCTCGGTTTCCTGATCCGAGGCTGCTGCGCACAGTCGATTCGGATTGCGCACAATAACTGCCTTTAAAGTTGAATTTTCTGTTATGTGGGTGATATGGCCGTCTTGCGCTTAGACGGGCTCACTGCATGCCAACTAGGGTAAGGAAAACCGCGCACTACTTTATCCGGTAGGCTGCTGCGAATCAAGGACTGGTGTTAGCCGTGAGGCGTCTGCTTACGGGGCTTGTGGCCAGGTACACACTTGAAACTGTGATAGATAGCTTCTGTTATTCAGAAGAATGTTATCCAGAAGTACACATACCTGTGATGGAATATACTTCCCGGGAGTTTTATCCGAAACAGCTTCCCGCCGGAAGTGTTTCCGGAATTCAGCACGTGCAAGTGGCAACTAGGGTCTTGCCATTCCAACATTCGACCACTATTTCCCAGGGTTTTGATTAAAAAACCGAAAAATCTAGGAGATTTTCTTCGGATTTTGGCGTTGTCATAAGGGTGGGAGTCGTCATTATACCCGTTACTCGTAGAGTAAAAGGGTATATTGTATTCGTGCAAAAGTATGTAACAGCTAGAAGGAAGCGTTTCCGACCCTATAAAGTATATATATTCTTGATCAGGATCACTAGCCGAGTCGATCTAGCCATGTCCGTCTGTCCGTCTGTCTGTCCGTCTGTCTGTCTGTCTGTCCGTATGAACGCTGAGATCTCGGAAACTATAAAAGCTAGAAGATTGGCATTTTGCATGTAGATTTTAGAACTTCCTACGCAGCGCAAGTTTGTTTCAAAATGGTGCCACGCCCCCTTTAACGCCCACAATCGCTTACATACGATTTTAAAAATTTAAATGTTTCGGAAAGGTAAAAATGCAGTTTTATTGTGTTTATCAATATCTATCGAAATGTAGAAGAAATTTTTTAAATCGGACCATTCGTTAAAAAGTTATGGGTGATCAAAGTTTCTATCTCCATCTCCATCTCCCTCGCACTCCCTTTACCTGAGTAACGGGTATCTGATAGTCGGGGCACCCGACTGTAGCGTTCTCTCTTGTTTTGAATTTGTTTTATACAACTTATTGAGCAACACAGGAGAGATTGGATCGGCTTAAATAAAATACAAGATGTGTATGCAAATTCGCACAGGTAACACTCACATGTTTACAGCTCCAGCGTTGAAAGGCCTTCCAGCGTGGAGATGGGTTACACGGTGTTGTTGTTGCAGACGGTTAAACTCTGTACATTGATAAAGATTTTATTGGCAAAGGAAAACTTTTATTTTAGGAATTTATTTTGGCAAAAGCCAGATACTTAGCCTCGACCAATAACCATCGTCACCACTTCTAATGGCTCTACAAAGGTATACAGAAGTTCACTGGGCCTAACTTAATTAATCTTCCTTATTAATTTTAATGATGAGCTCGGTTTCCTAATCCGAGGCTGCTGCGCACAGTCGATTCGGATTGCACACACTAACTGCTTTTAAAGTTGAATTTTCTGTTATGTGGGTGATATGGCCGTCTTGCGCTTAGACGGGCTCACTGCATGCCAACTAGGGTAAGGAAAACCGCGCACTACTTTATCCGGTAGGCTGCTGCGAATCAAGGACTGGTGTTAGCCGTGAGGCGTCTGCTTACGGGGCTTGTGGCCAGGTACACACTTGAAACTGTGATAGATAGCTTCTGTTATTCAGAAGAATGTTATCCAGAAGTACACATACCTGTGATGGAATATACTTCCCGGGAGTTTTATCCGAAACAGCTTCCCGCCGGAAGTGTTTCCGGAATTCAGCACGTGCAAGTGGCAACTAGGGTCTTGCCAACCACTAACTAGGCTTTGGCCAATGCACTTGGGGACACAAATTTGGTTTGGTTTTCTTTGATTTATTAAATTTCACACGATCAGCGAGGGTAAAAAATTGAATTTTCGGCTTTTCGAACTTAACCTCTGTCGTTGTGCAGAGTACATATACGTGAATTATTTATTACTTTTGCTGGTTGAAAAAGAAGAGCAATTGCAGCCGCGTGGGCGTTTATATACCGAAAATTTCCACTGCAATAAGCTTTTTCGCTGAGAAGAGAATAATTTCACCGACTAAAGTTGGCTGCGCTTAACAAAGCAGCTGATAAGATAAAGCTAAGCTTAGATAACCGATCGCCTCCTTAAAGTATACACTGATAAGGGACGAGATAAATCTGTGGAATGTTTTGAGCTTTCCTTAATCCGTTATCTGGTTGAAAAATGTTGACTGAAATGTTTCTATTGAAACTGGTACTTGGTTATAAATGCCGACCATTACACCACCATATTTCTTCGTTAGATGCAATATTAGCGGGAATTAGCTTCGAATGTCTTTCGCGTGATAGGTTCCTACCTTCTTTCCTTGTAAATTCTCCAGTTGGTAGTAGCAATTGCCAAGTTTTTTTCGAATTCTGCTTTTTACAAATTGAGGCCCTAATTATACCCGTTACTCGTAGAGTAAAAGGGTATATTGTATTCGTGCAAAAGTATGTAACAGCTAGAAGGAAACGTTTCCGACCCTATAAAGAATATATATTCTTGATCAGGGTCACTAGCCGAGTCGATATAGCCATGTCCGTCTGTCCGTCTGTCCGTCTGTCCGCCTGTCTGTCCGTCTGTCTGTCCGTCTGTCTGTCTGTCCGTATGAACGCTGAGATCTCGGAAACTATAAAAGCTAGAAGATTGGCATTTTGCATGCAGATTCTAGGACTTCCTACGCAGCGCAAGTTTGTTTCAAAAAGGTGCCACGCCCCCTTTAACGCCCACAATCGCTAATATACGCTTTTAAAAATTTAAATATTTCCGAAAAGTAAAAATGCAGTTTTATTGTGTTTATCAATACCTATCGAAATGTAGAAGAAATTTTTCAAATCGAACCATTCGTTAAAAAGTTATGCCTGATCAAAGTTTCTATCTCCATCTCCCTCGCACTCCCTTTACCTGAGTAACGGGTATCTGATAGTCGGAGCACCCGACTATAGCGTTCTCTCTTGTTTTTTTTTTCAAAAATTTGTTCAAATGCAATTTTTTTTTCTGTAAATGACATTTTGTTTCGTTGTCATAAGGGAAGGGGCATCATTTTTTTCGAAAAATTAGTTAAAATGCACTTTTTTTTCTGTATATGACACTTTTTTGGAAATTTTGTAACGAATTCAACGAGGTATACCATTCCAACATTCGACCACCATTTCCCAGGGTTTTGATTAAAATATCCAAAATCGAGGTGATTTTCTTCGGATTTTGGAGTTGTCATAAGGGTGGTTGTCGTAATTTTTTTTTCAAAAATTTGTTCACATCCAATTTTTTTTCTGTAAATGACACTTTGTTGGAAATTTTGTAACGAATTCAACGAGGTATGCCATTCCAACATTGGACCACTATTTCCCAGGGTTTTGATTAAAATACCGAAAATCGAGGTGATTTTCTTCGGTTTTGGCGTTGTCATAAGGGTGGGGGTCGTTTTTTTTTCAAAAATTTGTTCAAATGCAATTTTTTCTGTAAATAACACTTTGTTGGAAATTTTGTAACGAATTCAACGAGGTATGCCATTCCAACATTCGACCACTATTTCCCAGGGTTTTGATTAAAAAACCGAAAAATCGAGGTGATTTTCTTCGGATTTTGGCGTTGTCATAGGGGTGGGGGTCATCATTTTTTTTCGAAAAATTTGTTCAAATGATATTTTTTTTTGTAAATTCCACTTTGTTGAAATTTTGTAACGAATTCAACGAGGTATGCCATTCCAACATTCGACCACTATTTCCCAGGGTTTTGATTAAAATACGGAAAATCGAGGTGATTTTCTTCGGATTTTGGAGTTGTCATAAGGGTGGGGGTCGTAATTTTTTTTCAAAAAAATGTTCAAATTCCATTTTTATTCTGTAAATGACTCTGTGTTGGAAATTTTGTAACGAATTCAACGAGGTATGCCATTCCAACATTCGACCACTATTTCCCAGGGTTTTGATTAAAATACCGAAAATCGAGGTGATTTTATTCGGAGTTTGGCGTTGTCATAAGGGTGGGGGTCATCATTTTTTTCGAAAAATTTGTTCAAATGATTATTTTTTTGTAACTTCCACTTTGTTGAAAATTTTGTAACGAATTCAACGAGGTATGCCCTTTTAACATTCTACCACTATTACCCAGTGTTTTATTAAAATACCGACAATTGAGGTGAATTTCTTCGGATTTTGGCGTAGTCTAAGGGTGGGGGTCATCATTTTTTTCCAAAAATTTTTCAAATTATATTTTTTTCTGTAAATGACACTTTGTTGGAAATTTTGTAACGAATTCAACGAGGTATGCCATTCCAACTTTGGACCACTATTTCCCAGGGTTTTGATTAAAACACCGAAAATCGAGGTGATTTTCTTCGGATTTTGGAGTTGTCATAAGGGTGGGGGTCGTCATTTTTTTTCAAAAATTTGTTCAAATGCAATTTTTTTCTGTAAATAACACTTTGTTGGAAATTTTGTAACGAATTCAACGAGGTATGCCATTCCAACATTCGACCACTATTTCCCAGGGTTTTGATTAAAAAACCGAAAAATCGAGGTGATTTTCTTCGGATTTTGGCGTTGTTATAAGGGTGGGGGTCATCATTTTTTTCGAAAAATTTGTTCAAATGATATTTTTTTTTGTAAATTCCACTTTGTTGAAAATTTTGTAACGAATTCAACGAGGTATGCCATTCCAACATTCGACCACTATTTCCCAGTGTTTTGATTAAAATATGGAAAATCGAAGTGATTTTCTTCGGATTTTGGAGTTGTCATAAGGGTGGGGGTCGTAATTTTTTTTTCAAAAAAATGTTCAAATTCCATTTTTATTCTGTAAATGACTCTGTGTTGGAAATGTTGTAACGTATTCAACGAGGTATGCCATTCCAACATTCGACCACTATTTCCCAGCGTTTTGATTAAAAAACCGAAAAATCGAGGTGATTTTCTTCGGATTTTGGCGTTGTCATAAGGGTGGGGGTCGTCATTTTTTTTTTAAAAATTTGTTCAAATGCAATTTCTTTTCTGTAAATGACACTTTGTTGGAAATTTTGTAACGAATTAAACGAGGTATGCCATTCCAACATTAGACCACTATTTTCCAGGGTTTTGATTAAAAAACCAAAAAATCGAGGTGATATTCTTCGGATTTTGGCGTTGTCATAAGGGTGGGGGTCGTCATTTTTTTTTTCAAAAATTTGTTCAAATGCAATTTCTTTTCTGTAAATGACACTTTGTTGGAAATTTTGTAACGAATTCAACGAGGTATGCCATTCCAACATTCGACCACTATTTCCCAGGGTTTTGATTAAAAAACCGAAAAATCGAGGTGATTTTCTACGGATTTTGGAGTTGTCATAAGGGTGGGGGTCGTAATTTTTTTTCAAAAATTGTTCAAATGCAATTTCTTTTCTGTAAATGACACTTTGTTGGAAATTTTGTAACGAATTCAACGAGGTATGCCATTCCAACATTCGACCACTATTTCCCAGGGTTTTGATTAAAAAACCGAAAAATCGAGGTGATTTTCTACGGATTTTGGCGTTGTCATAAGGGTGGGGGTCGTCATTTTTTTTCAAAAATTGTTCAAATGCAATTTCTTTTCTGTAAATGACACTTTGTTGGAAATTTTGTAACGAATTCAACGAGGTATGCCATTCCAACATTCGACCACTATTTCCCAGGCTTTTGATTAAAAAACCGAAAAATCGAGGTGATTTTCTTCGGATTTTGGCGTTGTCATAAGGGTGGGGGTCATCATTTTTTTTCGAAAAATTAGTTCAAATGATCTTTTTTTCTGTAAATTCCACTTTGTTGGAAATTTTGAAACGAATTCAACGAGGTATGCCATTCCAACATTCGACCACTATTTCCCAGGGTTTTGATTAAAATACCGAAAATCGAGGTGATTTTCTTTGGATTTTGGAGTTGTCATAAGGGTGGGGGTCGTCATTTGATTCAAAAATTTTTCAAATGCAGTTTTTTTTCTGTAAATGACACTTTGTTGGAAATTTTGTAACGAATTCAACGAGGTATGCCATTCCAAGATTCGACCCCTATTTCCCAGGGTTTTGATTAAAATTTCGAAAATCGAGGTGATTTTCTTCGGATTTTCCAGTTGTCATAAGGGTGGGTGTCGTCTTTTTTTTAAATTGTTCAAATGCAGTTTTTGTAACGAATTCAACGAGGAATGCCATTCCAACATTCGACCACTATTTCCCAGGGTTTTGATTAAAAACCGAAAATCGAGTGACACTTTGTTGGAAATTTTGTAACGAATTCAACGAGGTATGCCTTTCCAACATTCGACCACTATTTCCCAGGGTTTTGATTAAAATACCGAAAATCGAGGTGATTTTCTTCGGATTTTCGAGTTGTCATAAGGGTGGGTGTCGTCATTTTTTTTTTAAATTGTTCAAATGCAGTTTTTTTTCTGTAAATGACACTTTGTTGGAAATTTTGTAACGAATTCAACGAGGAATGCCATTCCAACATTCGACCACTATTTCCCAGGGTTTTAATTAAAAAACCAAAAAATCGAGGTGATTTTCTTCGGATTTTGGCGTTGTCATAAGGGTGGGGGTCTTCATTTGTTTCAAAAATTTTTCAAATGCAGTTTTTTTTCTGTAAATGACACTTTGTTGGAAATTTTGTAACGAATTCAACGAGGTATGCCATTCCAACATTCGACCCCTATTTCCCAGGGTTTTGATTAAAATTTCGAAAATCGAGGTGATTTTCTTCGGATTTTGGAGTTGTCATAAGGGTGGGGGTCGTCATTTTTTTCAAAAATTGGTCAAATGCTGTTTTTTTGCTGTAAATGACACTTTGTTGGAAATTTTGTAACGAATTCAACGAGGTATGCCATTCCAACATTCGACCACTATTTCCCAGGGTTTTGATTAAAAAACCAAAAATCCAGGTGATTTTCTTCGGATTTTGGAGTTGTCATAAGGGTGGGGGTCGTGATTTTTTTTTCAAAAATTTGTTCAAATGCAATTTTTTTCTGTAAATAACACTTTGTTGGAAATTTTGTAACGAATTCAACGAGGTATGCCATTCCAACATTGGACCACTATTTCCCAGGGTTTTGAATAAAATACCGAAAATCGAGGTGATTTTCTTCGGATTTTGGCGTTGTCATAAGGGTGGGGGTCGTGATTTTTTTTTCAAAAATTTGTTCAAATGCAATTTTTTTCTGTAAATAACACTTTGTTGGAAATTTTGTAACGAATTCAACGAGGTATGCCATTCCAACATTCGACCACTATTTCCCAGGGTTTTGATTAAAATATGGAAAATCGAGGTGATTTTCTTCGGATTTTGGAGTTGTCATAAGGGTGGGGGTCGTAATTTTTTTTCAAAAAATGTTCAAATTCCATTTTTATTCTGTAAATGACTCTGTGTTGGAAATTTTGTAACGAATTCAACGAGGTATGCCATTCCAACATTCGACCACTATTTCCCAGGGTTTTGAATAAAATACCGAAAATCGAGGTGATTTTCTTCGGATTTTGGCGTTGTCATAAGGGTGGGGGTCGTGATTTTTTTTCAAAAATTTGTTCAAATGCAATTTGTTTTCTGTAAATAACACTTTGTTGGAAATTTTGTAACGAATTCAACGAGGTATGCCATTCCAACATTCGACCACTATTTCCCAGGGTTTTGATTAAAAAACCGAAAAATCGAGGTGATTTTCTTCGGAGTTTGGCGATGTCATAAGGGTGGGGGTCATCATTTTTTTCGAAAAATTTGTTCAAATGATATTTTTTTTTGTAACATCCACTTTGTTGAAAATTTTGTAACGAAATCAACGAGGTATGCCCTTTTAACATTCTACCACTATTACCCAGTGTTTTGATTAAAATACCGACAATTGAGGTGAATTTCTTCGGATTTTGGCGTAGTCTAAGGGTGGGGGTCATCATTTTTTTCCAAAAATTTTTTCAAATTATATTTTTTTTCTGTAAATGACACTTTGTTGGAAATTTTGTAACGAATTCAACGAGGTATGCCATTCCAACTTTGGACCACTATTTCCCAGGGTTTTGATTAAAACACCGAAAATCGAGGTGATTTTCTTTGGATTTTGGCGTTGTCAAAAGGGTGTGGGGTCGTGATTTTTTTTCAAAAATTTGTTCAAATGCAATTTTTTTTCTGTAAATAACACTTTGTTGGAAATTTTGTAACGAATTCAACGAGGTATGCCATTCCAACATTCGACCACTATTTCCCAGGGTTTTGATTAAAAACCGATAAATCGAGGTGATTTTCTTCGGATTTTGGCGTTGTTATAAGGGTGGGGGTCATCATTTTTTTCGAAAAATTTGTTCAAATGATAGTTTTTTTTTGTAAATTCCACTTTGTTGAAAATTTTGTAACGAATTCAACGAGGTATGCCATTCCAACATTCGACCACTATTTCCCAGTGTTTTGATTAAAATATGGAAAATCGAGGTGATTTTCTTCGGATTTTGGAGTTGTCATAAGGGTGGGAGTCGTAATTTTTTTTTTCAAAAAATGTTCAAATTCCATTTTTATTCTGTAAATGACTCTGTGTTGGAAATGTTGTAACGTATTCAACGAGGTATGCCATTCCAACATTCGACCACTATTTCCCAGCGTTTTGATTAAAAAACCGAAAAATCGAGGTGATTTTCTTCGGATTTTGGCGTTGTCATAAGGGTGGGGGTCGTCATTTTTTTTTAAAAATTTGTTCAAATGCAGTTTTTTTTCTGTAAATGACACTTTGTTGGAAATTTTGTAACGAATTAAACGAGGTATGCCATTCCAACATTAGACCACTATTTTCCAGGGTTTTGATTAAAAAACCAAAAAATCGAGGTGATATTCTTCGGATTTTGGCGTTGTCATAAGGGTGGGGGTCGTCATTTTTTTTTCAAAAATTTGTTCAAATGCAATTTCTTTTCTGTAAATGACACTTTGTTGGAAATTTTGTAACGAATTAAACGAGGTATGCCATTCCAACATTAGACCACTATTTCCCAGGGTTTTGATTAAAAAACCAAAAAATCGAGGTGATATTCTTCGGATTTTGGCGTTGTCATAAGGGTGGGGGTCGTCATTTTTTTTTCAAAAATTTGTTCAAATGCAATTTCTTTTCTGTAAATGACACTTTGTTGGAAATTTTGTAACGAATTCAACGAGGTATGCCATTCCAACATTCGACCACTATTTCCCAGGGTTTTGATTAAAAAACCGAAAAATCGAGGTGATTTTCTTCGGATTTTGGAGTTGTCATAAGGGTGGGGGTCGTAATTTTTTTTTCAAAAATTTGTTCAAATGCAATTTCTTTTCTGTAAATGACACTTTGTTGGAAATTTTGTAACGAATTCAACGAGGTATGCCATTCCAACATTCGACCACTATTTCCCAGGGTTTTGATTAAAAAACCGAAAAATCGAGGTGATTTTCTACGGATTTTGGCGTTGTCATAAGGGTGGGGGTCGTCATTTTTTTTCAAAAATTGTTCAAATGCAATTTCTTTTCTGTAAATGACACTTTGTTGGAAATTTTGTAACGAATTCAACGAGGTATGCCATTCCAACATTCGACCACTATTTCCCAGGCTTTTGATTAAAAAACCGAAAAATCGAGGTGATTTTCTTCGGATTTTGGCGTTGTCATAAGGGTGGGGGTCATCATTTTTTTCGAAAAATTAGTTCAAATGATATTTTTTTTCTGTAAATTCCACTTTGTTGGAAATTTTGAAACGAATTCAACGAGGTATGCCATTCCAACATTCGACCACTATTTCCCAGGGTTTTGATTAAAATACCGAAAATCGAGGTGATTTTCTTTGGATTTTGGAGTTGTCATAAGGGTGGGGGTCGTCATTTGATTCAAAAATTTTTCAAATGCAGTTTTTTTTCTGTAAATGACACTTTGTTGGAAATTTTGTAACGAATTCAACGAGGTATGCCATTCCAAGATTCGACCCCTATTTCCCAGGGTTTTGATTAAAATTTCGAAAATCGAGGTGATTTTCTTCGGATTTTCCAGTTGTCATAAGGGTGGGTGTCGTCATTTTTTTTAAATTGTTCAAATGCATTTTTTTTGTAACGAATTCAACGAGGAATGCCATTCCAACATTCGACCACTATTTCCCAGGGTTTTGATTAAAAACCGAAAAATCGAGTGACACTTTGTTGGAAATTTTGTAACGAATTCAACGAGGTATGCCTTTCCAACATTCGACCACTATTTCCCAGGGTTTTGATTAAAATACCGAAAATCGAGGTGATTTTCTTCGGATTTTCGAGTTGTCATAAGGGTGGGTGTCGTCTTTTTTTTTTAATTGTTCAAATGCAGTTTTTTTTCTGTAGATGACACTTTGTTGGAAATTTTGTAACGAATTCAACGAGGTATGCCATTCCAACATTCGACCACTATTTCCCAGGGTTTTAATTAAAAAACCAAAAAATCGAGGTGATTTTCTTCGGATTTTGGCGTTGTCATAAGGGTGGGGGTCGTCATTTGTTTCAAAAATTTTTCAAATGCAGTTTTTTTTCTGTAAATGACACTTTGTTGGAAATTTTGTAACGAATTCAACGAGGTATGCCATTCCAACATTCGACCACTATTTCCCAGGGTTTTGATTAAAATTTCGAAAATCGAGGTGATTTTCTTCGGATTTTGGAGTTGTCAAAAATTTTTTCAAATGCAATTTTTTCTGTAAATGACACTTTGTTGGAAATTTTGTAACGAATTCAACGAGGTATGCCATTCCAACATTCGACCACTATTTCCCAGGGTTTTGATTAAAAAACCGAAAAATCGAGGTGATTTTCTTCAGATTTTGGCGTTGTCGTAAGGGTGGGGGTCGTCATTTTTTTCACAAATTGTTCAAATGCAGTTTTTTTTCTGTAAATGACACTTTGTTGGAAATTTTGTAACGAATTCAACGAGGTATGCCATTCCAACATTCGACCACTATTTCCCAGGGTTTTGATTAAAAAACCAAAAAATCGAGGTGATTTTCTTCGGATTTTGGCGTTGTCATAAGGGTGGGGGTCGTCATTTTTTTTCAAAAAATTTTCAAATGCAATTTTTTTCTGTAAATGACACTTTGTTGGAAATTTTGTAACGAATTCAACGAGGTATGCCATTCCAACATTCGACCACTATTTCCCAGGGTTTTGATTAAAAACCGAAAATCGAGGTGATTTTCTTCGGATTTTGGCGTTGTCATAAGGGTGGGGGTCGTCATTTTTTTCACAAATTGTTAAAATGCAGGTTTTTTCTGTAAATGACACTTTGTTGGAAATTTTGTAACGAATTCAACGAGGTATGCCATTCCAACATTCGACCACTATTTCCCAGGGTTTTGATTAAAAACCGAAAATCGAGGTGATTTTCTTCGGATTTTGGCGTTGTCATAAGGGTGGGGGTCGTCATTTTTTTCAAAAATTGTTCAAATGCAGTTTTTTTTCTGTAAATGACACTTCGTTGGAAATTTTGTAACGAATTCAACAAGGTATGCCATTCCAACATTCGACCACTATTTCCCAGGGTTTTGATTAAAATATCGAAAAATCGAGCTGATTTTATCCGGATTTTGGCGTTGTCATAAGGGTGGGGGTCGTCATTTTTTTTTTAAAAATTTGTTCAAATGCAATTTCTTTTCTGTAAATGACACTTTGTTGGAAATTTTGTAACGAATTCATCGAGGTATGCCATTCCAACATTCGACCACTATTTCCCAGGGTTTTGATTAAAAAACCAAAAAATCGAGGTGATTTTGTAACGAATTCAACGAGGTATGCCATTCCAACATTCGACCACTATTTCCCAGGGTTTTGATTAAAAAACCGAAAAATCGAGGTGATTTTCTTCGGATTTTGGCGTTGTCATAAGGGTGGGGGTCGTCATTTGTTTCAAAAATTTTTCAAATGCAGTTTTTTTTCTGTAAATGACACTTTGTTGGAAATTTTGTAACGAATTCAACGAGGTATGCCATTCCAACATTCGACCACTATTTCCCAGGGTTTTGATTAAATTCCGAAAATCGAGGTGATTTTCTTCGGATTTTGGAGTTGTCATTAGGGTGGGGGTCGTCATTTTTTTCAAAAATTGCTCAAATGCTGTTTTTTTGCTGTAAATGACACTTTGTTGGAAATTTTGTAACGAATTCAACGAGGTATGCCATTCCAACATTCGACCAATATTTCCCAGGGTTTTGATTAAAAAACCAAAAAATCGAGGTGATTTTCTTCGGATTTTGGAGTTGTCATAAGGGTGGGGGTCGTCATTTTTTTTCAAAAATTTGTTCAAATGCAATTTTTATTTCTGTAAATGACACTTTGTTGGAAATTTTGTAACGAATTCAACGAGGTATGCCATTCCAACATTCGACCACTATTTCCCAGGGTTTTGATTAAAAAACCGAAAAATCGAGGTGATTTTCTTTGGATTTTGGCGTTGTCATAAGGGTGGGGGTCATCATTTTTTTTCGAAAAATTTGTTCAAATGATATTTTTTTTGTAAATTCCACTTTGTTGAAAATTTTGTAACGAATTCAACGAGGTATGCCATTCCAACATTCGACCACTATTTCCCAGGGTTTTGATTAAAATATGGAAAATCGAGGTGATTTTCTTCGGATTTTGGAGTTGTCATAAGGGTGGGGGTCGTCATTTTTTTTCAAAAATTTGTTCAAATGCAATTTTTTTTTCTGTAAATAACACTTTGTTGGAAATTTTGTAACGAATTCAACGAGGTATGCCATTCCAACATTCGACCACTATTTCCCAGCGTTTTGATTAAAAAACCGAAAAATCGAGGTGATTTTCTTTGGATTTTGGCGTTGTCATAAGGGTGGGGGTCGTCATTTTTTTTTTAAAAAATTGTTCAAATGCAATTTTTTTCTGTAAATGACACTGTGTTGGAAATTTTGTAACGAATTCAACGAGGAATGCCATTCCAACATTCGACCACTATTTCCCAGGGTTTTGATTAAAAACTGAAAAATCGAGGTGATTTTCTTCGGATTTTGGCGTTGTTATAAGGGTGGGGGTCGTCATTTGTTTCAAAAATTGTTCAAATGCAGTTTTTTTTCTGTAAATGACTCTGTGTTGGAAATTTTGTAACGAATTCAACGAGGTATGCCATTCCAACATTCGACCACTATTTCCCATTCGACCACTATTTCCCATTCGACCACTATTTATACCAGTTTTTTTCTGTAAATGACACTTTGTTGGAAATTTTGAAACGAATTCAACGAGGTATGCCATTCCAACATTCGACCACTATTTCCCAGGGTTTTGATTAAAATTCGAAAATCGAGGTGATTATCTTCGGATTTTGGCGTTGTCATAAGGGTGGGGGTCGTCATTTTTTTCAAAAATTGTTCAAATGCAGTTTTTTTTCTGTAAATGGCACTTCGTTGGAAATTTTGTAACGAATTCAACGAGGTATGCCATTCCAACATGCGACCACTATTTCCCAGGGTTTTGATTAAAATACCGAAAATCGAGGTGATTTTCTTCGGATTTTCGAGTTGTCATAAGGGTGGGGGTCGTCATTTTTTTCAAAAATTGTTCAAATGCAGTTTTTTTCTGTAGATGACACTTTGTTGGAAATTTTGTAACGAATTCAACGAGGTATGCCATTCCAACATTGGACCCCTATTTCCCAGGGTTTTGATTAAAATTTCGAAAATCGAGGTGATTTTCTTCGGATTTTGGAGTTGTCATAAGGGTGGCGGTCGTCATTTTTTTCAAAAATTGGTCAAATGCTGTTTTTTTGCTGTAAATGACACTTTGTTGGAAATTTTGTAACGAATTCAACGAGGTATGCCATTCCAACATTCGACCACTATTTCCCAGGGTTTTGATTAAAAAACCAAAAAATCGAGGTGATTTTCTTCGGATTTTGGCGTTGTCATAAGGGTGGGGGGCGTCATTTTTTTTCAAAAATATTTTCAAATACAGTTTTTTTCTGTAAATGACACTTTGTTGGAAATTTTGTAACGAATTCCACGAGGTATGCCATTCCAACATTCGACCACTATTTCCCAGGGTTTTGATTCAAAAACCAAAAAATCGAGGTGATTTTCTTCGGAATTTGGCGTTGTCATAAGGGTGGGGTCGTCATTTTTTTCAAAAATTGTTCAAATGCTGTTTTTTTGCTGTAAATGACACTTTGTTGGAAATTTTGTAACGAATTCAACGAGGTATGCCATTCCAACATTCGACCTCTATTTCTCAGGGTTTTGATTAAAAAACCGAAAAATCGAGGTGATTTTCTTCGGATTTTGGCGTTGTCATAAGGGTGGGGGTCGTCATTTTTTTCAAAAATTGTTCAAATGCAGTTTTTTTCTGTAAATGACACTTTGTTGGAAATTTTGTAACGAATTCAACGAGGTATGCCATTCCAACATTCGACCTCTATTTCCCAGGGTTTTGATTAAAAAACCGAAAAATCGAGGTGATTTTCTTCGGATTTTGGCGTTGTCATAAGGGTGGGGGTCATCATTTTTTTTCGAAAAATTTGTTCAAATGATATTTTTTTTGTAAATTCCACTTTGTTGAAAATTTTGTAACGAATTCAACGAGGTATGCCCATTTTAACATTCTACCACTATTTCCCAGTTTTTTTATTAAAATACCGACAATTGAGGTGATTTTCTTCGGATTTTGGCGTTGTCATAAGGATGGGGGTCATCATTTTTTTCCAAAAATTTTTTCAAATTATATTTTTTTCTGTAAATGACACTTTGTTGGAAATTTTGTAACGAATTCAACGAGGTATGCCATTCCAACTTTGGACCACTATTTCCCAGGGTTTTGATTAAAATACCGAAAATCGAGGTGATTTTCTTCGGATTTTGGCGTTGTCATAAGGGTGGGGGTCGTGATTTTTTTTCAAAAATTTGTTCAAATGCAATTTTTTTCTGTAAATAACACTTTGTTGGAAATTTTGTAACGAATTCAACGAGGTATGCCATTCCAACATTCGACCACTATTTCCCAGGGTTTTGATTAAAAACCGAAAAATCGAGGTGATTTTCTTCGGATTTTGGCGTTGTTATAAGGGTGGGGGTCATCATTTTTGTTCGAAAAATTTGTTCAAATGATATTTTTTTTTGTAAATTCCACTTTGTTGAAAATTTTGTAACGACTTCAACGAGGTATGCCATTCCAACATTCGACCACTATTTCCCAGGGTTTTGATTAAAAAATGGAAAATCGAGGTGATTTTCTTCGGATTTTGGAGTTGTCATAAGGGTGGGGGTCGTCATTTTTTTTCAAAAATTTGTTCAAATGCAATTTTTTTTCTGTAAATGACACTTTGTTGGAAATTTTGTAACGAATTCAACGAGGTATGCCATTCCAACATTCGACCACTATTTCCCAGCGTTTTGATTAAAAAACCGAAAAATCGAGGTGATTTTCTTCGGATTTTGGCGTTGTCATAAGGGTGGGGGTCGTCATTTTTTTTTAAAAAATTGTTCAAATGCAATTTCTTTTCTGTAAATGACACTTTGTTGGAAATTTTGTAACGAATTCAACGAGGAATGCCATTCCAACATTCGACCACTATTTCCCAGGGTTTTGATTAAAAACCGAAAAATCGAGGTGATTTTCTTCGGATTTTGGCGTTGTTATAAGGGTGGGGGTCGTCATTTGTTTCAAAATTGTTCAAATGCAGTTTTTTTCTGTAAATGACTCTGTGTTGGAAATTTTGTAACGAATTCAACGAGGTATGCCATTCCAACATTCGACCACTATTTCCCATTCGACCACTATTTCCCATTCGACCACTATTTATACCAGTTTTTTTTCTGTAAATGACACTTTGTTGGAAATTTTGAAACGAATTCAACGAGGTATGCCATTCCAACATTCGACCACTATTTCCCAGGGTTTTGATTAAAATTCGAAAATCGAGGTGATTATCTTCGGATTTTGGCGTTGTCATAAGGGTGGGGGTCGTCATTTTTTTCAAAAATTGTTCAAATGCATTTTTTTTCTGTAAATGGCACTTCGTTGGAAATTTTGTAACGAATTCAACGAGGTATGCCATTCCAACATTCGACCACTATTTCCCAGGGTTTTGATTAAAATACCGAAAATCGAGGTGATTTTCTTCGGATTTTCGAGTTGTCATAAGGGTGGGGGTCGTCATTTTTTTCAAAAATTGTTCAAATGCAGTTTTTTTTCTGTAGATGACACTTTGTTGGAAATTTTGTAACGAATTCAACGAGGTATGCCATTCCAACATTGGACCCCTATTTCCCAGGGTTTTGATTAAAATTTCGAAAATCGAGGTGATTTTCTTCGGATTTTGGAGTTGTCATAAGGGTGGGGGTCGTCATTTTTTTCAAAAATTGGTCAAATGCTGTTTTTTTGCTGTAAATGACACTTTGTTGGAAATTTTGTAACGAATTCAACGAGGTATGCCATTCCAACATTCGACCACTATTTCCCAGGGTTTTGATTAAAAAACCAAAAAATCGAGGTGATTTTCTTCGGATTTTGGCGTTGTCATAAGGGTGGGGGCGTCATTTTTTTTCAAAAATATTTTCAAATACAGTTTTTTTCTGTAAATGACACTTTGTTGGAAATTTTGTAACGAATTCCACGAGGTATGCCATTCCAACATTCGACCACTATTTCCCAGGGTTTTGATTCAAAAACCAAAAAATCGAGGTGATTTTCTTCGGAATTTGGCGTTGTCATAAGGGTGGGGGTCGTCATTTTTTTCAAAAATTGTTCAAATGCTGTTTTTTTGCTGTAAATGACACTTTGTTGGAAATTTTGTAACGAATTCAACGAGGTATGCCATTCCAACATTCGACCTCTATTTCTTAGGGTTTTGATTAAAAAACCGAAAAATCGAGGTGATTTTCTTCGGATTTTGGCGTTGTCATAAGGGTGGGGGTCGTAATTTTTTTTTCGAAAATTTGTTCAAATGCAATTTTTTTTCTGTAAATGACTCTGTGTTGGAAATTTTGTAACGAATTCAACGAGGAATGCCATTCCAACATTCGACCACTATTTCCCAGGGTTTTAATTAAAAACCGAAAAATCGAGGTGATTTTCTTCGGATTTTGGCGTTGTTATAAGGGTGGGGGTCGTCATTTGTTTCAAAAATTGTTCAAATGCAGTTTTTTTTCTGTAAATGACACTTTGTTGGAAATTTTGTAACGAATTCAACGAGGTATGCCATTCCAACATTCGACCACTATTTCCCAGGGTTTTGATTAAAAACCGAAAATCGAGGTGATTATCTTCGGATTTTGGCGTTGTCATAAGGGTGGGGTCGTCATTTTTTTCAAAAATTGTTCAAATGCAGTTTTTTTTCTGTAAATGGCACTTCGTTGGAAATTTTGTAACGAATTCAACGAGGTATGCCATTCCAACATGCGACCACTATTTCCCAGGGTTTTGATTAAAATACCGAAAATCGAGGTGATTTTCTTCGGATTTTCGAGTTGTCATAAGGGTGGGTGTGGTCTTTTTTTTTTAAATTGTTCAAATGCAGTTTTTTTTCTGTAGATGACACTTTGTTGGAAATTTTGTAACGAATTCAACGAGGTATGCCATTCCAACATTCGACCACTATTTCCCAGGGTTTTGATTAAAAAACCAAAAAATCGATATGATTTTCTTCGGATTTTGGCGTTGTCATAAGGGTGGGGGGCGTCATTTTTTTTTCAAAAATATTTTCAAATGCAGTTTTTTTTCTGTAAATGACACTTTGTTGAAAATTTTGTAATGAATTCAACGAGGTATGCCATTCCAACATTCGACCACTATTTCCCAGGGTTTTGATTCAAAAACCAAAAAATCGAGGTGATTTTCTTCGGAATTTGGCGTTGTCATAAGGGTGGGGGTCGTCATTTTTTTCAAAAATTGTTCAAATGCTGTGTTTTTTCTGTAAATGACACTTTGTTGGAAATTTTGTAACGAATTCAACGAGGTATGCCATTCCAACATTCGACCACTATTTCCCAGGGTTTTGATTAAAAAACCGAAAAATCGAGGTGATTTTCTTCGGATTTTGGCGTTGTCATAAGGGGGGGGGGTCGTCATATTTTTCAAAAATTGTTCAAATGCTGTTTTTTTCTGTAAATGACACTTTGTTGGAAATTTTGTAACGAATTCAACGAGGTATGCCATTCCAACATTCGACCACTATTTCCCAGGGTTTTGATTAAAAACCGAAAATCGAGGTGATTTTCTTCGGATTTTGGCGTTGTCATAAGGGTGGGGGTCGTCATTTTTTTCACAAATTGTTCAAATGCAGTTTTTTTCTGTAAATGACACTTCGTTGGAAATTTTGTAACAATTCAACGAGGTATGCCATTCCAACGTTCGACCACTATTTCCCAGGGTTTTGATTATCGAAAAATCGAGCTTATTTTATCCGGATTTTGGCGTTGTCATAAGGGTGGGGGTCGTCATTTTTTTTCAAAAAATTTTCAAATGCAATTTTTTCTGTAAATGACACTTTGTTGGAAATTTTGTAACGAATTCAACGAGGTATGCCATTCCAACATCCGACCACTATTTCCCAGGGTTTTGATTAAAAAACCGAAAAATCGAGGTGATTTTCTTCGGATTTTGGCGTTGTCATAAGGGTGGGGGTCGTCATTTTTTTCACAAATTGTTCAAATGCAGTTTTTTTTCTGTAAATGACACTTTGTTGGAAATTTTGTAACGAATTCAACGAGGTATGCCATTCCAACATTCGACCACTATTTCCCAGGGTTTTGATTCAAAAACCAAAAAATCGAGGTGATTTTCTTCGGAATTTGGCGTTGTCATAAGGGTGGGGGTCGTCATTTTTTTTCAAAACTTGTTCAAATGCTGTTTTTTTGCTGTAAATGACACTTTGTTGGAAATTTTGTAACGAATTCAACGAGGTATGCCATTCCAACATTCGACCACTATTTCCCAGGGTTTTGATTAAAAAACCGAAAAATCGAGGTGATTTTCTTCGGATTTTGGCGTTGTCATAAGGGGGGGGTCGTCATTTTTTTCAAAAATTGTTCAAATGCATTTTTTTTTTCTGTAAATGACACTTTGTTGGAAATTTTGTAACGAATTCAACGAGGTATGCCATTCCAACATTCGACCACTATTTCCCAGGGTTTTGATTAAAAACCGAAAATCGAGGTGATTTTCTTCGGATTTTGGCGTTGTCATAAGGGTGGGGGTCGTCATTTTTTTCACAAATTGTTCAAATGCAGTTTTTTTTCTGTAAATGACACTTCGTTGGAAATTTTGTAACAATTCAACGAGGTATGCCATTCCAACATTCGACCACTATTTCCCAGGGTTTTGATTAAAAAACCGAAAAATCGAGGTGATTTTCTTCGGATTTTGGCGTTGTCGTAAGGGTGGGGGTCGTCATTTTTTCACAAATTGTTCAAATGCAGTTTTTTTCTGTAAATGACACTTTGTTGGAAATTTTGTAACGAATTCAACGAGGTATGCCATTTCAACATTCGACCACTATTTCCCAGGGTTTTGATTCAAAAACCAAAAAATCGAGGTGATTTTCTTCGGAATTTGGCGTTGTCATAAGGTTGGGGGTCGTCATTTTTTTCAAATATTGTTCAAATGCAGTTTTTTTTCTGTAAATGACACTTTGTTGGAAATTTTGTAACGAATTTAACGAGGTATGCCATTCCAACATTCGACCACTATTTCCCAGGGTTTTGATTAAAAACCGAAAATCGAGGTGATTTTCTTTGGATTTTGGCGTTGTCATAAGTGTGGGGGTCGTCATTTTTTTCACAAATTGTTGAAATGCAGTTTTTTTTCTGTAAATGACACTTTGTTGGAAATTTTGTAACGAATTCAACGAGGTATGCCATTCCAACATTCGACCACTATTTCCCAGGGTTTTGATTAAAAACCGAAAAATCGAGGTGATTTTCTTCGGATTTTGGCGTTGTCATAAGGGTGGGGCTCGTCATTTTTTTCACAAATTGTTCAAATGCAGTTTTTTTTGTAAATGACACTTCGTTGGAAATTTTGTAACGAATTCAACGAGGTATGCCATTCCAACATTCGACCACTATTTCCCAGGGTTTTGATTAAAAACCGAAAATCGAGGTGATTTTCTTCGGATTTTGGCGTTGTCATAAGGGTGGGGGTCGTCATTTTTTTCACAAATTGTTCAAATGCAGTTTTTTTTCTGTAAATGACACTTCGTTGGAAATTTTGTAACAATTCAACGAGGTATGCCATTCCAACATTCGACCACTATTTCCCAGGGTTTTGATTAAAAAACCGAAAAATCGAGGTGATTTTCTTCGGATTTTGGCGTTGTCGTAAGGGTGGGGGTCGTCATTTTTTCACAAGTTGTTCAAATGCAGTTTGTTTTCTGTAAATGACACTTTGTTGGAAATTTTGTAACGAATTCAATGAGGTATGCCATTCCAACATTCGACCACTATTTCCCAGGGTTTTGATTAAAAAACCGAAAAATCGAGGTGATTTTCTTCGGATTTTGGCGTTGTCATAAGGGGGGGGTCGTCATTTTTTTCAAAAATTGTTCAAATGCATTTTTTTTCTGTAAATGACACTTTGTTGGAAATTTTGTAACGAATTCAACGAGGTATGCCATTCCAACATTCGACCACTATTTCCCAGGGTTTTGATTAAAAACCGAAAATCGAGGTGATTTTCTTCGGATTTTGGCGTTGTCATAAGGGTGGGGTCGTCATTTTTTTCACAAATTGTTCAAATGCAGTTTTTTTCTGTAAATGACACTTTGTTGGAAATTTTGTAACGAATTCAACGAGGTATGCCATTCCAACATTCGACCACTATTTCCCAGGGTTTTGATTAAAATATCGAAAAATCGAGCATATTTTATCCGGATTTTGGCGTTGTCATAAGGGTGGGGGTCGTCATTTTTTTTCAAAAAATTTTCAAATGCAATTTTTTCTGTAAATGACACTTTGTTGGAAATTTTGTAACGAATTCAACGAGGTATGCCATTCCAACATTCGACCACTATTTCCCAGGGTTTTGATTGAAAAACCGAAAAATCGAGGTGATTTTCTTCGGATTTTGGCGTTGTCATAAGGGTGGGGGTCGTCATTTTTTTCACAAATTGTTCAAACGCACTTTTTTTCTGTAAATGACACTTTGTTGGAAATTTTGTAACGAATTCAACGAGGTATGCCATTCCAACATTCGACCACTATTTTCCAGGGTTTTGATTAAAAACCAAAAAATCGAGGTGATTTTCTTCGGATTTTGGCGTTGTCATAAGGGTGGGGGTCGTCATTTTTTTCACAAATTGTTCAAATGCAGTTTTTTTTCTGTAAATGACACTTCGTTGGAAATTTTGTAACGAATTCAACAAGGTATGCCATTCCAACATTCGACCACTATTTCCCAGGGTTTTGATTAAAATATCGAAAAATCGAGCTGATTTTATCCGGATTTTGGCGTTGTCATAAGGGTGGGGGTCGTCATTTTTTTTCAAAAAATTGTTCAAATGCAATTTTTTCTGTAAATGACACTTTGTTGGAAATTTTGTAACGAATTCAACGAGGTATGCCATTCCAATATTCGACCACTATTTCCCAGGGTTTTGATTAAAAAACCGAAAAATCGAGGTGATTTTCTTCGGATTTTGGCGTTGTCATAAGGGTGGGGTCGTCATTTTTTTCACAAATTGTTCAAATGCAGTTTTTTTCTGTAAATGACACTTTGTTGGAAATTTTGTAACGAATTAAACGAGGTATGCCATTCCAACATTCGACCACTATTTCCCAGGGTTTTGATTAAAAACCAAAAAAATCGAGGTGATTTTCTTCGATTTTGGCGTTTTCATAAGGGTTGGGGTCGTCATTTTTTTTCAAGAATTTGTTCAAATACAATTTCTTTTCTGTAAATGACACTTTGTTGGAAATTTTGTAACGAATTCAACGAGGTATGCCATTTCAACATTCGACCACTATTTCCCAGGGTTTTGATTCAAAAACCCAAAAAATCGAGGTGATTTTCTTCGGAATTTGGCGTTGTCATAAGGGTTGGGGTCGTCATTTTTTTCAAATATTGTTCAAATGCAGGTTTTTTTTCTGTAAATGACACTTTGTTGGAAATTTTGTAACGAATTTAACGAGGTATGCCATTCCAACATTCGACCACTATTTCCCAGGGTTTTGATTAAAAACCGAAAATCGAGGTGATTTTCTTTGGATTTTGGCGTTGTCATAAGTGTGGGGGTCGTCATTTTTTCACAAATTGTTGAAATGCAGTTTTTTTTCTGTAAATGACACTTTGTTGGAAATTTTGTAACGAATTCAACGAGGTATGCCATTCCAACATTCGACCACTATTTCCCAGGGTTTTGATTAAAAACCAAAAAATCGAGGTGATTTTCTTCGGATTTTGGCGTTGTCATAAGGGTGGGGGTCGTCATTTTTTTTCAAAAAATTGTTCAAATGCAATTTTTTCTGTAAATGACACTTGGTTGGAAATTTTGTAACGAATTCAACGAGGTATGCCATTCCAACATTCGACCACTATTTCCCAGGGTTTTGATTAAAAAACCAAAAAATCGAGGTGATTTTCTTCGGATTTTGGCGCAGTCATAAGGGTGGGGTTCGTCATTTTTTTTCAAAAATTTGTTCAAATGCAATTTCTTTTCTGTAAATGACACTTTGTTGGAAATTTTGTAACGAATTCAACGAGGTATGCCATTCCAACATTCGACCACTATTTCCCAGGGTTTTGATTAAAATATCGAAAAATCGAGCTGATTTTATCCGGATTTTGGCGTTGTCCTAAGGGTGGGGGTCGTCATTTTTTTTTCAAAAAATTGCTCCAATGCAATTTTTTCTGTAAATGACACTTTGTTGGAAATTTTGTAACGAATTCTTCGAGGTATGCCATTCCAACATTCGACCACTATTTCCCAGGGTTTTGATTAAAAAACCAAAAAATCGAGGTGATTGTCTTCGGATTTTGGCATTGTCATAAGGGTGGGGGTCGTCATTTTTTTCAAAAATTGTTCAAATGGAGTTTTTTTTCTGTAAATGACACTTTGTTGGAAATTTTGTAACGAATTCAACGAGGTATGCCATTCCAACATTCGACCACTATTTCCCAGGGTTTTGATTAAAAAACCAATAAATCGAGGTGATTTTCTTCTGATTTTGGCGTTGTCATAAGGGTGGGGTCGTCATTTTTTTTCAAAAATTTGTTCAAATGCAATTTCTTTTCTGTAAATGACACTTTGTTGGAAATTTTGAAACGAATTCAACGTGGTATGCCATTCCAACATTCGACCACTATTTCCCAGGGTTTTGATTCAAAAACCAAAAAATCGAGGTGATTTTCTTCGGAATTTTGCGTTGTCATAAGGGTGGGTGTCGTCATTTTTTTCAAAAATTGTTCAAATGCAGGTTTTTTTCTGTAAATGACACTTTGTTGGAAATTTGGAAACGAATTCAACGAGGTAAGCCATTCCAACATTCGACCACTATTTCCCAGGGTTTTGATTTTATCCGGATTTTGGCGTTGTCATAAGGGTGGGGGTCGTCATTTTTTTTTCAAAAAATTGTTCAAATGCCATTTTTTCTGTAAATGACACTTCGTTGGAAATTTTGTAACGAATTCAACGAGGTATGCCATTCCAACATTCGACCACTATTTCCCAGGGTTTTGATTAAAAAACCAAAAAATCGAGATGATTTTCTTCGGATTTTGGCGTTGTCATAAGGGTGGGGGTCGTCATTTTTTTTTCAAAAATTTGTTCAAATACAATTTCTTTTCTGTAAATGACACTTTGTTGGAAATTTTGTAACGAATTCAACGAGGTATGCCATTCCAACATTCGACCACTATTTCCCAGGGTTTTGATTAAAAAGCCAAAAAATCGAGGTGATTTTCTTCGGAATTTGGCGTTGTCATAAGGGTGGGGGTCGTTCTTTTTTTTTTAAATTGTTCAAATGCAGGTTTTTTTTCTGTAAATGACACTTTGTTGGAAATTTTGTAACGAATTCAACGAGGTATGCCATTCCGACATTCGACCACTATTTCCCAGGGTTTTGATTAAAAACCGAAAATCGAGGTGATTTTCTTCGGATTTTGGCGTTGTCATAAGGGTGGGGTCGTCATTTTTTTCACAAATTGTTCAAATGCAGTTTTTTTTCTGTAAATGACACTTCGTTGGAAATTTTGTAACGAATTCAACAAGGTATGCCATTTCAACATTCGACCACTATTTCCCAGGGTTTTGATTAAAATATCGAAAAATCGAGCTGATTTTATCCGGATTTTGGCGTTGTCATAAGGGTGGGGGTCGTCATTTTTTTTTCAAAAAATTGTTCAAATGCAATTTTTTCTGTAAATGACACTTCGTTGGAAATTTTGTAACGAATTCAACGAGGTATGCCATTCCAACATTCGACCATTATTTCCCAGGGTTTTGATTAAAAAACCAATAAATCGAGGTGATTTTCTTCTGATTTTGGCGTTGTCATAAGGGTGGGGGTCGTCATTTTTTTTTCAAAAAATTGTTCAAATGCAATTTTTTCTGTAAATGACACTTCGTTGGAAATTTTGTAACGAATTCAACGAGGTATGCCATTCCAACATTCGACCACTATTTCCCAGGGTTTTGATTAAAAAACCAAAAAATCGAGGTGATTTTCTTCGGATTTTGGCGTTGTCATAAGGGTGGGGGTCGTCATTTTTTTTCAAAAATTTGTTCAAATACAATTTCTTTTCTGTAAATGACACTTTGTTGGAAATTTTGTAACGAATTCAACGAGGTATGCCATTCCAACATTCGACCACTATTTCCCAGGGTTTTGATTAAAAAGCCAAAAAATCGAGGTGATTTTCTTCGGAATTTGGCGTTGTCATAAGGGTGGGGGTCGTCATTTTTTTTAAAAATTGTTCAAATGCAGGTTTTTTTCTGTAAATGACACTTTGTTGGAAATTTTGTAACGAATTCAACGAGGTATGCCATTCCAACATTCGACCACTATTTCCCAGGGTTTTGATTAAAAACCGAAAATCGAAGTGATTTTCTTCGGATTTTGGCGTTGTCATAAGGGTGGGGGTCGTCATTTTTTTCACAAATTGTTCAAATGCATTTTTTTCTGTAAATGACACTTCGTTGGAAATTTTGTAACGAATTCAACAAGGTATGCCATTTCAACATTCGACCACTATTTCCCAGGGTTTTGATTAAAATATCGAAAAATCGAGCTGATTTTATCCGGATTTTGGCGTTGTCATAAGGGTGGGGGTCGTCATTTTTTTTCAAAAAATTGTTCAAATGCAATTTTTTCTGTAAATGACACTTTGTTGGAAATTTTGTAACGAATTCAACGAGGTATGCCATTCCAACATTCGACCATTATTTCCCAGGGTTTTGATTAAAAAACCAAAAAATTTAGGTGATTTTCTTCGGATTTTGGCGTTGTCATAAGGGTGGGGGTCGTCATTTGTTTCAAAAATTTTTCAAATGCAGTTTTTTTTTCTGTAAATGACACTTTGTTGGAAATTTTGTAACGAATTCAACGAGGTATGCCATTCCAACATTCGACCCCTATTTCCCAGGGTTTTGATTAAAATTTCGAAAATCGAGGTGATTTTCTTCGGATTTTGGAGTTGTTATACGGGTGGGGGTCGTCATATTTTTTTCAAAAAATTGGTCAAATGCTGTTTTTTTGCTGTAAATAACACTTTGTTGGAAATTTTGTAACGAATTCAACGAGGTATGCCATTCCAACATTCGACCACTATTTCCCAGGGTTTTGATTAAAAACCGAAAATCGAGGTGATTTTCTTCGGATTTTGGCGTTGTCATAAGGGTGGGGGTCGTCATTTTTTTTCACAAATTGTTCAAATGCAGTTTTCTTTCTGTAAATGACACTTCGTTGGAAATTTTGTAACAATTCAACGAGGTATGCCATTCCAACATTCGACCACTATTTCCCAGGGTTTTGATTAAAATATCGAAAAATCGAGCTTATTTTATCCGGATTTTGGCGTTGTCATAAGGGTGGGGGTCGTCATTTTTTTTTCAAAAAATTTTCAAATGCAATTTTTTCTGTAAATGACACTTTGTTGGAAATTTTGTAACGAATTCAACGAGGTATGCCATTCCAACATTCGACCACTATTTCGCAGGGTTTTGATTAAAAACCGAAAATCGAGGTGATTTTCTTCGGATTTTGGCGTTGTCATAAGGGTGGGGGTCGTCATTTTTTTCACAAATTGTTCAAATGCAGTTTTTTTTCTGTAAATGACACTTCGTTGGAAATTTTGCAACGAATTGAACAAGGTATGCCATTTCAACATTCGACCACTATTTCCCAGGGTTTTGATTAAAATATCGAAAAATCGAGCTGATTTTATTCGGATTTTGGCGTTGTCATAAGGGTGGGGGTCGTCATTTTTTTTCAAAAAATTGTTCAAATGCAATTTTTTCTGTAAATGACACTTCGTTGGAAATTTTGTAACGAATTCAACGAGGTATGCCATTCCAACATTCGACCACTATTTCCCAGGGTTTTGATTAAAAAACCAAAAAATCGAGGTGATTTTCTTCGGATTTTGGCGTTGTCATAAGGGTGGGGGTCGTCATTTGTTTCAAAAATTTTTCAAATGCAGTTTTTTTTCTGTAAATGACACTTTGTTGGAAATTTTGTAACGAATTCAACGAGGTATGCCATTCCAACATTCGACCCCTATTTCCCAGGGTTTTGATTAAAATTTCGAAAATCGAGGTGATTTTCTTCGGATTTTGGAGTTGTCATAAGGGTGGGGGTCGTCATTTTTTTTAAAAATTGGTCAAATGCTGTTTTTTTGCTGTAAATGACACTTTGTTGGAAATTTTGCAACGAATTCAACGAGGTATGCCATTCCAACATTCGACCACTATTTCCCAGGGTTTTGATTAAAAACCGAAAATCGAGGTGATTTTCTTCGGATTTTGGCGTTGTCATAAGGGTGGGGTCGTCATTTTTTTCACAAATTGTTCAAATGCAATTTTTTTCTGTAAATGACACTTCGTTGGAAATTTTGTAACGAATTCAACAAGGTATGCCATTCCAACATTCGACCACTATTTCCCAGGGTTTTGATTAAAATATCGAAAAATCGAGCTGATTTTATCCGGATTTTGGCGTTGTCATAAGGGTGGGGGTCGTCATTTTTTTTCAAAAAATTGTTCAAATGCAATTTTTTCTGTAAATGACACTTTGTTGGAAATTTTGTAACGAATTCAACGAGGTATGCCATTCCAACATTCGACCACTATTTCGCAGGGTTTTGATTAAAAACCGAAAATCGAGGTGATTTTCTTCGGATTTTGGCGTTGTCATAAGGGTGGGGGTCGTCATTTTTTTCACAAATTGTTCAAATGCAGTTTTTTTTCTGTAAATGACACTTCGTTGGAAATTTTGCAACGAATTGAACAAGGTATGCCATTTCAACATTCGACCACTATTTCCCAGGGTTTTGATTAAAATATCGAAAAATCGAGCTGATTTTTTATTCGGATTTTGGCGTTGTCATAAGGGTGGGGGTCGTCATTTTTTTTTCAAAAAATTGTTCAAATGCAATTTTTTCTGTAAATGACACTTCGTTGGAAATTTTGTAACGAATTCAACGAGGTATGCCATTCCAACATTCGACCACTATTTCCCAGGGTTTTGATTAAAAAACCAAAAAATCGAGGTGATTTTCTTCGGATTTTGGCGTTGTCATAAGGGTGGGGGTCGTCATTTGTTTCAAAAATTTTTCAAATGCAGTTTTTTTTCTGTAAATGACACTTTGTTGGAAATTTTGTAACGAATTCAACGAGGTATGCCATTCCAACATTCGACCCCTATTTCCCAGGGTTTTGATTAAAATTTCGAAAATCGAGGTGATTTTCTTCGGATTTTGGAGTTGTCATAAGGGTGGGGGTCGTCATTTTTTTTAAAAATTGGTCAAATGCTGTTTTTTTGCTGTAAATGACACTTTGTTGGAAATTTTGCAACGAATTCAACGAGGTATGCCATTCCAACATTCGACCACTATTTCCCAGGGTTTTGATTAAAAAACCAAAAAATCGAGGTGATTTTCTTCGGATTTTGGCGTTGTCATAAGGGTGGGGGTCGTCATTTTTTTCAAAAATTGTTCAAATGCAGTTTTTTTTCTGTAAATGACACTTTGTTGGAAATTTTGTAACGAATTCAACGAGGTATGCCATTCCAACATTCGACCACTATTTCCCAGGGTTTTGATTAAAAAACCAAAAAATCGAGGTTATTTTCTTCGGATTTTGGCGTTGTCATAAGGGTGGGGGTCGTCGTGATTTAAATATCGAAAATCGAGGTAATTTTCTTCGGATTTTGGCGTTGTCATAAGGGTGGTTGTCATCATTTTTTTCGAAAAATTTGTTCAAATGATTTTTTTTTCTGTAAATTTCACTTTGTTGAAAATTTTGTAACGAATTCAACGAGGTATGCCATTCCAACATTCGACCACTATTTCCCAGGGTTTTGTTTAAAAACCGAAAAATCGAGGTGATTTTCTTCGGATTTTGGCGTTGTCATAAGGGAAGGGGCATTTGTTTTTTCCAAAAATTAGTTAAATGCAATTTTTTTGTAAATGACACTTTGTTGGAAATTTTGTAACGAATTCAACGAGGTATGCCATTCCAACATTCGACCACTATTTCCCAGGGTTTTGTTTAAAAAACCGAAAAATCGAGGTGATTTTCTTCGGATTTTGGCGTTGTCATAAGGGTGGGGGTCGTCATTTTTTTCAAAAATTGATCAAATGCTGTTTTTTTTCTGTAAATGACACTTTGTTGGAAATTTTGTAACGAATTCAACGAGGTATACCATTCCAACATTCGACCACTATTTCCCGGGGTTTTGATTAAAATACCGAAAATTGAGGTGATTTTCTTCGGATTTTGGTATTGTCATAAGGGTGGGGGTCGTCATTTTTTTTTCAAAAATTTGTTCAAATACAATTTTTTTTCTGTAAATGACACTTTCTTGGAAATTTTGTAACGAATTCAACGAGGTATGTATGCCAACATTCGACCACTATTTCCCAGGGCTTTGATTAAAGCCGAAAAATCGAGCTGATTTTATCCGGATTTTGGCGTTGTCATAAGGGTGGGGGCATCATTTTTTTCAAAAATTTGTTCAAATACAATTTTTTTCTGTAAATGACACTTTGTTGGAAATTTTGTAACGAATTCAACGATGTATGCCATTCCAACATTCGACCACTATTTCCCAGGGTTTTGATTAAAATACCGAAAATCGAGGTGATTTTCTTCGGATTTTGGCATTGTCAAAAGGGTGGGGGTCGTAATTTTTATACCCTTGCACAGGGTATTATAATTTTGGTCAGAAGTTTGTAACGCAGTGAAGGAGACGTTTCCGACCCTTTAAAGTATATATATTCTTGATCAGGATCAATAGGGAAGTCGATATAGCCTTGTCCGTCTGTCCGTCTGTCCGTCCGTCCGTCTGTCCGTCTGTCCGTCTGTTTCAATACCGTTTGCGAGCTCAGTTTAAAAGCTAGCGATCTGAAACTTTCACAGTCGTCCTAAAACAAGTGTACGCAGATCAAGTTTGAAAACAGCCCCGAGCCGGATGTCTATATCCTATAGCTCCCATAGGAACAATCGGATATAACTTGCAAGATTGGAAGATATTTCGGGCAGTGTAAAAGCTATTGACATAAATCTTTCCAAATCTTATTTTTTTATGCGTACCTTGATCAGGGTAAAAGGGTCTATATCATATAGCTCCCATAGGAACAATAGGGTGAAATCGGTCCAAATTTGACGATTATCAGAATATTTCGCGCAGTGTGTAAGCTACTAACATAAATTTTTCCAATTCTTATTTATTTACGCATATCTTGATTAGGGTAAAAGCGCTTGCCGCTGGGTAGTGTATATCTTAAAGGAGATAGGAAAAATTGTTAAAGGCTGCGAAAGTATCCCTTTTTCTCTATTTGTATATGAAATTTTTGCAGTATAAAAGCAATTGACTTGAAACGATGCAAATCAAGTTTACTTATGCATACCTTATTCCTTTCGCTACTTTTTCACTTTTAGCAATTTCGGCAAGGTCTGCAAGGGTATTAAAAGTTCGGCTTGCCGAAGTTAGCTTCCGTCCTCATTTTTTTTAAAAATTTGTTCAAATCCAATTTTTTTTCTGTAAATGACACTTTGTTGGAATTTTTGTAACGAATTTAACGAGGTATGCCATTCCAACATTCGACCACTATTTCCCAGGTTTTTGATTAAAATACCGAAAATCGAGCTGATTTTCTTGGGATTTTGGTATTGTCATAAGGGTGGGGGTCGTAATTTTTTTTTTTTTAAATTTGTTCAAATCCAATTTTTTTCTGTAAAGGACACTTTCTTGGAAATTTTGTAACGAATTCAACGAGGTATGTATTCCAACATTCGACCACTATTTCCCAGGGCTTTGATTAAAGCCGAAAAATCGAGCTGATTTTATCCGGATTTTGGCGTTGTCATAAGGGAAGGGGCATCATTTTTTCCAAAAATTAGTTCAAATGCAATTTTTTTCTGTAAATGACACTTTGTTGGAAATTTTGTAACGAATTCAGCGGGGTATGCCATTCCAACATTCGACCACTATTTCCCTGGGTTTTGATTAAAATACCGAAAGTCGAGGGGATTTTCTTCGGATTTTGGCGTTGTCATAAGGGTGGGGGTCATCATTTTTTTCAAAAAATTTGTTCAAATGATATTTTTTTTCTGTAAATTCCACTTTGTTGAAAATTTTGTAACGAATTCAACGAGGTTTGTCATTTTAACATTGGACCACTATTTCCCAGGGTTTTGATTAAAATACCGAAAAATCGAGGTGATTTTCTTCGGATTTTGGCCTTGTCGTAAGGGTGGGGGTCATCATTTTTTTTCAAAAATTTGTTCAAATACAATTTTTTAACGAATTCAACGAGGTATGCCATTCCAACATTCGACCACTATTTTCCAGGGTTTTGATTTAAATATCGAAAATCGAGGTGATTTTCTTCGGATTTTGGCGTTGTCATAAGGATGGGGGTCGTCATTTTTTTTCCAAAATTGTTCAAATGCAGTTTTTTTTCTGTAAATGACACTTTGTTTGAAATTTTGTAACTAATTCAACGAGGTATGCCATTCCAACATGCGACCACTATTTCCCAGGGTTTTGATTAAAATACCGAAAAATCGAGGTGATTTTCTTCGGATTTTGGCGTTGTCATAAGGGTGGGGGTCATCATTTTTTCATCATCATTTTTTTTTCACAAATTGTTCAAATGCAGTTTTTTTTCTGTACATGCCACTTTGTTCGAAATTGTGTAACAAATTTAACGAGGTATGCCATTCCAACATTCGACCACTATTTCCCAGGGTTTTGATTAAAATACCGAAAATCGAGGTGATTTTCTTTGGATTTTGGCGTTGTCATAAGGGTGGGGGCATCATTTTTTTCCAAAAATTTGTTCAAATGATACATTTTTTCTGTAAAAGACACTTTGTTGGAATTTTGTAACGAATTCAACGAGGTATGCCATTCCAACATTCGACCACTATTTCCCTGGGTTTTGATTAAAATACCGAAAGTCGAGGGGAATTTCTTCGGATTTTGGCGTTGTCATAAGGGTGGGGGTCGTCATTTTTTTTCCAAAATTGTTCAAATGCAGTTTTTTTGTAACTAATTCAACGAGGTATGCCATTCCAACATTCGACCACTATTTCCCAGGGTTTTGATTAAAAAACCGAAAAATCATGGTGATTTTCTTCGGATTTTGGCGTTGTCATAAGGGAAGGGGCATTTGTTTTTTCCAAAAATTAGTTAAAATGCAATTTTTTTCTGTAAATGACACTTTGTTGGAAATTTTGTAACGAATTCAACGAGGTATGCCATTCCAACATTCGACCACTATTTCCCAGGGTTTTGATTTAAATATCGAAAATCGAGGTGATTTTCTTCGGATTTTGGCGTTGTCATAAGGATGGGGGTCGTCATTTTCTTTTCCAAAATTGTTCAAATGCAGTATTTTTTCTATAAATGACACTTTGTTGGAAATTTTGTAACGAATTCAACGAGGTATGCCATTCCAACATTCGACCACTATTTCCCAGGGTTTTGATTAAAATCCCGAAAATCGAGGTGATTTTCTTCGGATTTTGGCGTTGTCATAAGGATGGGGGTCGTCATTTTTTTTTCCAAAATTGTTCAAATGCAGTTTTTTTTCTGTAAATGACACTTTGTTGGAAATTTTGTAACGAATTCAACGAGGTATGCCATTCCAACATTCGACCACTATTTCCCAGGGTTTTAATTAAAATACTGAAAAATCGAGGTGATTTTCTTCGGATTTTGGCGTTGTCATAAGGGTGGGGGTCATAATTTTTATACCCTTGCAGAGGGTATTATAATTTCAGTCAAAAGTTTGCAACGCAGTGAAGGAGACATTTCCGACCCTATAAAGTATATATATTCTTGATCAGCATCACCAGGAGAGTCGATCTATCCATGTCCGTCTGTCCGTCTGTCCTTCCGTCTGTCCGTCCGTCCGTTTCTACGCAAACTTGTCCCTCAGTTTTAAAGCTATCTGCTTGAAACTTTCCCAAAAGTTGTCTTTCTATTGCAGTTAGTATATAAGTCGGAACGAGCCGGATCGGGCCACTATATCATATAGCTGCCATATAACTGAACGATCGGAAATGCCATAACTTTGGTGATTTTTAAGTTAGGAAGTTGGGATTTTCTATGGGTTTTATTTTTGGCCAATCAGTCTGACCTACAAAATTTCATAAGGATCGGTCGACTATATCCTATAGCCGCCATATAAATAGTTGATCGGAAATGCCATAACTTTTGTGTTTGTTAAGTTAGGAAGTTGAGATTATCTATGGGTTTTATTTTTAGCCAATCAATCCGACCTATCAAATTTCATAAGGATCGGCCGACTGTATCCTATAGCTGCCATATAACTGAACGATTGGAAATGCCATAACTTTGGTGTTTGTTAAGTTAGGATGTTGGGATTTTCTTTGGGTTTTATTTTTAGGCAATCAATCCGACCTACCAAACTTCATAAGGATCGGCCAACTATATCCTATAACTGCTATATAACTGAACGATTGGAAATGCTATAACTTTAGTGTTTTTAAAGTTAGGAAGTTGGGATTTTTATGAGTATTAAGAATGTATCACATGAATAATTTTGGAGAATATAATTTACAGAGTATTCTGCAAGGGTATATCAACTTCGACTCCGCCCGAAGTTAGCTTTCCTTTCTTGTTTTTTCACAAATTGTTCAAATGCAGTTTTTTTTCTGTACATGCCACTTTGTTCGAAATTGTGTAACAAATTTAACGAGGTATGTCATTCTAACATTCGACCACTATTTCGCAGGGTTTTGATTAAAATACCGAAAATCGAGGTGATTTTCTTCGGATTTTGGCGTTGTCATAAGGGAAGGGGCATTTGTTTTTTTCAAAAATTTGTTCAAATACAATTTTTTTCTGTAAATGACACTTTCTTGGAAATTTTGTAACGAATTCAACGAGGTATGCCATTCCAACATTCCACCACTATTTCCCAGGGTTTTGATTTAAATATCGAAAATCGAGGTGATTTTCTTCGGATTTTGGCGTTGTCACAAGGATGGGGGTCGTCATTTCCTTTTTCAAAATTGTTCAAATGCAGTTTTTTTTTATAAATGACACTTTGTTGGAAATTTTGTAACGAATTCAACGAGGTATGCCATTCCAACATTCGACCACTATTTCCCAGGGTTTTGATTAAAATCCCGAAAATCGAGGTGATTTTCTTCGGATTTTGGCGTTGTCATAAGGATGGTCGTCATTTTTTTTTCCAAAATTGTTCAAATACAATTTTTTTCTGTAATGACACTTTGTTTGAAATTTTGTAACGAATTCAACGAGGTATGCCATTCCAACATTCGACCACTATTTCCCAGGGTTTTGATTAAAATACCGAAAATCGATGTGATTTTCTTCGGATTTTTGCGTTGTCATAAGGGTGGTTGTCATCATTTTTTTCGAAAAATTTGTTCAAATGATTTTTTTTCTGTAAATTCCACTTTGTTGAAAATTTTGTAACGAATTCAACGAGGTATGCCATTCCAACATTCGACCACTATTTCCCAGGGTTTTGATTAAAATACCGAAAATCGAGGTGATTTTCTTCGGATTTTGGCGTTGTCATAAGGGAAGGGGCATTTGTTTTTTCCAAAAATTAGTTAAAATGCAATTTTTCTGTAAATGACACTTTGTTGGAAATTTTGTAACGAATTTAACGAGGTATGCCATTCCAACATTCGACCACTATTTCCCAGGGTTTTAATTAAAAAACCGAAAAATCGAAGTGATTTTCTTCGGATTTTGGCATTGTCATAAGGGTGGGGGTCGTCATTTTTTTTTAAAAATTGTCCAAATGCTGTTTTTTTCTGTAAATGACACTTTGTTGGAAATTTTGTAACGAATTCAACGAGGTATGCCATTCCAACATTCGACCACTATTTCCCAGGGTTTTGATTAAAATACCGAAAATCGATGTGATTTTCTTCGGATTTTTGCGTTGTCATAAGGGTGGTTGTCATCATTTTTTTCGAAAAATTTGTTTAAATGATTTTTTTTCTGTAAATTCCACTTTGTTGAAAATTTTGTAACGAATTCAACGAGGTATGCCATTCCAACATTCGACCACTATTTCCCAGGGTTTTGATTAAAATACCGAAAATCGAGGTGATTATCTTCGGATTTTGGCGTTGTCATAAGGGTGGGGGTCGTCATTTTTTTCAAATATTGTTCAAAAGCTGTTTTTTTTCTGTAAATGACACTTTGTTGGAAATATTGTAACGAATTCAACGAGGTATTCCATTCCAACATGCGACCACTATTTCCCTGGGTTTTGATTAAAATACCGAAAGTCGAGGGGATTTTCTTCGGATTTTGGCGTTGTCATAAGGATGGGGGTCGTCATTTTTTTTCCAAAATTGTTCAAATTCAGTTTTTTTCCTGTAAATGACACTTTGTTGGAAATTTTGTAACGAATTCAACGAGGTATGCCATTCCAACATTCGAACACTATTTCCCGGGATTTTGATTAAAATACCGAAAAATCGAGGTGATTTTCTTCGGATTTTGGCGTTGTCATAAGGATGGGGGTCGTCATTTTTTTTCCAAAATTGTTCAAATGCAGTTTTTTTTTCTGTAAATGACACTTTGTTGGAAATTTTGAAACGAATTCAACGAGGTATGCCATTCCAACATTCGACCACTATTTCCCAGGGTTTTGATTAAAAAACCAAAAAATCGAGGTGATTTTCTTCGTATTTTGGCGTTGTCATAAGGGTGGGGGTCATAATTTTTTTCACAAATTGTTCAAATGCAGTTTTTTTTCTGTACATGCCACTTTGTTCGAAATTGTGTAACAAATTTAACGAGGTATGTCATTCTAACATAAGACCACTATTTCCCAGGGTTTTTATTAAAATACCGAAAATCGAGGTGATTTTCTTCGGATTTTGGCGTTGTCATAAGGGAAGAGGCATTTGTTTTTTTCAAAAATTTGTTCAAATACAATTTTTTTCTGTAATGGCACTTTGTTTGAAATTTTGTAACGAATTCAACGAGGTATGCCATTCCAACATTCGACCACTATTTCCCAGGGTTTAGATTTAAATACCGAAAATCGAGGTGATTTTCTTCGGATTTTGGCGTTGTCATAAGGGTGGTTGTCATCATTTTTTTCGAAAAATTTGTTCAAATGATTTTTTTTTCTGTAAATTCCACTTTGTTAAAAATTTTGTAACGAATTCAACGAGGTATGCCATTCCAACATTCGACCACTATTTCCCAGGGTTTTGATTAAAATACCGAAAATCGAGGTGATTTTCTTCGGATTTTGGCGTTGTCATAAGGGAAGGGGCATTCGTTTTTTCCAAAAAGTAGTTAAAATGCTATTTTTCTGTAAATGACACTTTGTTGGAATTGTGTAACGAATTCAACGAGGTTTGCCATTCCAACATTCGACCACTATTTCCCAGGGTTTTGATTAAAAAACCAAAAAATCGAGGTGATTTTCTTCGGATTTTGGCGTTGTCATAAGGGTGGGGGTCGTCATTTTTTTCAAATATTGTTCAAATGCTGTTTTTTTTCTGTAAATGACACTTTGTTGGACATTTTGTAACGAATTTAACGAGGTATGCCATTCCAACATTCGACCACTATTTCCCTGGGTTTTGATTAAAATACCGAAAGTCGAGGGGATTTTCTTCGGATTTTGGCGTTGTCATAAGGGTGGGGGTCGTCATTTTTTTCAAATATTGTTCAAATGCTGTTTTTTTTCTGTAAATGACACTTTGTTGGACATTTTGTAACGAATTTAACGAGGTATGCCATTCCAACATTCGACCACTATTTCCCTGGGTTTTGATTAAAATACCGAAAAATCGAGGTGATTTTCTTCGGATTTTGGCGTTGTCATAGGGGTGGGGGTCATCATTTTTTTCGAAAAATTTGTTCAAATGATATTTTTTTTTGTAAATTCCACTTTGTTGAAATTTTGTAACGAATTCAACGAGGTATGCCATTCCAACATTCGACCACTATTTCCCAGGGTTTTGATTAAAATATGGAAAATCGAGGTGATTTTCTTCGGATTTTGGAGTTGTCATAAGGGTGGGGGTCATCATTTTTTTTTCAAAAAAATGTTCAAATTCCATTTTTATTCTGTAAATGACTCTGTGTTGGAAATTTTGTAACGAATTCAACGAGGTATGCCATTCCAACATTCGACCACTATTTCCCAGGGTTTTGATTAAAATACCGAAAATCGAGGTGATTTTCTTCGGATTTTGGCGTTGTCATAAGGGTGGGGGTCGTCATTTTTTTTCAAAAATTTGTTCAAATGCAGTTGTTTTTACCATCATTTCATCATTTTTTTCGAAAAATTTGTTCAAATGATATTTTTTTCTGTAAATTCCACTTTGTTGAAAATTTTGTAACGAATTCAACGAGGTTTGTCATTTTAACATTCGACCACTATTTCCCAGGGTTTTGATTAAAATACCGAAAATCGAGGTGATTTTCTTCGGATTTTGGCGTTGTCATAAGGGAAGGGGCATTTGTTTTTTCCAAAAATTAGTTAAATGCAATTTTTTGTAAATGACACTTTGTTGGAAATTTTGTAACGAATTCAACGAGGTATGCCATTCCAACATTCGACCACTATTTCCCAGGGCTTTGTTTAAAAAACCGAAAACTCGAGGTGATTTTCTTCGGATTTTGGCATTGTCATAAGGGAATGGGCATTTGTTTTTTCCAAAAATTTGTTAAATGCAATTTTTTGTAAATGACACTTTGTTGGAAATTTTGTAACGAATTCAACGAGGTATGCCATTCCAACATTCGACCACTATTTCCCAGGGCTTTGTTTAAAAAACCGAAAACTCGAGGTGATTTTCTTCGGTTTTTGGCATTGTCATAAGGGTGGGGGTCGTCATTTTTTTCAAAAATTGTCCAAATGCTGTTTTTTTCTGTAAATGACACTTTGTTGGAAATTTTGTAACGAATTCAACGAGGTATGCCATTCCAACATTGGACCACTATTTCCCAGGGTTTTGATTAAAATACCGAAAATCGAGGTGATTTTCTTCGTTTTTGGCGTTGTCATAGGGGTGGGGGTCATCATTTTTTTCGAAAAATTTGTTCAAATGATATTTTTTTTGTAAATTCCACTTTGTTGGAAATTTTGTAACGAATTCAACGAGGTATGCCATTCCAACATTCGACCACTATTTCCCAGGGTTTTGATTAAAATATGGAAAATCGAGGTGATTTTCTTCGGATTTTGGAGTTGTCATAAGGGTGGGGGTCGTAATTTTTTTTCAAAAAAATGTTCAAATTCCATTTTTATTCTGTAAATGACTCTGTGTTGGAAATTTTGTAACGAATTCAACGAGGTATGCCATTCCAACATTCGACCACTATTTCCCAGGGTTTTGATTAAAATACCGAAAATCGAGGTGATTTTCTTCGGTTTTGGCGTTGTCATAAGGGTGGGGGTCGTCATTTTTTTTCAAAATTTGTTCAAATGCAGTTGTTTTCACCATCATTTCATCATTTTTTTTCGAAAAATTTGTTCAAATGATATTTTTTTTCTGTAAATTCCACTTTGTTGAAAATTTTGTAACGAATTCAACGAGGTTTGTCATTTTAACATTCGACCACTATTTCCCAGGGTTTTGATTAAAATACCGAAAATCGAGGTGATTTTCTTCGGATTTTGGCGTTGTCATAAGGGAAGGGGCATTTGTTTTTTCCAAGAATTAGTTAAATGCAATTTTTTTGTAAATGACACTTTGTTGGAATTTTTGTAACGAATTCAACGAGGTATGCCATTCCAACATTCGACCACTATTTCCCAGGGCTTTGTTTAAAAAACCGAAAACTCGAGGTGATTTTCTTCGGATTTTGGCATTGTCATAAGGGAATGGGCTTTTGTTTTTTCCAAAAATTAGTTAAATGCATTTTTTGTAAATGACACTTTGTTGGAAATTTTGTAACGAATTCAACGAGGTATGCCATTCCAACATTCGACCACTATTTCCCAGGGCTTTGTTTAAAAAACCGAAAACTCGAGGTGATTTTCTTCGGTTTTTGGCATTGTCCTAAGGGTGGGGGTCGTCATTTTTTTCAAAAATTGTCCAAATGCTGTTTTTTTCTGTAAATGACACTTTGTTGGAAATTTTGTAACGAATTCAACGAGGTATGCCATTCCAACATTGGACCACTATTTCCCAGGGTTTTGATTAAAATACCGAAAATCGAGGTGATTTTCTTCGGATTTTGGCGTTGTCATAAGGGTGGGGGCATCATTTTTTTCCAAAAATTTGTTCAAATGATACTTTTTTTCTGTAAAAGACACTTTGTTGGAATTTTGTAACGAATTCAACGAGGTATGCCATTCCAACATTCGACCACTATTTCCCAGGGTTTTGATTAAAATACCGAAAATCGAGGTGATTTTCTTCGGATTTTGGCATTGTCATAAGGGTGGGGGTCGTCATTTTTTTCAAAAATTGTCCAAATGCTGTTTTTTTCTGTAAATGACACTTTGTTGGAAATTTTGTAACGAATTCAACGAGGTATGCCATTCCAACATTCGACCACTATTTCCCTGGGTTTTGATTAAAATACCGAAAGTCGAGGGGATTTTCTTCGGATTTTGGCGTTGTCATAAGGGTGGGGGTCGTAATTGTTTTTTCAAAAATTTGTTCAAATGCAATTTTTACCTGTAAATGACACTTTGTTGGAAATTTTGTAACGAATTCAACGAGGTATGCCATTCCAACATTCGACCACTATTTCCCAGGGTTTAGATTTAAATACCGAAAATGGAGGTGATTTTCTTCGGATTTTGGCGTTGTCATAAGGGTGGGGGCATCATTTTTTTTCCAAAAATTAGTTCAAATGATATTTTTTGTCTGTAAAAGACACTTTGTTGGAATTTTGTAACGAATTCAAAGAGGTATGCCATTCCAACATTCGACCACTATTTCCCAGGGTTTTGATTAAAATACCGAAAATCGAGGTGATTTTCTTCGGATTTTGGCATTGTCATAAGGGTGGGGATCGTAATTTTTATACCCTTGCAGAGGGTATTATAATTTTGGTCAGAAGCTTGTAACGCAGTGAAGGAGACGTTTCCGACTCTATAAAGTATATATATTCTTGATCAGGATCAATAGGGGAGTCGATATAGCCATGTCCGTCTGTCCGTCTGTTTCAATACCGTTTGCGAGCTCAGTTTAAAAGCTAGCGATCTGAAACTTTCAAACTCGTCCTAAAACATGTGTACGCAGATCAAGTTTGAAAATCGCCCCGATCGGACGTCTATATCCTATAGCTCCCATAGGAACAATTGGATATATCTTGCAAGAATTGATGATACTTCGCGCAGTGTAAAAGCTATTGACATGAATCTTTCCAAATCGTATTTTTTTATGCATACCTTGATCAGGGTAAAAGCGCGTGGCGATCGGACGTCTATATCCTATAGCTCCCATAGGAACAATAGGGTAAAATCGGTCGAAATTTGATGTTTTTCAGAATATTTCGCGCTGTGTAAAAGCTATTGCTATACATTTTTTCAAATCGTATTTTTTTATGCATTTCTTCATCAAGGTAAAAGGGCGTGCTGATCGGACGTCTATATCCTATAGCTCTCATAGGAACAATACGGTGAAATCGGTCAAAATTTCATGTTTTTTAGAATATTTCGCGCAGTGTATAAGCTATTGACATAAATTTTCCCAATTCTTATTTATTTACGCATATCTTGATTAGGGTAAAAGCGCTTGCCGCCCGGTAGTCTATATCTTAAAGGAGATAGGAAAAATTGTTAAAGGGCTGCGAAAGTATCCCTTTTTTTCTATTTGTATATGAAATTTTTGCAGTATAAAAGCAATTGACTTGAAACTATGCAAATCTAGTTTACTTATACATACCTTATTCCTTTCGCTACTTTTTTTCACTTTTAGCAATTTCGGCAAGGTCTGCAAGGGTATTAAAAGTTCGGCTTGCCGAAGTTAGCTTCCGTCCTCATTTTTTAAAAATTTGTTCAAATCCAATTTTTTTCTGTAAAAGACACTTTGTTGGAATTTTGTAACGAATTCAACGAGGTATGCCATTCCAACATTCGACCACTATTTCACAGGTTTTTGATTAAAATACCGAAAATCGAGGTGATTTTCTTGGGATTTTGGCATTGTCATAAGGGTGGGGGTCGTAATTTTTTTTTTTTTTAATTTGTTCAAATCCAATTTTTTTTTTGTAAATGACACTTAAATGGAAATTTTGTAACGAATTCAACGAGGTTTACCATTCCAACATTCGACCACTATTTTCCAGGGTTTTGATAAAAATACCGAAAATCGAGGTGAATTTCTTCGGATTTTGGCATTGTCATAAGGTTGGGGGTCATTATTTTTTTCCAAAAATTTGTTCAAATGATTGTTTTTTTCTGTAAATGCCACTTTGTTGAAAATTTTGTAAAGAATTCAACGAGGTATGCTATTCCAACATTCGACCACTATTTCCCTGGGTTTTGATTAAAATACCGAAAATCGAGGTGACTTCCTTCGGATTTGGGCGTTGTCATAAGGGTGAGGGTCATCATTTTTTTTCCAAAAATTTGTTCAAATGATATTTTTTTCTGTAAATTCCACTTTGTTGAAAATTTTGTAACGAATTCAACGAGGTTTGTCATTTTAACATTCGACCACTATTTCCCAGAGTTTTGATTAAAATCCCGAAAATCGAGGTGATTTTCTTCGGATTTTGGCGTTGTCATAAGGGAAGGGGCATTTGTTTTTTTTCAAAAATTAGTTAAAATGCAATTTTTTTCTGTAAATGACATTTTGTTGGAAATTTTGTAACGAATTCAACGAGGTATGCCATTCCAACATTCGACCACTATTTCCCAGGGTTTTGATTAAAAAACCGAAAAATCGAGGTGATTTTCTTCGGATTTTGGCGTTGTCATAAGGTTGGGGCATCATTTTTTTCCAAAAATTAGTTAAAATGCAATTTTTCTGTAAATGACACTTTGTCGGAAATTTTGTAACGAATTCAACGAGGTATGCCATTCCAACATTCGACCACTATTTCCCAGGGTTTTGATTAAAATATCGAAAATCGAGGTGATTTTCTTCGGATTTTGGCGTTGTCATAAGGGAAGGGGCATAATTTATTTCCAAAAATTAGTTCAAATGCAGTTTTTTTCTGTAAATGACACTTTGTTGGAAATTTTGTAACGAATTCAACGAGGTATGCCATTCCAACATTCGACCACTATTTCCCAGGGTTTTGATTAAAATACCCAAAATCGAGGTGATTTTCTTCGGATTTTGGCGTTGTCATAAGGGTGGGGGTCATCATTTTTTTCCAAAAATTTGTTCAAATTATATTTTTTTCTGTAAATGACACTTTGTTGCTAATTTTATAACGAATTCAACGAGGTAAGCCATTCCAACATTCGACCACTATTTCCCAGGGTTTTGATTAAAATACCGAAAATCGAGGTGATTTTCTTTGGATTTTGGCGTTGTCATAAGGGAATGGGCATTTGTTTTTTCCAAAAATTAGTTATCATAATGTCATAAGGGTCATAAGGGTGGGGGTCGTAATTGTTTTTTCAAAAATTTGTTCAAATGCAATTTTTTCCTGTGAATGTCTCTGTGTTGGAAATTGTGTAACGAATTCAACGAGGTATGCCATTCCAACATTCGACCACTATTTCCCAGGATTTAGATTTAAATACCGAAAATGGAGGTGATTTTCTTCGGATTTTGGCGTTGTCATAAGGGTGGGGGCATCATTTTTTTCCAAAAATTTGTTCAAATGATATTTTTTTTCTGTAAATGACACTTTGTTGGAAATTTTGTAACGAATTCAACGAGGTATGCCATTCCAACATTCGACCACTATTTCCCAGGGTTTTGAATAAAATACCCAAAATCGAGGTGATTTTCTTCGGATTTTGGCGTTGTCATAAGGGTGGGGGTCATCATTTTTTTCCAAAAATTTGTTCAAATTATATTTTTTTTCTGTAAATGACACTTTGTTGCTAATTTTATAACGAATTCAACGAGGTAAGCCATTCCAACATTCGACCACTAATTCCCAGGGTTTTGATTAAAATACCGAAAATCGAGGTGATTTTCTTTGGATTTTGGCGTTGTCATAAGGGAATGGGCATTTGTGTTTTCAAAAATTAGTTAAATGCATTTTTTTGTAAATGACACTTTGTTGGACATTTTGTAACGAATTCAACGAGGTATGCCATTCCAACACTCGACCACTATTTCCCAGGGTTTTGAATAAAAAACCGAAAACTCGAGGTGATTTTCTTCGGATATTGGCTTTGTCATAAGGGTGGGGTCGTCATTTTTTTTCAAAAATTGTCCAAATGCTGTTTTTTTCTGTAAATGACACTTTGTTGGAAATTTTGTAACGAATTCAACGAGGTATGCCATTCCAACATTCGACCACTATTTCCCAGGGTTTTGAATAAAATACCCAAAATCGAGGTGATTTTCTTCGGATTTTGGCGTTGTCATAAGGGTGGGGGTCATCATTTTTTCCAAAAATTTGTTCAAATTATATTTTTTTCTGTAAATGACACTTTGTTGCTAATTTTATAACGAATTCAACGAGGTAAGCCATTCCAACATTCGACCACTATTTCCCAGGGTTTTGATTAAAATACCGAAAATCGAGGTGATTTTCTTTGGATTTTGGCGTTGTCATAAGGGAATGGGCATTTGTTTTTTCCAAAAATTAGTTAAATGCAATTTTTGTAAATGACACTTTGTTGGAAATTTTGTAACGAATTCAACGAGGTATGCCATTCCAACATTCGACCACTATTTCCCAGGGCTTTGTTTAAAAAACCGAAAACTCGAGGTGATTTTCTTCGGATTTTGGCATTGTCATAAGGGTGGGGGTCGTCATTTTTTTTCAAAAATTGTCCAAATGCTGTTTTTTTCTGTAAATGACACTTTGTTGGAAATTTTGTAACGAATTCAACGAGGTATGCCATTCCAACATTCGACCACTATTTCACAGGGTTTTGATTAAAATACCGAAAATCGAGGTGATTTTCTTCAGATTTTGGCGTTGTCATAAGGGTGGGAGCATCATTTTTTTCCAAAAATTTGTTCAAATGATACTTTTTTTCTGTAAAAGACACTTTGTTGGAATTTTGTAACGAATTCAACGAGGTTTGCCATTCCAACATTCGACCACTATTTCCCTGGGTTTTGATTAAAATACCGAAAGTCGAGGGGATTTTCTTCGGATTTTGGCGTTGTCATAAGGGTGGGGGTCGTAATTGTTTTTTCAAAAATTTGTTCAAATGCAATTTTTTCCTGTAAATGTCTTTGTGTTGGAAATTGTGTAACGAATTCAACGAGGTATGCCATTCCAACATTCGACCACTATTTCCCAGGGTTTAGATTTAAATACCGAAAATGGAGGTGATTTTCTTCGGATTTTGGCGTTGTCATAAGGGTGGGGGCATCATTTTTTTCCAAAAATTTGTTTAAATGATATTTTTTTTCTGTAAAAGACACTTTGTTGGAATTTTGTAACGAATTCAACGAGGTATGCCATTCCAACATTCGACCACTATTTCCCAGGGTTTTGATTAAAATACCGAAAATCGAGGTGATTTTCTTCGGATTTTGGCATTGTCATAAGGGTGGGGGTCGTAATTTTTATACCCTTGCAGAGGGTATTATAATTTTGGTCAGAAGCTTGTAACGCAGTGAAGGAGACGTTTCCGACTCTATAAAGTATATATATTCTTGATCAGGATCAATAGGGAGTCGATATAGCCATGTCCGTCTGTCCGTCTGTTTCAATACCGTTTGCGAGCTCAGTTTAAAAGCTAGCGATCTGAAACTTTCAAACTCGTCCTAAAACATGTGTACGCAGATCAAGTTTGAAAATCGCCCCGATCGGACGTCTATATCCTATAGCTCCCATAGGAACAATTGGATATATCTTGCAAGAATTGATGATACTTCGCGCAGTGTAAAAGCTATTGACATGAATCTTTCCAAATCGTATTTTTTATGCATACCTTGATCAGGGTAAAAGCGCGTGGCGATCGGACGTCTATATCCTATAGCTCCCATAGGAACAATAGGGTAAAATCGGTCGAAATTTGATGTTTTTCAGAATATTTCGCGCTGTGTAAAAGCTATTGCTATACATTTTTTCAAATCGTATTTTTTTATGCATTTCTTCATCAAGGTAAAAGCGCGTGCTGATCGGACGTCTATATCCTATAGCTCTCATAGGAACAATACGGTGAAATCGGTCAAAATTTCATGTTTTTTAGAATATTTCGCGCAGTGTATAAGCTATTGACATAAATTTTTCCAAGTCTTATTTATTTACGCATACCTTGATCAGGGTAAAAGCGCTTGCCGATTGGACGTCTATATCGTATAGCTTCCGTAGGAAAAATTGTTAAAGGCTGCGAAAATATCCCTTTTTTCCTATTTGTATATGACAATTTTGCAATATAAAAGCTATTGGCATGAAACTATGCAATTTATCTAATTTATTTATGTATATCTTGCCCAGGGTAAAAGTTGCTGCCAATCAGACAAGTACATACTACATCCGCTATTTAAAAATGAAATTAATTACGTATAGCTAATCTTTTTTTTATGTATAATTACAGACAACTGATCAGGGTAAAAGGGTCTATATCATATTGCTCCCATATGAACAATAGGGTGAAGTCGGTCCAAATTTTACGATTATCAGAATATTTCGCGCAGTGTGTAAGCTACTAACATAAATTTTCCCAATTCTTATTTATTTACGCATATCTTGATTAGGGTAAAAGCGCTTGCCGCCCGGTAGTCTATATCTTAAAGGAGATAGGAAAAATTGTTAAAGGCTGCGAAAGTATCCCTTTTTTCTATTTGTATATGAAATTTTTGCAGTATAAAAGCAATTGACTTGAAACTATGCAAATCTAGTTTACTTATACATCCCTTATTCCTTTCGCTACTTTTTCACTTTTAGCAATTTCGGCAAGGTCTGCAAGGGTATTAAAAGTTCGGCTTGCCGAAGTTAGCTTCCGTCCTCATTTTTTAAAAATTTGTTCAAATCCAATTTTTTTCTGTAAAAGACACTTTGTTGGAATTTTGTAACGAATTCAACGAGGTATGCCATTCCAACATTCGACCACTATTTCACAGGGTTTTGATTAAAATACCGAAAATCGAGGTGATTTTCTTGGGATTTTGGCATTATCATAAGGGTGGGGGTCGTAATTTTTTTTTTTTTAATTTGTTCAAATCCAATTTTTTTTTTGTAAATGACACTTAAATGGAAATTTTGTAACGAATTCAACGAGGTTTACCATTCCAACATTCGACCACTATTTTCCAGGGTTTTAATAAAAATACCGAAAATCGAGGTGATTTTCTTCGGATTTTGGCATTGTCATAAGGTTGGGGGTCATCATTTTTTCCAAAAATTTTTTCAAATGATTGTTTTTTTCTGTAAATTCCACTTTGTTGAAAATTTTGTAAAGAATTCAACGAGGTATGCTATTCCAACATTCGACCACTATTTCCCTGGGTTTTGATTAAAATACCGAAAATCGAGGTGACTTCCTTCGGATTTGGGCGTTGTCATAAGGGTGAGGGTCATCATTTTTTTTCCAAAAATTTGTTCAAATGATATTTTTTTTCTGTAAATTCCACTTTGTTGAAAATTTTGTAACGAATTCAACGAGGTTTGTCATTTTAACATTCGACCACTATTTCCCAGAGTTTTGATTAAAATCCCGAAAATCGAGGTGATTTTCTTCGGATTTTGGCGTTGTCATAAGGGAAGGGGCATTTGTCTTTTTTTCAAAAATTAGTTAAAATGCAATTTTTTTCTGTAAATGACATTTTGTTGGAAATTTTGTAACGAATTCAACGAGGTATGCCATTCCAACATTCGACCACTATTTCCCAGGGTTTTGATTAAAAAACCGAAAAATCGAGGTGATTTTCTTCGGATTTTGGCGTTGTCATAAGGTTGGGGCATCATTTTTTTCCAAAAATTAGTTAAAATGCAATTTTTTCTGTAAATGACACTTTGTCGGAAATTTTGTAACGAATTCAACGAGGTATGCCATTCCAACATTCGACCACTATTTCCCAGTGTTTTGATTAAAAAACCGAAAAATCGAGGTGATTTTCTTCGGATTTTGGCGTTGTCATAAGGGAAGGGGCATAATTTATTTCCAAAAATTAGTTCAAATGCAGTTTTTTTTCTGTAAATGACACTTTGTTGGAAATTTTGTAACGAATTCAACGAGGTATGCCATTCCAACATTCGACCACTATTTCCCAGGGTTTTGATTAAAATACCCAAAATCGAGGTGATTTTCTTCGGATTTTGGCGTTGTCATAAGGTTAGGGGCATTTTTTTTCCAAAAATTAGTTAAAATGCAATTTTTTCTGTAAATGACACTTTGTCGGAAATTTTGTAACGAATTCAACGAGGTATGCCATTCCAACATTCGACCACTATTTCCCAGTGTTTTGATTAAAAAACCGAAAAATCGAGGTGATTTTCTTCGGATTTTGGCGTTGTCATAAGGGAAGGGGCATAATTTATTTCCAAAAATTAGTTCAAATGCAGTTTTTTTTCTGTAAATGACACTTTGTTGGAAATTTTGTAACGAATTCAACGAGGTATGCCATTCCAACATTCGACCACTAATTCCCAAGGTTTTGATTAAAATATCGAAAATCGAGGTGATTTTCTTCGGATTTTGGAGTTGTCATAAGGGTGGGGTTCGTAATTTTTTTTTCAAAAATTTGTTCAACTGCAATTTTTTTCTGTAAATGACAATTTGTTGGAAATTTTGTAACGAATTCAACGAGGTATGCTATTCCAACATTCGACCACTATTTAACAGGGCTTTGATTAAAAACCGAAAAATCGAGCTGATTTTATCCGGATTTTGGCGTTGTCATAAGGGTGGGGTCGTCATTTTTTTTTTAAATATTTTCAAATGCTGTTTTTTTTCTGTAAATGACACTTTGTTGGAAATTTTGTAACGAATTCAACGGGGTATGCCATTCCAACATTTGTAGTGGCGACTGAATAGGCCGTTTTAGTTATCCTAGAAGTATGCTTATTCTCTGGAACTGCTAGCCGAGTTTCATTGCATATCTGAAACTTTGGTGCAATTTTATCGGAGTAATAAAATGAGAATGGCAATTCATCGAAGGTCAGCTGGCGCAGGGTGTCTTTGGGAAGCTCGACTCAGCTGAGAGACATTTCCGCCGGCGGCCTCAATTAGGCCACGCTATCCTAGACTCGGTCTATTCAAACCAAGCCGTCATTGAGTGCAGATGCACCTATTCAGTAAGCTATTAAAATCAGTGACATCACACGTGTATCGCAGCCGGGAAGTACAGAAAAATCGCGGAGATAAATTCGTGAATCCGATTGCAAATAAATTGTGGATGAAATCTGTGTGTTTTTTTTGGAATAAGACCTCAAAACCAGGTGGGTAAAACCTTGTGTTCGCTCTTTTACAAAAATTTATAGTGGCAACACAAATTTCACAGAGCTGCCGAGGAGCCGCCAAATCGGAGCACCTGTCCCGCATAGCGCACGGAGGAGCTGCCCTGCTGGGGACAAATCCCTGTCGGAGGGGCAGCCACAGCGGCAAAGCATCCGCACGAGGAGCGCCGTCCGCAGAGCGCACGTAGGAGAAGCCTGCCGGAAAAGCATCCCTGCTGGAGAGGCAGCCACAGCGGTAAAGCATCCGCCCAAGGAGCGCCTGTCCCGCATAGCGCACGGAGGAGCTGCCCTGCTGGGGACAAATCCCTGTCGGAGGGGCAGCCACAGCGGTTAAGCATCCGCACAAGGAGCGCCTGTCCCGCAGAGCGCACGGAGGAGCAGCCCTGCTGGAGACAAATCCCTGCTGGAGAGGCAGTCACAGCGGTAAAGCATCCTCCCAAGGAGCGCCTGTCCCGCATAGCGCACGGAGGAGCTGCCCTGCTGGGGACAAATCCCTGTCGGAGGGGCAGCCACAGCGGTAGAGCATCCGCACAAGGAGCGCTTGTCCCGCAGAGCGCACGGAGGAGCAGCCCTGCTGGAGACAAATCCCTGCTGGAGCGGCAGCCACAGCGGAAAGCATCGCAAGAGGAGCGCGGTACTCAGAGCGCACGCAGGAGCAGCTCTGCTGGAGAAGAACCCGCTGCCGGAGAAGAACCCTGCCGGAGGGGCAGCCACATCGGAGGAGCATCTGCTATAGGAGCCCTACCCGTGGAGCGTACGCCGGAGGAGCAGCCGCATTGGAGAGGCGTCCGCCGAAAAAGCGCCCAGCAGAGGAACGCCGCCTGAAGAAGCGCGCATTGCTCGAGGAACACCGCACGCCAAGAGGAGCTGATTAGATACCCCGGTTTTCGTCGTCATCGCTAGAGCCGCGGCCTGGCCACAAGCGGTTAACCTTTCGCGCCAATGAAGCCCGGCTAGCCCGGAAAACAAGAAAAGCAGCAAAAGTACCGCCAACAGTTAACCAATTTGAGCATGAAATAAATATTTTGTTTGTGAGATAGGGAAAGTCGCGATGTAAATATTCAAAAAAAATAACCAAAAGTTTTCTTTCAAACGTTTGTTCTCGCCAAGAAAGTAAAAGTATTTAACCCATGTGGCGGTATGAAGCGCCTATTTAATTTACAGCGTATTCGTTGAACGGAAGATCGATATTTCGCCGATGGAAAAACTGAGTGAGTGGTCATTGATTTAATTTACATTTTTATATTCGAGTGGAATCCGACGAAATGGATGAAACTTTTATTTAGTTTTTTTTGCGAGATTTGTTTGACTTCTATTAATGGCAAAACCAAACAAAGAAATAATATAATACTAATGTATATTACTAGAAATTCAGATATTAAATTAGTTTCGAATCTCGTGAATCCTCTACAAAAAAAAAAAAAAAAAATAATGATTAATTTAAATCAAATTAATTTAGACTAAACTAATTAAGCTTAAATTTGGAAAAGAAACTGGAAAAAAATTTAATTTTTTTTGGTTTTGAAATAGTACATATGAAGTAAACTGATAATTAAATAAATAAAATAATCCTATTCTAGTATTTAAATACACTCGCTAAAAATCATACATATCAAAATTTATATCTATATATTTATATCTCTTTAAGAAAACATACATTTAACGCCATGAATTATATTTGCTTATATTATGATCGTACTCTATATTTTTATTATAAATCTTATTTCCTATATTTTCTCTAATATTATTATGAATTTAAATCTTGTAATTAAAATGGAAACTTAAAAGAAACGTGTTGCTGAACTGAGCTGATGATTTCACGGTCGTAGGGAACAAGGGGTCACCAGAGCAATGCTTTAGCGGCAGGTGTCCTAGGTAGGGTGGGCGATAAGCGGGCGCAATTACACCAGCAGCTACGCAAATAGTTACTTCCCTTTCATTTCTTTAAACTTTACTTTATACGCTATTTTTCTTTATAATTTTTTTTTGAATTTGGTTTATAGTTCTTCCGATTTATATTACTAGCTCCCTTCCATGTCGCAAGCACGCTCAATTTCTTAGGATATTAATAATAATGTGTACATCGTAACTGAATCTGTGAGAGCAAGACCTCCACCCCCAAAGCCGACGAGCTAGTGCCGGATCTACAGCGTGCCCCGCCATCGCAGATTCTTTCGAAAATTAGCCATTCATTCGAACGTTGCACGTTACAGTTATAATTAATTATAATTAATATCAAAAGTGGCGCTCAACGTGTAGGGCCTTAGTGAGATCACTCATTAAGACTCATGAATAAGCCAATTCGACTCTTGTTTCCTTTTCAATTTCCTTCAATTTTAACTCTCCTGTATTCTCAAAATTTTTGTTGTAAATTTTACATTTTCTTGGAATTCAAAACTAAGTAATAATCAGTATTATTTTTTTGACCGAAGATCAAGAGTTAACAATGAAACTTTCCTTAATTTAGCAGAGGTGAAATGGTATCTAACAAGCTGAGGAAAACGGAAAAAAACAAACGCCAACTTATGTCGGCTTCTGTCCCGGTTTGAAATACCAGGTCATTAAACTAAAAAAATCTTTAAAGGTAAATAAAATCACAAACTAAGCTAAACGGAAAATGCTGACAGTACTTGAGAGAAACGTCACATCCGGAAGTAGCTTGTGACAATTATTTATTCGTTCACAAGGGGCACTATAATTTCAATCGGGATCCGGAATACATGTGAGATTTGTTTCAAACAAGCCACTGTCCGATACCGACATGAAGTAGAGTAGCGGTTCCTTCCCATTGCGCCTGGGAAAAATTTCCTTTTCTTTTATTTTTCAAATTTTCTTTCATTTCTAAGGATAGTAACAAGTAAAATTCCCTTCGATTCGTGTGACATCAAGCAATCAGTTCAGTAAAAAAATTTAAATTTTCCTTTATCGCAATATCACGTTTTTAGTTTTTGTTGTCGATTTTTGGTGCAGTTGGTTAACTGTGGCCGGATATTTGTTGGATTATTGTTATTTCGCTAGAAAATGGGGTTAGACCGATCTCCGGAAAGAGACGCTGAGAACAGCCCAAATTTACTCTGTCCTACAGGGTTGCCCATATTCGACGGACCCATGTTTTTTTTTAAAAAATCAAAGAAAAAAAATAAAAATTTGGCGGTTGGCAATCTTAATCATTTAATTTGTTCCAAGTAGATTTGTTTACATCAATTTTTGAATATGATATCTTTCAAATGGCCGCCTCTGGCGTTGATGGCGTATTGTGCCCTTTTTGCAGCATTTTCCATCGTTTTCGCCAACATTTCGGCCGGAATAGCGGCTATTTCTTCACGAATGTTGTCCTTGAGCTCTTCTAGGGTCCTTGGCTTGTTAACGTAAACCTTTGACTTCAAATATCCCCACAAGAAGAAGTCAGGCGGCGTCAAATCGGGCGAACGCGGTGGCCAGTCCAAATCACCACTTTTCGACATCAAACGGCCCGAAACAATTTCTTCAGAAAATCGATTGTTATGCGACATGTGTGCGGTGGAGCGCCGTCTTGTTGAAACCAGAACTGCCTCATACGCTTTCGACGAATAATTGGCATCACAAAATTGGTCATCATGTCGCGATAACGCTCCTGGTTGATGGTAACAGCATGGCCATTTTCATTTTGGAAGAAAAACGGTCCAATGACCGTTTTCGAACTAACGCCGCACCAAACTGTGACTTTTTCGTCGTGAAGAGGCACTTCTTGAATCTTCTCAGGATTTTCAGTGGCGTAAATACGGCAATTTTGCTTATTTACGGTCCCATTCAATGTGAAATGGGCTTCATCGGACATGATAATTTTGTTCCAAAATTGATCGTCATCTTTGGCCATTTCGATGACTCTTTGGGCCCATTCCAATCGACGAGGCTTGTCCGTAAGCAACAATCTTTGCGTCAATTGAATTTTGTACGGGAACAAATGCAAATCAACGCGAATAATCCGTTGTAAAGTGGACCGAGCCATGCCCAACTGCTGAGAACGGCGTTTTTGGGATGTTCTTGGGGACCTCTCAACACTGGCTCGTACGGCAGCGATATTCTCGTCCGATCGCCTTGGTCGACTTTTATTTGGCCTCTTCGGATTAGAAAGAGCCTCACCAGTCGTAAATTTTTCGTATAAACGCTTAATGGTGTTCTTAGAAGGCGCACTTTCCACATTTTTTAATTTTTTAAAATCACGTTGAGTTTTCACAATTGACTTGTTCTGTTGAATGTAAATTTCAACTATTTCAGAGCGCTCGCGTGGCGTGTATTGTTCAGATGGGTCCGTCGAATTTGGGCAACCCTGTATATGCAAAGGCGAGATTAGCGTTGCCGATGTTTGTAGAACAGCTTGTCAACATGAGTTTCATAAAAGATGCATAGAGGGTCACTGGAAGAAAAGCAAACTGTGCCCGGTGTGCAAGAATGCCTGTAGGCCTACAGTCCCAAGGGCCACCGACGATGTGGAGCGGCAAACTCGCAGTCACTCAAGGAACCGTCCAGCTGTCGAGAATATTGAAAGAGAAGTTACGGACAACACAGCTTCCACGTCAGGACTTAATGCAAGTACAAACAGTAGCGGCAACAGCAACACAAGCGTTATTAATGCTAATGCTATTACCTTATTGGCAATGGAACGCAGGTTACTAGCGACTTTATCGGAAAGGATGGCGGAACTAATCCAAAGTTCTGTTTCGGATATCATGACCAGAGTGTTAGCAACGCAAAACCCGATGGCCAATAATAGCCAGGGTGGGCACTCTTCTCAGCAGCCTATCAGAAACGTTAGTAATAGGGCCGCGAGCAGAGAAACTGATTATAATTTAGGGGAAGTCAGAATGACTTCTGTTTCACCTGCTTCGCAACAAAGTTCCGCGTCTGATTTATTAAGCCGCCCTGATAAAGTAGTCCATATTCTGAATGGATGGAAGATCAAATATTCCGGAGGAGGAGTACCCGTTGATAATTTTATTTACAGAGTGGAAGCTCTAACTAGGGAAACATTAGGAAATAATTTTTCCGTTCTCTGTAAGAACGCATCAGTTCTGTTTGAAGGAAAAGCCAACGAGTTCTATTGGCGTTATCATAAAGCTCATGGTGAAGTCCGTTGGGATAATTTCTGTTCAGCTCTACGTCTGCAGTTCAGACTAAACAGAGACGATGGGGATATTGAGGAGTTAATCAGAAATACAAAACAAAAGCCGAATGAAACTTTCGATTGCTTTTACGACAACATATCCGATTTAATCGATCAGCTAATACAGCCGTGGACGCCGGACAAACTGGTTAGAGTCCTTAAGAACAATTTACGTACTGAAATCAGGCATGAGATCCTGAATTTGGAAATTAAAACAGTCTCAGACTTGAGAGAAATCTGTCGAAGACGCGAAGTTTTTTTGGCTGATGCTAAGCGATGCCAGGGTTACATTCGAAGCACTCCATTTAAGCGCGACGTTTCGGAGTTTGCTGAAACTCAAGAAAGTTTTCGGGAAACGGAATCGGAGAACGAAATGGATGTTTCTGCGCTTGCACTGGCATGTTGGAATTGCCACAAGGAAGGTCACAGGTATCAGGACTGCGTGTCCGAAAGGAAAATATTTTGTTACGGTTGTGGAGCCGCGAATACCTATAAGCGTAGTTGTAGCAAGTGCTCAAAAAAACTCGAAACCGGGCACGTCGAGGTCGCTTGTCAAACAGAAACCCTCGAGTGCCGTTCGGAGTCAATCAACAATGACCGACTAATTGAGGAAGCAGCTAAGGTTGCAACACTCACCACACCAGATGAACAAAAACCGGCTGTAAATTCTTTACTTCATAGTAAAATACCGGACTTGAAGAAATTAGATATCTCGGAATACAAATTTCAGCCAAATTTAGATAGACGTCAATCCCGAAGTTCCCGTCGGATAAAAGCGTATTGGGAGAACATAAAAATATGCAACATTGGCGTCCAGTACATTAATTCTCTTCCAGCTGGGCAAACGGATCCTCGCCCATTTTTGCCAGTTCAAGTGTTAAATCGCACTGTCTATGGCTTATTAGACTCTGGAGCTTCGATTAGTTGTGTTGGTGGAATGCTTGCCGAGGAGATAAAAGCTAGCGGTGATTATAAAGTGATAAAAGGACATGCTACCACCGCGGACGGAAGATCGCAGCAGATACTGGGCCATTTGAAAGTCGAAATAGAATACGGTAGCAAAAAGAATACCGTAAAGCTTTATGTAGTACCGTCGCTGAAGCAGGATTTATATCTGGGCATCGATTTCTGGAGGCTGTATGATTTGCTTCCTAAAAGCTTAACTATATCAGAACTAGAATCGTCGCAAAGTAACAATAAACCGGAGGTTGATCAGCATAGATTGTCTGAGAGCGATCGAACCAAACTAGCTAATGTAATAAATTGTTTTCCCTCCTTTAAGCAAGAAGGGCTCGGTAAGACCAACCTGATATCGCATACGATTGATGTGGGAACGGCTAAACCAATTAAGCAACGCCATTTCCCCGTCTCGCCCGCCGTCGAAAAGGCCATGTACTCCGAAATAGATCGAATGATAGCATTGGGAGTGATAGAAGAATCCGAGAGTTCATGGTCTTCCCCTATCGTTATGGTAACCAAGCCTGGCAAAGTAAGGATTTGTTTGGACTGTAGGAAAGTTAACAACTTCACCGAGAAAGATGCTTACCCACTTCCCCAAATCAGTGGGATCCTAAGTCGGTTGCCAAGAGCCGAGTATATTTCAAGCCTGGATCTAAAGGATGCATATTGGCAGGTGTCTTTAGAGAAATCATCACGAGACAAAACAGCTTTCACGGTCCCAGGTAGACCTCTTTACCAATTCAAGGTTATGCCGTTCGGGCTTTGTAATGCCACAAGCACAATGTCCCGTCTAATGGATAAGGTAGTACCAGCACATCTCCGCAATGAAGTTTTTATTTATCTTGACGATTTATTAGTTGTTTCTTCCACATTTGAACGGCACCTCGAAGTACTTAGAGAATTGGCGCTGCAAATAAAGCGTGCAGGTTTGACTCTAAATATTGGCAAAAGCCATTTCTGTATGCTACGAGTTCGATATTTAGGGCACATAATAGGCGACGGTGGAATAAGAACAGATCCCGATAAGGTGATAGCAATAAAAAATTTTCCAGTACCAAAAAATCTACGAGGCTTGAGAAGTTTCATGGGCTTATGTGGGTGGTATCGAAAGTTTGTGCCAAATTTTGCTTCACTTGCTACACCTTTGACCGATTTAATGACTACAAAACGGAAGTTCAGTCTAACTGACGAAGCAATAAAAGCTTTCGAGGAGCTAAAGCAACGTCTGTGCGAAGCCCCAGTTTTGTGTAGCCCAGATTTCTCAAAACCGTTCGCAATACACTGCGATGCGAGTAAAACGGGAGTAGGCGCTGTGCTCGTACAAATGTCCGAAGCAGGAGATGAGCGTCCGATTGCTTTCATCTCCAAGAAGCTAAACAGGGCCCAACGCAATTACACTGTGACCGAACAAGAATGTTTAGCGGCCATCGTAGCTCTCAAAAGTTTCAGAGCTTATGTCGAAGGAATGGAATTTACTATAATAACTGATCACGGCTCATTGAAGTGGTTAATGTCCAATCATGACTTGAATTCCCGATTGGCACGATGGGCGTTGGCTTTGCAGAGATATAACTTCAAGATTGAGCATCGCAAAGGCTCATTTAACGTTGTTCCCGATTCATTGTCTCGCGTCAACGAAGACGAAATAGCCGCAGTGGATCTGCAGGAAGGACTTCTTGTGGACATGGATTCTGAAGAGTTTAGGAAAGCCGAATATGTGGAACTAGTGGAAAAGGTAAAAGCAAATCAAGCAAACTTTCCTGACCTCAAAGCAGACAATGGCTATATATATCGGAAATCTGAGCATTTGACAGGAGAACAAATCCATGACGAGTATGCCTGGAAACTATGGATACCGAAGGAACTGGTGCCTGAAATCCTTAAAAGAGCACACGATGGTTCAATGTCTTGCCACGGAGGCATACATAAGACCATTGAAAGAGTGAGGCGTTATTATTTTTGGCCTGGTCTGGTGCCGGATGTAAAGGCTTACATTAACGCTTGCGAAGTGTGCAAAACGACAAAAGCTCCTAATTATGTGCTGCGACCATACCCCAGATCAAGAAGCGGGAACATTGGAATTTTTATCGTTTTGGACCATTTTTCCAAATATGTGTTCCTTAAACCAGTTAGGAAGATTGATACTGGTAGGGTCATAAAATACTTGGAAGGGGAACTGATCATGGCATATGGCGCTCCTGAAACCGTGGTGTCAGGCAACGGTTCACAATTTCGGTCTCACGCTTTTCGGAAATTAATGCAGCAGTATGGCATTACACATACCTTCACAGCGGTGCATTCACCACAAGCAAATGCTTCTGAACGCGTTAATCGCTCCGTGATTGCCGCAATCCGAGCATATTTGCGTCCAGACCAGAAGGACTGGGACGAACATCTGAACAGGGTATGTTGTGCATTGAGGTCCTCCGTTCACTCTAGTTTGGGAACATCTCCATATTATATGGTTTTTGGACAGCACATGATAACATCCGGTTCTACATCTCCATATTATATGGTTTTTGGACAGCACATGATAACATCCGGTTCACTTCTAAGGAAATTAAATTTACTTGACGACCGTTCACTGAAATTCAATCGCCAGGACTCGTTTGAGATCGTTCGAGAGAAAGCAAGTAAGCGTATGCAGGAACAGCACGCCGAAAACGAGAAACGCTATAACCTTCGGTCTCGAAACGTTTCATTTGCGGAAGGACAAGAGGTGTATCAACGGAGCTTCAAACAAAGTTGCTTTCAGACAGGATATTCTGCCAAATTCGGACCGTCTTTTGTAAAATCAAGAGTTCGCAAGAAGCTAGGAAGCGCGTATTATGAACTGGAAGACTTACAAGGACGCCTCATAGGTACTTATCACGCCAAGGATATCCGGCAGTAAGGCCTCTTCCGTCGGTATCAGTCTAGGGTACCAGGGATAAAGTACCCTAGCCTGATTGTTCGGAGGGGCTTTGTAGTGGCGACTGAATAGGCCGTTTTAGTTATCCTAGAAGTATGCTTCTTCTCTGGAACTGCTAGCCGAGTTTCATTGCATATCTGAAACTTTGGTGCAATTTTATCGGAGTAATAAAAATGAGAATGGCAATTCATCGAAGGTCAGCTGGCGCAGGGTGTCTTTGGGAAGCTCGACTCAGCTGAGAGACATTTCCGCCGGCGGCCTCAATTAGGCCACGCTATCCTAGACTCGGTCTATTCAAACCAAGCCGTCATTGAGTGCAGATGCACCTATTCAGTAAGCTATTAAAATCAGTGACATCACACGTGTATCGCAGCCGGGAAGTACAGAAAAATCGCGGAGATAAATTCGTGAATCCGATTGCGAATAAATTGTGGATGAAATCTGTGTGTTTTTTTGGAATAAGACCTCAAAACCAGGTGGGTAAAACCTTGTGTTCGCTCTTTTACGAAAATTTATAGTGGCAACACAAATTTCACAGAGCTGCCGAGGAGCCGCCAAATCGGAGCACCTGTCCCGCATAGCGCACGGAGGAGCTGCCCTGCTGGGGACAAATCCCTGTTGGAAGGGCAGCCACAGCGGCAAAGCATCCGCACGAGGAGCGCCGTCCGCAGAGCGCACGTAGGAGAAGCCTGCCGGAAAAGCATCCCTGCTGGAGAGGCAGCCACAGCGGTAAAGCATCCGCCCAAGGAGCGCCTGTCCCGCATAGCGCACGGAGGAGCTGCCCTGCTGGGGACAAATCCCTGTCGGAGGGGCAGCCACAGCGCTAAAGCATCCGCACAAGGAGCGCCAACGAAGACGAAATAGCCGCAGTGGATCTGCAGGAAGGACTTCTTGTGGACATGGATTCTGAAGAGTTTAGGAAAGCCGAATATGTGGAACTAGTGGAAAAGGTAAAAGCAAATCAAGCAAACTTTCCTGACCTCAAAGCAGACAATGGCTATATATATCGGAAATCTGAGCATTTGACAGGAGAACAAATCCATGACGAGTATGCCTGGAAACTATGGATACCGAAGGAACTGGTGCCTGAAATCCTTAAAAGAGCACACGATGGTTCAATGTCTTGCCACGGAGGCATACATAAGACCATTGAAAGAGTGAGGCGTTATTATTTTTGGCCTGGTCTGGTGCCGGATGTAAAGGCTTACATTAACGCTTGCGAAGTGTGCAAAACGACAAAAGCTCCTAATTATGTGCTGCGACCGCCTTTAGGAAAAGCGCCGGAAAGTCAACGGTTTTTCCAAAGATTGTTCGTAGACTTCCTTGGTCCATACCCCAGATCAAGAAGCGGGAACATTGGAATTTTTATCGTTTTGGACCATTTTTCCAAATATGTGTTCCTTAAACCAGTTAGGAAGATTGATACTGGTAGGGTCATAAAATACTTGGAAGGGGAACTGATCATGGCATATGGCGCTCCTGAAACCGTGGTGTCAGACAACGGTTCACAATTTCGGTCTCACGCTTTTCGGAAATTAATGCAGCAGTATGGCATTACACATACCTTCACAGCGGTGCATTCACCACAAGCAAATGCTTCTGAACGCGTTAATCGCTCCGTGATTGCCGCAATCCGAGCATATTTGCGTCCAGACCAGAAGGACTGGGACGAACATCTGAACAGGATATGTTGTGCATTGAGGTCCTCCGTTCACTCTAGTTTGGGAACATCTCCATATTATATGGTTTTTGGACAGCACATGATAACATCCGGTTCTACGTACTCACTTCTAAGGAAATTAAATTTACTTGATGACCGTTCACTGAAATTCAATCGCCAGGACTCGTTTGAGATCGTTCGAGAGAAAGCAAGTAAGCGTATGCAGGAACAGCACGCCGAAAACGAGAAACGCTATAACCTTCGGTCTCGAAACGTTTCATTTGCGGAAGGACAAGAGGTGTATCGACGGAGCTTCAAACAAAGTTGCTTTCAGACAGGATATTCTGCCAAATTCGGACCGTCTTTTGTAAAATCAAGAGTTCGCAAGAAGCTAGGAAGCGCGTATTATGAACTGGAAGACTTACAAGGACGCCTCATAGGTACCTATCACGCCAAGGATATCCGGCAGTAAGGCCTCTTCCGTCGGTATCAGTCTAGGGTACCAGGGATAAAGTACCCTAGCCTGATTGTTCGGAGGGGCTATGTAGTGGCGACTGAATAGGCCGTTTTAGTTATCCTAGAAGTATGCTTCTTCTCTGGAACTGCTAGCCGAGTTTCATTGCATATCTGAAACTTTGGTGCAATTTTATCGGAGTAATAAAAATGAGAATGGCAATTCATCGAAGGTCAGCTGGCGCAGGGTGTCTTTGGGAAGCTCGACTCAGCTGAGAGACATTTCCGCCGGCGGCCTCAATTAGGCCACGCTATCCTAGACTCGGTCTATTCAAACCAAGCCGTCATTGAGTGCAGATGCACCTATTCAGTAAGCTATTAAAATCAGTGACATCACACGTGTATCGCAGCCGGGAAGTACAGAAAAATCGCGGAGATAAATTCGTGAATCCGATTGCGAATAAATTGTGGATGAAATCTGTGTGTTTTTTTTGGAATAAGACCTCAAAACCAGGTGGGTAAAACCTTGTGTTCGCTCTTTTACGAAAATTTATAGTGGCAACACAAATTTCACAGAGCTGCCGAGGAGCCGCCAAATCGGAGCACCTGTCCCGCATAGCGCACGGAGGAGCTGCCCTGCTGGGGACAAATCCCTGTCGGAGGGGCAGCCACAGCGGCAAAGCAACCGCAAGAGGAGCGCCGTCCGCAGAGCGCACGTAGGAGAAGCCTGCCGGAAAAGCATCCCTGCTGGAGAGGCAGCCACAGCGGTAAAGCATCCGCCCAAGGAGCGCCTGTCCCGCATAGCGCACGGAGGAGCTGCCCTGCTGGGGACAAATCCCTGTCGGAGGGGCAGCCACAGCGGTAAAGCATCCGCACAAGGAGCGCCTGTCCCGCAGAGCGCACGGAGGAGCAGCCCTGCTGGAGACAAATCCCTGCTGGAGAGGCAGTCACAGCGGTAAAGCATCCGCCCAAGGAGCGCCTGTCCCGCATAGCGCACGGAGGAGCTGCCCTGCTGGGGACAAATCCCTGTCGGAGGGGCAGCCACAGCGGTAAAGCATCCGCACAAGGAGCGCCTGTCCCGCAGAGCGCACGGAGGAGCAGCCCTGCTGTAGGCAAATCCCTGCTGGAGCGGCAGCCACAGCGGAAAGCATCGCAAGAGGAGCGCGGTACTCAGAGCGCACGCAGGAGCAGCTCTGCTGGAGAAGAACCCTGCTGGAGAAGAACCCTGCCGGAGAAGAACCACATCGGAGGAGCATCTGCTATAGGAGCCCTACCCGTGGAGCGCACGCCGGAGGAGCAGCCGCATTGGAGAGGCGTCCGCCGAAAAAGCGCCCAGCAGAGGAACGCCGCCTGAAGAAGCGCGCATTGCTCGAGGAACACCGCACGCCAAGAGGAGCTGATTAGATACCCCGGTTTTCGTCGTCATCGCTAGAGCCGCGGCCTGGCCACAAGCGGTTAACCTTTCGCGCCAATGAAGCCCGGCTAGCCCGGAAAACAAGAAAAGCAGCAAAAGTACCGCCAACAGTTAACCAATTTGAGCATGAAATAAATATTTTGTTTGTGAGATAGGGAAAGTCGCGATGTAAATATTCAAAAAAATAACCAAAAGTTTTCTTTCAAACGTTTGTTCTCGCCAAGAAAGTAAAAGTATTACCCATGTGGCGGTATGAAGCGCCTATTTAATTTACAGCGTATTCGTTGAACGGAAGATCGATCTTTCGCCGATGGAAAAACTGAGTGAGTGGTCATTGATTTAATTTACATTTTTATATTCGAGTGGAATCCGACGAAATGGATGAAACTTTTATTTAGTTTTTTTTTGCGAGATTTGTTTGACTTCTATTAATGGCAAAAACAAACAAAGAAATAATATAATACTAATGTATATTACTAGAAATTCAGATATTAAATTAGTTTCGAATCTCGTGAATCCTCCAAAAAAAAAAAAAAAAAATAATGATTAATTTAAATCAAATTAATTTAGACTAAACTAATTAAGCTTAAATTTGGAAAAGAAACTGGAAAAAAATTTATTTTTTTTTGGTTTTGAAAAAGTACATATGAAGTAAACTGATAATTAAATAAATAAAATAATCCTATTCTAGTATTTAAATACACTCGCTAAAAATCATACATATCAAAATTTATATCTATATATTTATATCTCTTTAAGAAAACATACATTTAACGCCATAAATTATATTTGCTTATATTATGATCGTACTCTTTATTTTTATTATAAATCTTATTTCCTATATTTTCTCTAATATTATTATGAATTTAAATCTTGTAATTAAAATGGAAACTTAAAAGAAACGTGTTGCTGAACTGAGCTGATGATTTCACGGTCGTAGGGAACAAGGGGTCACCAGAGCAATGCTTTAGCGGCAGGTGTCCTAGGTAGGGTGGGCGATAAGCGGGCGCAATTACACCAGCAGCTACGCAAATAGTTACTTCCCTTTCATTTCTTTAAACTTTACTTTATACGCTATTTTTCTTTTATTTTTTTTTTTAATTTGGTTTATAGTTCTTCCGATTTATATTACTAGCTCCCTTCCATGTCGCAAGCACGCTCAATTTCTTAGGATATTAATAATAATGTGTACATCGTAACTGAATCTGTGAGAGCAAGACCTCCACCCCCAAAGCCGACGAGCTAGTGCCGGATCTACAGCGTGCCCCGCCATCGCAGATTCTTTCGAAAATTCGCCATTCATTCGAACGTTGCACGTCACACATTCGACCACTATTTCCCAGGGTTTTGATTAAAAAACCGAAAATTCGATGTAATTTTCTTCGGATTTTGGGGGTCGTCATTTTTATACCCGTTACTCGTAGAGTAAAAGGGTATATTGTATTCGTGCAAAAGTATGTAACAGCTAGAAGGAAGCGTTTCCGACCCTTAAAGTATATATATTCTTGATCAGGATCACTAGCCGAGTCGATCTAGCCATGTCCGTCTGTCCGTCTGTCTGTCCGTATGAACGCTGAGATCTCGGAAACTATAACAGCTAGAAGATTGGCATTTTGCATGCAGATTCTAGGAGTTCCTACGCAGCGCAAGTTTGTTTCAAAAAGGCGCCACACCCCCTTTAACGCCCACAATCGCTTATATACGATTTTAAAAATTTAAATATTTCGGAAAAGTAAAAATGCAGTTTTATTGTGTTTATCAATACCTATCGAAATGTAGAAGAAATTTTTCAAATCGGACCATTCGTTAAAAAGTTATGCGTGATCAAAGTTTCTATCTCCATCTCCCTCGCACTCCCTTTACCTGAGTAACGGGTATCTGATAGTCGGGGCACCCGACTATAGCGTTCTCTCTTGTTTTTTCACAAATTGTTCAAATGCAGTTTTTTTTCTGTAAATGACACTTCGTTGGAAATTTTGTAACGAATTCAACGAAGTATGCCATTCCAACATTCGACCACTATTTCCCAGGGTTTTGATTAAAATATCGAAAAATCGAGCTGATTTTATCCGGATTTTGGCGTTGTCATAAGGGTGGGGGTCATCATTTTTTTCAAAAATTTGTTCAAATGCAGTTTTTTTTCTGTAACTGACACTTTGTTGCTAATTTTATAACGAATTCAACGAGGTAAGCCATTCCAACATTCGACCACTAATTCCCAAGGTTTTGATTAAAATATCGAAAATCGAGGTGATTTTCTTCGGATTTTGGAGTTGTCATAAGGGTGGGGTTCGTAATTTTTTTTCAAATATTTGTTCAACTTCAATTTTTTTCTGTAAATGACAATTTGTTGGAAATTTTGTAACGAATTCAACGAGGTATGCTATTCCAACATTCGACCACTATTTTCCAGGGCTTTGATTAAAATACCGAAAAATCGAGCTGATTTTATCCGGATTTTGGCGTTGTCATAAGGGTGGGGGTCGTAATTTTTTTTTTTAAATATTTTCAAATGCTGTTTTTTTTCTGTAAATGACACTTTGTTGGAAATTTTGTAACGAATTCAAAATTCGACCACTATTCCCAGGGTTTTGATTAAAAAACCGAAAATTAGAGGTATATTTTTTCGGATTTTGGCGTTGTCATAAGGGGGTTACCCGTTTTTTTTAGAGTAAAGGAGGGATATTGTATTCGTGCAAAAGTATGTAACAGCTAGAAGGAAGCGTTTCCGACCCTTAAAGTATATATATTCTTGATCAGGATCACTAGCCGAGTCGATCTAGCCATGTCCGTCTGTCCGTCTGTCTGTCCGTATGAACGCTGAGATCTCGGAAACTATAAAAGCTAGAAGATTGGCATTTTGCATGCAGATTCTAGGAGTTCCTACGCAGCGCAAGTTTGTTTCAAAAAGGCGCCACACCCCTTTAACGCCCACAATCGCTTATATACGATTTTAAAAATTTAAATATTTCGGAAAAGTAAAAATGCAGTTTTATTGTGTTTATCAATACCTACCGAAATTTTTCAAATCGGACCATTCGTTAAAAAGTTATGCGTGATCAAAGTTTCTATCTCCATCTCCCTCGCACTCCCTTTACCTGAGTAACGGGTATCTGATAGTCAGGGCACCCGACTATAGCGTTCTCTCTTGTTTTTTCAAAAATTGTTCAAATGCAGTTTGTTTTCTGTAAATGACACTTTGTTGGAAATTTTGTAACGAATTCAATGAGGTATGCTATTCCAACATTCGACCACTATTTCCCAGGGCTTTGATTAAAAACCGAAAAATCGAGCTGATTTTATCCGGTTTTTGGCGTTGTCATAAGGGAAGGGGGTCGTCATTTATTTTTCAAAAATGTGTTCAAATGCAATTTTTTTTCTGTAAATGACACTTTGTTGGAAATTTTGTAACGAATTCAACGAGGTATGCCATTCCAACATTCGACTACTATTTCCCAGGGTTTTGATTAAAATACCGAAAATCGAGGTGATTTTCTTCGGATTTTGGCGTTGTCATAAGGGAAGGGGCATCATTTTTTTCCAAAAATTAGTTCAAATGCAATTTTTTTATTTCTGTAAATGACACTTTGTTGGAAATTTTATAACGAATTCAACGAGGTAAGCCATTCCAACATTCGACCACTATTTCCCAGGGCTTTGATTAAAAACCGAAAAATCGAGCTGATTTTATCCGGTTTTTGGCGTTGTCATAAGGGTGGTGGTCGTCATTTTTTTTTCAAAAATTTGTTCAAATGCAGTTTGTTTTCTGTAAATGACACTTTGTTGGAAATTTTGTAACGAATTCAACGAGGTATGCCATTCCAACATTCGACCACTATTTCCCAGGGTTTTGATTAAAATACCCAAAATCGAGGTGATTTTCTTCGGATTTTGGCGTTGTCATAAGGGTGGGGGTCATCATTTTTTCCAAAAATTTGTTCAAATTATATTTTTTTCTGTAAGTGACACTTTGTTGCAAATTTTATAACGAATTCAACGAGGTAAGCCATTCCAACATTCGACCACTAATTCTCAAGGTTTTGATTAAAATATCGAAAATCGAGGTGATTTTCTTCGGATTTCGGAGTTGTCATAAGGGTGGGGGTCGTCATTTTTTTTCAAAAATTGTTCAAATGCAGTATTTTTTCTGTAAATCACACTTTGTTGGAAATTTTGTAACGAATTCAACGAGGTATGCTATTCCAACATTCGACCACTATTTCCCAGGGCTTTGATTAAAAACCGAAAAATCGAGCTGATTTTATCCGGATTTTGGCGTTGTCATAAGGGGGTCGTCATTTTTTTTTTCAAAAATATTTTCAAATGCAGTTTTTTTTCTGTAAATGACACTTTGTTTGAAATTTTGTAACGAATTCAACGAGGTATGCCATTCCAACATTCGACCACTATTTCCCAGGGTTTTGATTAAAAAACCGAAAATTCGAGGTGATTTTCCTCGGATTTTGGCGTTGTCATAATGGTGGGGATCGTCATTTTTTTCAAAAATTGTTCAAATGCAGTTTTTTTTTCTGTAAATGACACTTTGTTGGAAATTTTGTAACGAATTCAATAAGGTATGCCATTCCAACATTCGACCACTATTTCCCAGGGTTTTGATTAAAATATCGAAAACGAGGTGATTTTCTGCGGATTTTGGAGTTGTCATAAGGGTGAGGTCGTCATTTTTTTCACGAATTGTTCAACTGCAATTTTTTTCCTGTAAATGACTCTGTGTTGGAAATTTTGTAACGAATTCAACGAGGTATGCCATTCCAACATTCGACCACTATTTCCCAGGGCTTTGATTAAAAACCGAAAAATCGAGCTGAATTTATCCGGATTTTGGCGTTGTCATAAGGGTGGTGGTGGTCATTTTTTTTCACGAATTGTTCAAATGCAGTTTTTTTTCTGTAAATGACACTTTGTTGGAAATTTTGTAACGAATTCAACGAGATATGCTATTCCAAGATTCGACCACTATTTCCCAGGGTTTTGATTAAAATAATGAAAATCGAGGTGACTTTCTTCGGATTTTGGCGTTGTCATAAGGGAAGGGGCATTATTTTTTTCCAAAAATTAGTTCAAATGCACTTTTTTTTCTGTAAATGACACTTTGTTGGAAATTTTGTAACGAATTCAACAGGGTATGGCATTCCAACTTTCGACCACTATTTCCCAGGGTTTTGATTAAAATACTGAAATTCGAGGTAACGAATTCAACGAGGTATGCCATTTCAACATCCGACCACTATTTCCCAGGGTTTTGATTAAAAAACCGAAAAATCGAGCTGATTTTATCCGGATTTTGGCGTTGTCATAAGGGTGGGGGTCATCATTTTTTTTCAAAAATTTGTTCAAATGCCATTTTTTCCTCTAAAAGACACTTTGTTGGAAATTTTGTAACGAATTCAACGAGGTATGCCATTCCAACATTCGACCTTTCTTTCCCAGGGCTTTGATTAAAAACCGAAAAATCGAACAGATTTTATCCGGATTTTGGCGTTGTCATAAGGGTGGGGGTCGTCATTTTTTTTCAAAAAATTGTTTAAATGCAATTTTTTTCTGTAAATGACACTTCGTTGGAAATTTTGTAACTAATTTAACGAGGTATGCCATTCCAACATTCGACCTTTCTTTCCCAGGGCTTTGATTAAAAACCAAAAAATCGAGGTGATTTTCTTCGGATTTTGGCGTTGTCATAAGGGGTGGGGTCGTCATTTTTTTCACAAATTGTTCAAATGCAGTTTTTTTTCTGTAAATGACACTTCGTTGGAAATTTTGTAACGAATTCAACGAGGTATGCCATTCCAACATTCGACCTTTCTTTCCCAGGGCTTTGATTAAAAACCAAAAAATCGAGGTGATTTTCTTCGGATTTTGGCGTTGTCATAAGGGTGGGGGTCGTCATTTTTTTCACAAATTGTTCAAATGCAGTTTTTTTTCTGTAAATGACACTTCGTTGGAAATTTTGTAACGAATTCAACGAGGTATGCCATTCCAACATTCGACCACTATTTCCCAGGGCTTTGATTAAAAAACCGAAAAATCGAGCTGATTTTATCCGGATTTTGGCGTTGTCATAAGGGTAGGGGTAGTCATTTTTTTTTCAAAAATTTGTTCAAATGTAGTTTTTTTTCTGTAAATGACACTTCGTTGGAAATTTTGTAACGAATTCAACGAGGTATGCCATTCCAACATTCGACCACTATTTCCCAGGGTTTTGATTAAAATACCGAAAATCGAGGTGATTTTCTTCGGATTTTGGCGTTGTCATAATGGGAAGGGGCATCATTTTTTTCAAAAATTAGTTCAAATGCATTTTTTTTTCTGTAAATGACACTTTGTTGGAAATTTTGTAACGAATTCAACAGGGTATGGCATTCCAACATTCGACCACTATTTCCCAGGGTTTTGATTAAAATACTGAAATTCGAGGTGATTTTCTTCGGATTTTGGAGTTGTCATAAGGGTGGTTGTTGTCGTCTTTTTTTTCAAAAATTTGTTCAAATCCAATTTTTTTTCTGTAAATGACACTTTGTTGAAATTTTGGAACGAATTCAACGAGGTATGCCATTACAACATTCGACCACTATTTCCCAGGGTTTTGATTAAAATACCGAAAATCGAGGTGATTTTCTTCGGATTTTGGCGTTGTCATAAGGGTGGGGGTCATTATTTTTTTTGAAAAATTTGTTCAAATGCAATTTTTTTCTGTAAATGACACTTTGTTGAAAATTTTGTAACGAATTCAACGAGGTATGCCATTTCAACATCCGACCACTATTTCCCAGTGTTGTGATTAATAAACCGAAAAATCGAGCTCATTTTATCCGGATTTTGGCGTTGTCATAAGGGTGGGGGTCATCATTTTTTTCAAAAATTTGTTCAAATGCCATTTTTTCATCTAAAAGACACTTTGTTGGAAATTTTGTAACGAATTCAACGAGGTATGCCATTCCAACATTCGACCTTTCTTTCCCAGGGCTTTGATTAAAAACCGAAAAATCGAACTGATTTTATCCGGATTTTGGCGTTGTCATAAGGGTGGGGGTCGTCATTTTTTTTCAAAAAATTGTTTAAATGCAATTTTTTTCTGTAAATGACACTTCGTTGGAAATTTTGTAACGAATTCAACGAGGTATGCCATTCCAACATTCGACCTTTCTTTCCCAGGGCTTTGATTAAAAACCGAAAAATCGAACTGATTTTATCCGGATTTTGGCGTTGTCATAAGGGTGGGGGTCGTCATTTTTTTTTCAAAAATTTGTTCAAATGTAGTTTTTTTTCTGTAAATGACACTTTGTTGGAAATTTTGTAACGAATTCAACGGGGTATGCCATTCCAACATTCGACCACTATTTCCCAGGGTTTTGATTAAAAAACCGAAAAATCTAGGAGATTTTCTTCGGATTTTGGCGTTGTCATAAGGGTGGGAGTCGTCATTTTTTTTCAAAAATTTGTTCAAATGCAATTTTTTTTTCTGTAAATGACATTTTGTTTCGTTGTCATAAGGGAAGGGGCTCATTTTTTCGAAAATTTGTTCAAATAATTTTTTATGTTAATGACACTTTGTTGCAAATTTTGTAACGAATTCAACGAGGTATGCCATTCCAACATTGGACAACTATTTCCCAGGGTTTTGATTAAGATACCGAAAATCGAGTTGATTTTCTTCGGATTTTGGCGTTGTCATAAGGGTGGGGGTCGTGATTTTTTTTTTCAAAAATTTGTTCAAATGCAATTTTTTTTCTGTAAATAACACTTTGTTGGAAATTTTGTAACGAATTCAACGAGGTATGCCATTCCAACATTCGACCACTATTTCCCAGGGTTTTGATTAAAAAACCGAAAAATCGAGGTGATTTTCTTTGGATTTTGGCGGTCTCATAAGGGTGGGGGTCGTCATTTTTTTTTTAAAAATTTGTTCAAATGCAATTTTTTTCTGTAAATGACACTTTGTTGGAAATTTTGTAACGAATTCAACGAGGTATGCCATTCCAACATAAGACCACTATTTCCCAGGGTTTTGATTAAAAAACAAAAAATCGAGGTGATTTTCTTCGGATTTTGGCGTTGTCATAAGGGTGGGGGTCATCATTTTTTTTCGAAAAATTTGTTCAAATGATATTTTTTTTTGTAAATTCCACTTTGTTGAAAATTTTGTAACGAATTCAACGAGGTATGCCATTTTAATATTCTACCACTATTTCTCAGGGTTTTTATTAAAATACCGAAAATTGAGGTGAATTTCTTCGGATTTTGGCGTTGTCATAAGGGTGGGGGTCATCATTTTTTTTCAAAAATTTTTTTCAAATTATATTTTTTTTCTGTAAATGACACTTTGTTGGGAATTTTATAACGAATTTAACGAGGTATGCCATTTCAACATCCGACCACTATTTCCCAGGGTTTTGATTAAAAAACCGAAAAATCGAGGTGTTTTGATTTTGGCGTTGTCATAAGGGTGGGGGTCGTTATTTTTTTTCAAAAAATGTTCAAATTCCATTTTTATTCTGTAAATGACTCTGTGTTGGAAATTTTTTAACGAATTCAACGAGGTATGCCATTCCAACATTCGACCACTATTTCCCAGCGTTTTGATTAAAAAACCGAAAAATCGAGGTGATTTTCTTTGGATTTTGGCGTTGTCATAAGGGTGGGGGTCGTCTTTTTTTTAAAAATTTGTTCAAATGCAATTTCTTTTCTGTAAATGACACTTTGATGGAAATTTTGTAACGAATTCAACGAGGTAAGCCATTCCAACATAAGACCACTACTTCCCAGGGTTTTGATTAAAAAACAAAAAATCGAGGTGATTTTCTTCGGATTTTGGCGTTGTCATAAGGGTGGGGGTCATCATTTTTTTCGAAAAATTTGTTCAAATGATATTTTTTTTTGTAAATTCCACTTTGTTGAAAATTTTGTAACGAATTCAACGAGGTATGCCATTCCAACAATCGACCACTATTTCCCAGGGCTTTGATTAAAAACCGAAAAATCGAGCTGATTTTATCCGGATTTTGGCGTTGTCATAAGGGTAGGGGTCGTCATTTTTTTTCAAAAATATTTTCAAATGCAGTTTTTTTTCTGTAAATGACACGTTGTTGGAAATTTTGTAACGAATTCAACGAGGTATGCCATTCCAACATTCGACCACTATTTCCCACGGTTTTGATTAAAAAACCGAAAATTCGAGGTGATTTTCCTCGGATTTTGGCGTTGTCATAAGGGTGGGGATCGTCATTTTTTTTCAAAAATTTGTTCAACTGCAATTTTTTTCTGTAAATGACACTTTGTTGGAAATTTTGTAACTAATTCAACGAGGTATGCTATTCCAACATTCGACCACTATTTCCCAGGATTTTGATTAAAAAACCGAAAAATCGAGCTGATTTTATCCGGATTTTGGCGTTGTCATAAGGGTGGGGGTCATCATTTTTTTCCAAAAATTTGTTCAAATTATATTTTTTTTCTGTAAATGACACTTTGTTGCAAATTTTATAACGAATTCAACGAGGTAAGCCATTCCAACATTCGACCACTATTTCCCAGGGTTTTGATTAAAATATCGAAAATCGAGGTGATTTTCTTCGGATTTTGGAGTTGTCATAAGGGTGGGGTTCGTAATTTTTTTTTCAAAAATTTGTTCAACTGCAATTTTTTTCTGTAAATGACACTTTGTTGGAAATTTTGTAACTAATTCAACGAGGTATGCTATTCCAACATTCGACCACTATTTCCCAGGGCTTTGATTAAAAACCGAAAAATCGAGCTGATTTTATCCGGATTTTGGCGTTGTCATAAGGGTGGGGGTCGTAATTTTTTTCAAAAATATTTTCAAATGCAGTTTTTTTTCTGTAAATGACACTTTGTTGGAAATTTTGTAACGAATTAACGGGGTATCATTCAACATTCGACCACTATTCCCAGGGTTTTGATTAAAAAACCGAAAATTAGAGGTATATTTTTTCCGATTTTGGCGTTGTCATAGGGGTTACCCGTTACTCGTAGAGTAAAAGGGTATATTGTATTCGTGCAAAAGTATGTAACAGCTAGAAGGAAGCGTTTCCGACCCTTAAAGTATATATATTCTTGATCAGGATCACTAGCCGAGTCGATCTAGCCATGTCCGTCTGTCCGTCTGTCTGTCCGTATGAACGCTGAGATCTCGGAAACTATAAAAGCTAGAAGATTGGCATTTTGCATGCAGATTCTAGGAGTTCCTACGCAGCGCAAGTTTGTTTCAAAAAGGCGCCACACCCCCTTTAACGCCCACAATCGCTTATATACGATTTTAAAAATTTAAATATTTCGGAAAAGTAAAAATGCAGTTTTATTGTGTTTATCAATACCTACCGAAATGTAGAAGAAATTTTTCAAATCGGACCATTTGTTAAAAAGTTATGCATGATCAAAGTTTCTATCTCCATCTCCCTCGCACTCCCTTTACCTGAGTAACGGGTATCTGATAGTCGGGGCACCCGACTATAGCGTTCTCTCTTGTTTTTTCAAAAATTGTTCAAATGCAGTTTGTTTTCTGTAAATGACACTTTGTTGGAAATTTTGTAACGAATTCAATGAGGTATGCTATTCCAACATTCGACCACTATTTCCCAGGGCTTTGATTAAAAACCGAAAAATCGAGCTGATTTTATCCGGATTTTGGCGTTGTCATAAGGGTGGGGGTCGTAATTTTTTTCAAAAATTTGTTCAAATGCAGTTTTTTTTCTGTAAATGACACGTTGTTGGAAATTTTGTAACGAATTCAACGAGGTATGCCATTCCAACATTCGACCACTATTTCCCAGGGTTTTGATTAAAAACCGAAAATCGAGGTGATTTTCCTCGGATTTTGGCGTTGTCATAAGGGAAGGGGCATCATTTTTTTCCAAAAATTAGTTCAAATGCAATTTTTTTTCTGTAAATGACTTTTTGTTGGAAATTTTGTAACGAATTCAACGTGGTATGCCATTCCAACATTCGACCACTATTTCCCAGGGTTTTGATTAAAAAACCGAAAAATGACCGAAAAACCGAAGGTGATTTGGTTCGGATTTTGGTGTTGTCATTAGGGAAGGGGGTCGTCATTTATTTTTCAAAAATGTGTTCAAATGCATTTTTTTCTGTAAATGACACTTTGTTAGAAATTTTGTAACGAATTCAACGAGGTTTGCCATTTCAACATTCGAACATTATTTCCCAGGGTTTTGATTAAAAAAACGAAAAATCGAGGTGATTTTCTTTGGATTTTGGCGTTGTCATAAGGGTGGGGGTCGTCATTTTTTTTCAAAAATTGTTCAAATGCAGTTTTTTTATTTATGTAAATGACACTTTGTTGGAAATTTTATAACGAATTCAACGAGGTAAGCCATTCCAACATTCGACCACTATTTCCCAGGGCTTTGATTAAAAACCGAAAAATCGAGCTGATTTTATCCGGATTTTGGCGTTGTCATAAGGCTGGGGGTCGTCATTTTTTTTTCAAAAATATTTTCAAATGCAGTTTTTTTTCTGTAAATGACACGTTGTTGGAAATTTTGTAACGAATTCAACGAGGTATGCCATTCCAACATTCGACCACTATTTCCCACGGTTTTGATTAAAAAACCGAAAATTCGAGGTGATTTTCCTCGGATATTGGCGTTGTCATAAGGGTGGGGATCGTCATTTTTTTTCAAAAATTGTTCAAATGCAGTTTTTTTTCTGTAAATGACACTTTGTTGGAAATTTTGTAACGAATTCAACGAGGTATGCTATTCCAACATTCGACCACTATTTCCCAGGGCTTTGATTAAAAACCGAAAAATCGAGCTGATTTTATCCGGATATTGGCGTTGTCATAAGGGTGGGGGTCGTCATTTTTTTTCAAAAATATTTTCAAATGCAGTTTTTTTTCTGTAAATGACACTTTGTTGGAAATTTTGTAACAAATTCAACGAGGTATGCCATTCCAACATTCGACCACTATTTCCCAGGGCTTTGATTAAAAACCGAAAAATCGAGCTGATTTTATCCGGTTTTTGGCGTTGTCATAAGGGTGGTGGTCGTCATTTTTTTTCAAAAATTTGTTCAAATGCAGTTTTTTTTCTGTAAATGACACTTTGTTGGAAATTTTGTAACGAATTCAACGAGGTATGCCATTCCAACATTCGACCACTATTTCCCAGGGTTTTGATTAAAATACCCAAAATCGAGGTGATTTTCTTCGGATTTTGGCGTTGTCATAAGGGTGGGGGTCATCATTTTTTTCAAAAATTTGTTCAAATTATATTTTTTTCTGTAAATGACACTTTGTTGCAAATTTTATAACGAATTCAACGAGGTAAGCCATTCCAACATTCGACCACTAATTCCCAAGGTTTTGATTAAAATATCGAAAATCGAGGTGATTTTCTTCGGATTTTGGCGTTGTCATAAGGGTGGGGTTCGTAATTTTTTTTCAAAAATTTGTTCAACTGCAATTTTTTTCTGTAAATGACACTTTGTTGGAAATTTTGTAACTAATTCAACGAGGTATGCTATTCCAACATTCGACCACTATTTTCCAGGGCTTTGATTAAAAACCGAAAAATCGAGCTGATTTTATCCGGATTTTGGCGTTGTCATAAGGGTGGGGGTCGTAATTTTTTTCAAAAATATTTTCAAATGCAGTTTTTTTTCTGTAAATGACACATTGTTGGAAATTTTGTAACGAATTCAACGGAAATTCGACCACTATTCCCAGGGTTTTGATTAAAAAACCGAAAATTAGAGGTATGATTTTTTTCGGATTTTGGCGTTGTCATAGGGGGGTTACCCGTTATTCAAAATTGTAATGAAGTTTTTTTGGTATATTGTACTTCGTGCAAAAGTATGTAACAAGCAAGAAGGAAGCCGTTTCCGACCCTTAGAATATTTAGGGTTCTTGATTAGGATCACTAGCCGAGTCGATCTAGCCATGTCCGTCTGTCCGTCTGTCTGTCCGTATGAACGCTGAGATCTCGGAAACTATAAAAGCTAGAAGATTGGCATTTTTTGCAGATTCTAGGAGTTCCTACGCAGCGCAAGTTTGTTTCAAAAAGGTCGCCACCCCCTTTAACGCCCACATTCGCTTTTATACGATTTTAAAAATTTAAATATTTCGGAAAAGTAAAATGCAGTTTTATTGTGTTTATCATTACCTACCGAAATGTAGAAGAATTTTTTCAAATCGGACCATTTGTTGAAAAGTTATGCATGATCAAGAGTTTCTATCTCCATTCCCTCCACTCCCTTTACCCAGGGTTTAATTAAAATCTGATAGTCGAGGCCCCGATTCTATTAGCGTTGTCATGCTTGTCATTTTTTTCAAAAATTGTTCAAATGCAGTTTGTTTTCTGTAAATGACACTTTGTTGGAAATTTTGTAACGAATTCAATGAGGTATGCCATTCCAACATTCGACCACTATTTCCCAGGGCTTTGATTAAAAACCGAAAAATCGAGCTGATTTTATCCGGATTTTGGTGTTGTCATTAGGGAAGGGGGTCGTCATTTTTTTTCAAAAATGTGTTCAAATGCAATTTTTTTTCTGTAAATGACACTTTGTTGGAAATTTTGTAACGAATTCAACGAGGTATGCCATTCCAACATTCGACTACTATTTCCCAGGGTTTTGATTAAAATACCGAAAATCGAGGTGATTTTCCTCGGATTTTGGCATTGTCATAAGGGAAGGGGCATCATTTTTTTCCAAAAAATTAGTTCAAATGCATTTTTTTTCTGTAAATGACTTTTTGTTGGAAATTTTGTAACGAATTCAACGAGGTATGCCATTCCAACATTCGACCACTATTTCCCAGGGTTTTGATTAAAAAACCGAAAAATGACCGAAAAACCGAAGGTGATTTTCTTCGGATTTTGGCGTTGTCATAAGGGAAGGGGGTCGTCATTTTTTTTCAAAAATTGTTCAAATGCAATTTTTTTCTGTAAATGACACTTTGTTGGAAATTTTGTAACGAATTCAACGAGGTATGCCATTTTAACATTCGACCACTATTTCCCAGGGTTTTGATTAAAATACCGAAAAATCGAGGTGATTTTCTTCGGATTTTGGCGTTGTCATAAGGGTGGGGGTCGTCATTTTTTTTCAAAAATTGTTCAAATGCAGTTTTTTTTCTGTAAATGACACTTTGTTGGAAATTTTGTAACGAATTCAACGAGGTATGCCATTCCAACATTCGACCACTATTTCCCAGGGCTTTGATTAAAAACCGAAAAATCGAGCTGATTTTATCCGGATTTTGGCGTTGTCATAAGGGTGGGGTCGTCATTTTTTTTTTCAAAAATATTTTCAAATGCAGTTTTTTTTCTGTAAATGACACTTTGTTGGAAATTTTGTAACGAATTCAACGAGGTATGCCATTCCAACATTCGACCACTATTTCCCAGGGTTTTGATTAAAAAACCGAAAATTCGAGGTGATTTTCCTCGGATTTTGGCGTTGTCATAAGGGTGGGGATCGTCATTTTTTTTCAAAAATTTGTTCAAATGCAATTTTTTTCTGTAAATGACACTTTGTTGGAAATTTTGTAACGAATTCAACGAGGTATGCTATTCCAACATTCGACCACTATTTCCCAGGGCTTTGATTAAAAACCGAAAAATCGAGCTGATTTTATCCGGATTTTGGCGTTGTCATAAGGGTGGGGGTCGTCATTTTTTTTCAAAAATATTTTCAAATGCAGTTTTTTTTCTGTAAATGACACTTTGTTGGAAATTTTGTAACGAATTCAACGAGGTATGCCATTCCAACATTCGACCACTATTTCCCAGGGCTTTGATTAAAAACCGAAAAATCGAGCTGATTTTATCCGGATTTTGGCGTTGTCATAAGGGTGGTGGTCGTCATTTTTTTTCAAAAATTTGTTCAAATGCAGTTTTTTTCTGTAAATGACACTTTGTTGGAAATTTTGTAACGAATTCAACGAGGTATGCCATTCCAACATTCGACCACTATTTCCCAGGGTTTTGATTAAAATACCGAAAAATCGAGGTGATTTTCTTCGGATTTTGGCGTTGTCATAAGGGTGGGGGTCATCATTTTTTCCAAAAATTTGTTCAAATTATATTTTTTTCTGTAAATGACACTTTGTTGGAAAGTTTGTAACGAATTCAACGAGGTATGCCATTCCAACATTCGACCACTATTTCCCAGGGTTTTGATTAAAATACCGAAAATCGAGGTGATTTTCTTCGGATTTTGGCGTTGTCATAAGGGTGGGGTTCGTCATTTTTTTTCAAAAATTTGTTCAAATGCAATTTTTTTCTGTAAATGACACTTTGTTGGAAATTTTGTAACGAATTCAACGAGGTATGCTATTCCAACATTCGACCACTATTTTCCAGGGCTTTGATTAAAAACCGAAAAATCGAGCTGATTTTATCCGGATTTTGGCGTTGTCATAAGGGTGGGGGTCGTCATTTTTTTTCAAAAATATTTTCAAATGCAGTTTTTTTTCTGTAAATGACACTTTGTTGGAAATTTTGTAACGAATTCAACGAGGTATGCCATTCCAACATTCGACCACTATTCCCAGGGTTTTGATTAAAATACCGAAAATCGAGGTGATTTTCTTCGGATTTTGGCATTGTCATAAGGGTGGGGTTACCCATTTTTTTAAAAATTGTTCAAAGGGTATATTTTTTTCGTGCAAAATGACATTTGTTGGAACATTTTGTAACGAATTAGCAGGTATGCCGATTCCAACTTTCAACCACTATTTAGGGTTCTTGATTAAAAGGATCAAAATTCGAGTCGATCTAGCCATGTCCGTCTGTCCGTCTGTCTGTCTTTGTTTGAACGATGAGATTTCGGAAACTATAAAAGCTAGAAGATTGGCATTTTGCATGCAGATTCTAGGAGTTCCTACGCAGCGCAAGTTTGTTTCAAAAAGGCGCCACTACCCCTTTAACGCCAAAAATCGCAAATATACGATTTTTTAAAAATTTAAATATTTCGGAAAAGTAAAAATGAGTTTTATTGTGTTTATAATTTTTCACAAAATGTTCAAATGATTTATTTTTCAAATGACCCTTTGTTAGAAAGTTTTGTAACGAATTCAACGAGGTATGCCATTCTAACATTCGACCACTCTTTCCCAGCTTTATTAAAACCTGAAAATCGAGGTGATTTGATCGATTTTGGGGCACCCGACTATAGCGTTCTCTCTTGTTTTTTCAAAAATTGTTCAAATGCAGTTTGTTTTCTGTAAATGACACTTTGTTGGAAATTTTGTAACGAATTCAATGAGGTATGCCATTCCAACATTCGACCACTATTTCCCAGGGCTTTGATTAAAAACCGAAAAATCGAGCTGATTTTATCCGGATTTTGGTGTTGTCATAAGGGGGGGGTCGTCATTTTTTTTCAAAAATTGTTCAAATGCAATTTTTTTTCTGTAAATGACACTTTGTTGGAAATTTTGTAACGAATTCAACGAGGTATGCCATTCCAACATTCGACCACTATTTCCCAGGGTTTTGATTAAAATACCGAAAAATCGAGGTGATTTTCTTCGGATTTTGGCGTTGTCATAAGGGTGGGGGTCGTCATTTTTTTTCAAAAATTGTTCAAATGCAGTTTTTTTTTCTGTAAATGACACTTTGTTGGAAATTTTATAACGAATTCAACGAGGTATGCCATTCCAACATTCGACCACTATTTCCCAGGGCTTTGATTAAAAACCGAAAAATCGAGCTGATTTTATCCGGATTTTGGCGTTGTCATAAGGGTGGGGGTCGTCATTTTTTTTTCAAAAATATTTTCAAATGCAGTTTTTTTTCTGTAAATGACACTTTGTTGGAAATTTTGTAACGAATTCAACGAGGTATGCCATTCCAACATTCGACCACTATTTCCCAGGGTTTTGATTAAAATACCGAAAAATCGAGGTGATTTTCTTCGGATTTTGGCGTTGTCATAAGGGTGGGGGTCGTCATTTTTTTTCAAAAATATTTTCAAATGCAGTTTTTTTTCTGTAAATGACACTTTGTTGGAAATTTTGTAACGAATTCAACGAGGTATGCCATTCCAACATTCGACCACTATTTCCCAGGGCTTTGATTAAAAACCGAAAAATCGAGGTGATTTTCTCCGGATTTTGGCGTTGTCATAAGGGTGGGGTCGTCCTTTTTTTTCAAAAATTGTTCAAATGCAGCATTTTTTTCTGTAAATGACACTTTGTTGGAAATTTTGTAACGAATTCAACGAGGTATGCCATTCCAACATTCGACCACTATTTCCCAGGGCTTTGATTAAAAACCGAAAAATCGAGCTGATTTTATCCGGATTTTGGCGTTGTCATAAGGGTGGGGGTCGTCATTTTTTTTTCAAAAATATTTTCAAATGCAGTTTTTTTTCTGTAAATGACACTTTGTTGGAAATTTTGTAACGAATTCAACGAGGTATGCCATTCCAACATTCGACCACTATTTCCCAGGGCTTTGATTAAAAACCGAAAAATCGAGCTGATTTTATCCGGATTTTGGCGTTGTCATAAGGGTGGGGGACGTCATTTTTTTTCAAAAATTTGTTCAAATGCAGTTTTTTTTCTGTAAATGACACTTTGTTGGAAATTTTGTAACGAATTCAACGAGGTATGCCATTCCAACATTCGACCACTATTTCCCAGGGTTTTGATTAAAATACCCAAAATCGAGGTGATTTTCTTCGGATTTTGGCGTTGTCATAAGGGTGGGGGTCATCATTTTTTTCAAAAATTTGTTCAAATTACATTTTTTTCTGTAAATGACACTTTGTTGGAAATTTTGTAACGAATTCAACGAGGTATGCCATTCCAACATTCGACCACTATTTCCCAGGGTTTTGATTAAAAACCGAAAATACCGAAAAAATCGAAGGTGATTTTGTCCGGATTTTGGCGTTGTCATTAGGGAAGGGGGTCGTCATTTTTTTTTTCAAAAATTGTTCAAATGCAATTTTTTTCTGTAAATGACACTTTGTTGGAAATTTTGTAACGAATTCAACGAGGTATGCCATTCCAACATTCGACCACTATTTCCCAGGGTTTTGATTAAAATACCGAAAAATCGAGCTGATTTTATCCGGATTTTGGCGTTGTCATAAGGGTGGGGGTCGTCATTTTTTTTCAAAAATTTGTTCAAATGCAGTTTTTTTTCTGTAAATGACACTTTGTTGGAAATTTTGTAACGAATTCAACGAGGTATGCCATTCCAACATTCGACCACTATTTCCCAGGGCTTTGATTAAAATACCGAAAATCGAGGTGATTTTCTTCGGATTTTGGAGTTGTCATAAGGGTGGGGTCGTATTTTTTTTCAAAAATTTGTTCAACTGCAATTTTTTTCTGTAAATGACACTTTGTTGGAAATTTTGTAACGAATTCAACGAGGTATGCCATTCCAACATTCGACCACTATTTCCCAGGGCTTTGATTAAAAACCGAAAAATCGAGCTGATTTTATCCGGATTTTGGCGTTGTCATAAGGGTGGGGGTCGTCATTTTTTTTCAAAAATATTTTCAAATGCAGTTTTTTTTCTGTAAATGACACTTTGTTGGAAATTTTGTAACGAATTCAACGAGGTATGCCATTCCAACATTCGACCACTATTTCCCAGGGTTTTGATTAAAAAACCGAAAATTCGAGGTGATTTTCTTCGGATTTTGGCGTTGTCATAAGGGTGGGGACCCGTCATTTTTTTAAAAGAATTGTTCAAATGCAGTTTTTTTTTCTGCTAGAATGACACTTTGTTGGAAATTTTGTAACGAATTCAACGAGGTATGCCATTCCAACATTCGACCACTATTTCTCAGGGTTTTGATTAAAAAGCTCGAAATCGAGGTGATTTTTTGCGGATTTAAGCGTTGTCATAAGGGATTGGCATTTTTTATTGTTCAAATGCAGATTTTCTGTAAATGACACTTGTTGGAAATTTTGTAACGAATTCAACGAAGTTTGCCATTCCAAAACATTCGACCACTATTTCCCAGGCTTTGATTAAAAACCGAAAAATCGAGCTGATTTTATCCGATTTTAAATTTAATATTTGAAAGTAATCGTTTTGTGTTTATAATAACCGAAAGATTTTCATTTTGGCGTTGTCATAAGGGTGGGGTCGTCATTTTTTTTCAAAAATTGTTCAAATGCAGTTTTTTTTCTGTAAATGACACTTTGTTGGAAATTTTGTAACGAATTCAACGAGGTATGCTATTCCAACATTCGACCACTATTTCCCAGGGTTTTGATTAAAATACTGAAAAATCGAGGTGTTGCATCTTCGGATTTTGGCGTTGTCATAAGGGTGGGGTCGTCATTTTTTTTCAAAAATTGTTCAAATGCAGTTTTTTTCTGTAAATGACACTTTGTTGGAAATTTTGTAACGAATTCAATGAGGTATGCCATTCCAACATTCGACCACTATTTCCCAGGGCTTTGATTAAAAACCGAAAAATCGAGCTGATTTTATCCGGATTTTGGCGTTGTCATAAGGGTGGGGGTCGTCATTTTTTTTCAAAAATTTGTTCAAATGCAATTTTTTTCTGTAAATGACACTTTGTTGGAAATTTTGTAACGAATTCAACGAGGTATGCCATTCCAACATTCGACCACTATTTCCCAGGGCTTTGATTAAAATACCGAAAAATCGAGGTGATTTTCTTCGGATTTTGGCGTTGTCATAAGGGTGGGGGTCGTCATTTTTTTTCAAAAATTGTTCAAATGCAATTTTTTTTCTGTAAATGACACTTTGTTGGAAATTTTGTAACGAATTCAACGAGGTATGCCATTCCAACATTCGACCACTATTTCCCAGGGTTTTGATTAAAAAACCGAAAAATCGAGGTGATTTTCTTCGGATTTTGGCGTTGTCATTAGGGAAGGGGGTCGTCATTTTTTTTCAAAAATTGTTCAAATGCAATTTTTTTCTGTAAATGACACTTTGTTGGAAATTTTGTAACGAATTCAACGATGTATGCCATTCCAACATTCGACCACTATTTCCCAGGGCTTTGATTAAAATACCGAAAAATCGAGGTGATTTTCTTTGGATTTGAGCCTTGTCATAAGGGTGGGGGTCGTCATTTTTTTTCAAAAATTGTTCAAATGCAGTTTTTTTTCTGTAAATGACACTTTGTTGGAAATTTTGTAACGAATTCAACGAGGTATGCCATTCCAACATTCGACCACTATTTCCCAGGGCTTTGATTAAAAACCGAAAAATCGAGCTGATTTTATCCGGATTTTGGCGTTGTCATAAGGGTGGGGGTCGTCATTTTTTTTCAAAAATATTTTCAAATGCAGTTTTTTTTCTGTAAATGACACTTTGTTGGAAATTTTGTAACGAATTCAACGAGGTATGCCATTCCAACATTCGACCACTATTTCCCAGGGTTTTGATTAAAAAACCGAAAATTCGAGGTGATTTTCTTCGGATTTTGGCGTTGTCATAAGGGTGGGGGTCGTCATTTTTTTTCAAAAATTGTTCAAATGCAGTATTTTTTCTGTAAATGACACTTTGTTGGAAATTTTGTAACGAATTCAACGAGGTATGCCATTCCAACATTCGACCACTATTTCCCAGGGCTTTGATTAAAAACCGAAAAATCGAGCTGATTTTATCCGGATTTTGGCGTTGTCATAAGGGTGGGGGTCGTCATTTTTTTTCAAAAATTTTTTCAAATGCAGTTTTTTTCTGTAAATGACACTTTGTTGGAAATTTTGTAACGAATTCAACGAGGTATGCCATTCCAACATTCGACCACTATTTCCCAGGGCTTTGATTAAAAACCGAAAAATCGAGCTGATTTTCTTCGGATTTTGGCGTTGTCATAAGGGTGGGGGTCGTCATTTTTTTTCAAAAATTGTTCAAATGCAGTTTTTTTTCTGTAAATGACACTTTGTTGGAAATTTTGTAACGAATTCAACGAGGTATGCCATTCCAACATTCGACCACTATTTCCCAGGGCTTTGATTAAAAACCGAAAAATCGAGGTGATTTTCTTCGGATTTTGGCGTTGTCATAAGGGTGGGGGTCGTCATTTTTTTTCAAAAATTGTTCAAATGCAGTTTTTTTTCTGTAAATGACACTTTGTTGGAAATTTTGTAACGAATTCAACGAGGTATGCCATTCCAACATTCGACCACTATTTCCCAGGGTTTTGATTAAAAAACCGAAAAATCGAGGTGATTTTCTTCGGATTTTGGCGTTGTCATAAGGGTGGGGTCGTCATTTTTTTTCAAAAATTGTTCAAATGCAGTTTTTTTTCTGTAAATGACACTTTGTTGGAAATTTTGTAACGAATTCAACGAGGTATGCCATTCCAACATTCGACCACTATTTCCCAGGGCTTTGATTAAAAACCGAAAAATCGAGCTGATTTTATCCGGATTTTGGCGTTGTCATAAGGGTGGGGGTCGTCATTTTTTTTCAAAAATTTTTTAAATGCAGTTTTTTTTCTGTAAATGACACTTTGTTGGAAATTTTGTAACGAATTCAACGAGGTATGCCATTCCAACATTCGACCACTATTTCCCAGGGTTTTGATTAAAAAACCGAAAAATCGAGGTGATTTTCTTCGGATTTTGGCGTTGTCATAAGGGTGGGGGTCGTCATTTTTTTTCAAAAATTGTTCAAATGCAGTTTTTTTCTGTAAATGACACTTTGTTGGAAATTTTGTAACGAATTCAACGAGGTATGCCATTCCAACATTCGACCACTATTTCCCAGGGTTTTGATTAAAAATACTGAAAATCGAGCTGATTTTATCCGGATTTTGGCGTTGTCATAAGGGTGGGGGTCGTCATTTTTTTTCAAAAATATTGTTCAAATGCACTTTTTTTCTGTAAATGACACTTTGTTGGAAATTTTGTAACGAATTCAACGAGGTATGCCATTCCAACATTCGACCACTATTTCCCAGGGCTTTGATTAAAAACCGAAAAATCGAGCTGATTTTCTTCGGATTTTGGCGTTGTCATAAGGGTGGGGGTCGTCATTTTTTTCACAAATTGTTCAAATGCAGTTTTTTTTCTGTAAATGACACTTCGTTGGAAATTTTGTAACGAATTCAACGAGGTATGCCATTCCAACATTCGACCTTTCTTTCCCAGGGCTTTGATTAAAAACCGAAAAATCGAGCTGATTTTATCCGGATTTTGGCGTTGTCATAAGGGTGGGGGTCGTCATTTTTTTCACAAATTGTTCAAATGCAGTTTTTTTTCTGTAAATGACACTTCGTTGGAAATTTTGTAACGAATTCAACGAGGTATGCCATTCCAACATTCGACCTTTCTTTCCCAGGGCTTTGATTAAAAACCAAAAAATCGAGGTGATTTTCTTCGGATTTTGGCGTTGTCATAAGGGTGGGGGTCGTCATTTTTTTCACAAATTGTTCAAATGCAGTTTTTTTTCTGTAAATGACACTTCGTTGGAAATTTTGTAACGAATTCAACGAGGTATGCCATTCCAACATTCGACCACTATTTCCCAGGGCTTTGATTAAAAACCGAAAAATCGAGCTGATTTTATCCGGATTTTGGCGTTGTCATAAGGGGGTCGTCATTTTTTTTTCAAAAATATTTTCAAATGCAGTTTTTTTCTGTAAATGACACTTTGTTTGAAATTTTGTAACGAATTCAACGAGGTATGCCATTCCAACATTCGACCACTATTTCCCAGGGTTTTGATTAAAAAACCGAAAATTCGAGGTGATTTTCCTCGGATTTTGGCGTTGTCATAATGGTGGGGATCGTCATTTTTTTCAAAAATTGTTCAAATGCAGTTTTTTTTTCTGTAAATGACACTTTGTTGGAAATTTTGTAACGAATTCAATAAGGTATGCCATTCCAACATTCGACCACTATTTCCCAGGGTTTTGATTAAAATATCGAAAACGAGGTGATTTTCTGCGGATTTTGGAGTTGTCATAAGGGTGAGGTCGTCATTTTTTTTCACGAATTGTTCAACTGCAATTTTTTTCCTGTAAATGACTCTGTGTTGGAAATTTTGTAACGAATTCAACGAGGTATGCCATTCCAACATTCGACCACTATTTCCCAGGGCTTTGATTAAAAACCGAAAAATCGAGCTGATTTTATCCGGATTTTGGCGTTGTCATAAGGGTGGTGGTGGTCATTTTTTTTCACGAATTGTTCAAATGCAGTTTTTTTCTGTAAATGACACTTTGTTGGAAATTTTGTAACGAATTCAACGAGATATGCTATTCCAAGATTCGACCACTATTTCCCAGGGTTTTGATTAAAATAATGAAAATCGAGGTGACTTTCTTCGGATTTTGGCGTTGTCATAAGGGAAGGGGCATTATTTTTTTCCAAAAATTAGTTCAAATGCACTTTTTTTTCTGTAAATGACACTTTGTTGGAAATTTTGTAACGAATTCAACAGGGTATGGCATTCCAACTTTCGACCACTATTTCCCAGGGTTTTGATTAAAATACTGAAATTCGAGGTAACGAATTCAACGAGGTATGCCATTTCAACATCCGACCACTATTTCCCAGGGTTTTGATTAAAAAACCGAAAAATCGAGCTGATTTTATCCGGATTTTGGCGTTGTCATAAGGGTGGGGGTCATCATTTTTTTTCAAAAATTTGTTCAAATGCCATTTTTTCCTCTAAAAGACACTTTGTTGGAAATTTTGTAACGAATTCAACGAGGTATGCCATTCCAACATTCGACCTTTCTTTCCCAGGGCTTTGATTAAAAACCGAAAAATCGAACTGATTTTATCCGGATTTTGGCGTTGTCATAAGGGTGGGGGTCGTCATTTTTTTTTCAAAAAATTGTTTAAATGCAATTTTTTTTCTGTAAATGACACTTCGTTGGAAATTTTGTAACGAATTTAACGAGGTATGCCATTCCAACATTCGACCTTTCTTTCCCAGGGCTTTGATTAAAAACCAAAAAATCGAGGTGATTTTCTTCGGATTTTGGCGTTGTCATAAGGGTGGGGGTCGTCATTTTTTTCACAAATTGTTCAAATGCAGTTTTTTTTCTGTAAATGACACTTCGTTGGAAATTTTGTAACGAATTTAACGAGGTATGCCATTCCAACATTCGACCTTTCTTTCCCAGGGCTTTGATTAAAAACCAAAAAATCGAGGTGATTTTCTTCGGATTTTGGCGTTGTCATAAGGGTGGGGGTCGTCATTTTTTTCACAAATTGTTCAAATGCAGTTTTTTTTCTGTAAATGACACTTCGTTGGAAATTTTGTAACGAATTCAACGAGGTATGCCATTCCAACATTCGACCACTATTTCCCAGGGCTTTGATTAAAAACCGAAAAATCGAGCTGATTTTATCCGGATTTTGGCGTTGTCATAAGGGGGTCGTCATTTTTTTTTTCAAAAATATTTTCAAATGCAGTTTTTTTTCTGTAAATGACACTTTGTTTGAAATTTTGTAACGAATTCAACGAGGTATGCCATTCCAACATTCGACCACTATTTCCCAGGGTTTTGATTAAAAAACCGAAAAATCGAGCTGATTTTCCTCGGATTTTGGCGTTGTCATAATGGTGGGGATCGTCATTTTTTTCAAAAATTGTTCAAATGCAGTTTTTTTTCTGTAAATGACACTTTGTTGGAAATTTTGTAACGAATTCAATAAGGTATGCCATTCCAACATTCGACCACTATTTCCCAGGGTTTTGATTAAAATACCGAAAATCGAGGTGATTTTCTGCGGATTTTGGCATTGTCATAAGGGTGGGGTCGTCATTTTTTTTCACAAATTGTTCAACTGCAATTTTTTTCCTGTAAATGACTCTGTGTTGGAAATTTTGTAACGAATTCAACGAGGTATGCCATTCCAACATTCGACCACTATTTCCCAGGGCTTTGATTAAAAACCGAAAAATCGAGCTGATTTTATCCGGATTTTGGCGTTGTCATAAGGGTGGGGGTCATCATTTTTTTCAAAAATTTGTTCAAATGCATTTTTTTTCTGTAAATGACACTTTGTTGGAAATTTTGTAACGAATTCAACGAGGTATGCCATTCCAACATTCGACCACTATTTCCCAGGGTTTTGATTAAAATACCGAAAATCGAGGTGATTTTCTTCGGATTTTGGCGTTGTCATAAGGGTGGGGGTCGTCATTTTTTTTCAAAAATTTGTTCAAATGCAATTTTTTTTCTGTAAATGACACTTTGTTGGAAATTTTGTAACGAATTCAACGAGGTATGCCATTCCAACATTCGACCACTATTTCCCAGGGTTTTGATTAAAATACCGAAAAATCGAGGTGATTTTCTTCGGATTTTGGCGTTGTCATAAGGGTGGGGGTCATCTTTTTTTTCAAAAATTTGTTCAAATGCAATTTTTTTCTGTAAATGACACTTTGTTGGAAATTTTGTAACGAATTCAACGAGGTATGCCATTTCAACATTCGACCACTATTTCCCAGGGTTTTGATTAAAAACCGAAAAATCGAGCTGATTTTATCCGGATTTTGGCGTTGTCATAAGGGTGGGGGTCATCATTTTTTTTCAAAAATTTGTTCAAATGCCATTTTTTTCTGTAAATGACACTTTGTTGGAAATTTTGTAACGAATTCAACGAGGTATGCCATTCCAACATTCGACCTTTCTTTCCCAGGGCTTTGATTAAAAACCGAAAAATCGAACTGATTTTATCCGGATTTTGGCGTTGTCATAAGGGTGGGGGTCGTCATTTTTTTTCAAAAATTGTTCAAATGCATTTTTTTTCTGTAAATGACACTTTGTTGGAAATTTTGTAACGAATTCAACGAGGTATGCCATTCCAACATTCGACCTTTCTTTCCCAGGGCTTTGATTAAAAACCGAAAAATCGAACTGATTTTATCCGGATTTTGGCGTTGTCATAAGGGTGGGGGTCGTCTTTTTTTTCAAAAATTGTTCAAATGCAGTTTTTTTTCTGTAAATGACACTTTGTTGGAAATTTTGTAACGAATTCAACGGGGTATGCCATTCCAACATTCGACCACTATTTCCCAGGGTTTTGATTAAAAACCGAAAAATCTAGGAGATTTTCTTCGGATTTTGGCGTTGTCATAAGGGTGGGAGTCGTCATTTTTTTTTTCAAAAATTTGTTCAAATGCAATTTTTTTTCTGTAAATGACATTTTGTTTCGTTGTAAAGGGGGCTATTTTTTTTTTTGCATTTTTTTTTAATGACACTTTTGTTGGAAATTTTGTAACGAATTCAACGAGGTATGCCATTCCAACATTCGACCACTATTTCCCAGGGTTTTGATTAAAATATCCGAAAAATCGAGGTGATTTTCTTCGGATTTTGGCGTTGTCATAAGGGTGGGGTCGTCATTTTTTTTCAAAAATTTGTTCAAATCCAATTTTTTTATGTTAATGACACTTTGTTGGAAATTTTGTAACGAATTCAACGAGGTATGCCATTCCAACATTCGACCACTATTTCCCAGGGTTTTGATTAAAATACCGAAAATCGAGTTGATTTTCTTCGGATTTTGGCGTTGTCATAAGGGTGGGGGTCGTCATTTTTTTTTCAAAAATTTGTTCAAATGCAATTTTTTTCTGTAAATAACACTTTGTTGGAAATTTTGTAACGAATTCAACGAGGTATGCCATTCCAACATTCGACCACTATTTCCCAGGGTTTTGATTAAAAAACCGAAAAATCGAGGTGATTTTCTTCGGATTTTGGCGTTCTCATAAGGGTGGGGGTCATCATTTTTTTCCAAAAATTTGTTCAAATGATATTTTTTTTTTTTGTAAATTCCACTTTGTTGAAAATTTTGTAACGAATTCAACGAGGTATGCCATTTTAATATTCTACCACTATTTCTCAGGTTTTTTATTAAAATACCGACAATTGAGGTGAATTTCTTCGGATTTTGGCGTTGTCATAAGGGTGGGGGGTCATTCTTTTTTCAAAAAATTTTTTCAAATTATATTTTTTTCTGTAAATGACACTTTGTTGGGAATTTTATAACGAATTTAACGAGGTATGCCATTTCAACATCCGACCACTATTTCCCAGGGTTTTGATTAAAAAACCGAAAAATCGAGGTGATTTTCTTCGGATTTTGGCGTTGTCATAAGGGTGGGGGTCATCATTTTTTTCGATAAATTTGTTCAAATGATATTTTTTTTTGTAAATTCCACTTTGTTGAAAATTTTGTAACGAATTCAACGAGGTATGCCATTCCAACATTCGACCACTATTTCCCAGGGTTTTGATTAAAATATGGAAAATCGAGGTGATTTTCTTCGGATTTTGGCGTTGTCATAAGGGTGGGGGTCGTAATTTTTTTTCAAAAAATGTTCAAATTCCATTTTTATTCTGTAAATGACTCTGTGTTGGAAATTTTGTAACGAATTCAACGAGGTATGCCATTCCAACATTCGACCACTATTTCCCAGCGTTTTGATTAAAAAACCGAAAAATCGAGGTGATTTTCTTTGGATTTTGGCGTTGTCATAAGGGTGGGGGTCGTCATTTTTTTTAAAAATTTGTTCAAATGCAATTTTTTTCTGTAAATGACACTTTGTTGGAAATTTTGTAACGAATTCAACGAGGTATGCCATTCCAACATTAGACCACTATTTCCCAGGGTTTTGATTAAAAAACAAAAAATCGAGGTGATTTTCTTCGGATTTTGGCGTTGTCATAAGGGTGGGGGTCATCATTTTTTTCGAAAAATTTGTTCAAATGAGATTTTTTTTTGTAAATTCCACTTTGTTGGAAATTTTGTAACGAATTCAACGAGGTATGCCATTCCAACAATCGACCACTATTTCCCAGGGCTTTGATTAAAAACCGAAAAATCGAGCTGATTTTATCCGGATTTTGGCGTTGTCATAAGGGTGGGGGTCGTCATTTTTTTTTCAAAAAGTTGTTCAAATGTAGTTTTTTTCTGTAAATGACACTTTGTTGGAAATTTTGTAACGAATTCAACGAGGTATGCCATTCCAACATTCGACCACTATTTCCCAGGGTTTTGATTAAAATACCGAAAATCGAGGTGATTTTCTTCGGATTTTGGCGTTGTCATAAGGGAAGGGGCATCATTTTTTTCCAAAAATTAGTTCAAATGCACTTTTTTTCTGTAAATGACACTTTGTTGGAAATTTTGTAACGAATTCAACGGGGTATGGCATTCCAACATTCGACCACTATTTCCCAGGGTTTTGATTAAAATACTGAAATTCGAGGTAACGAATTCAACGAGGTATGCCATTTCAACATCCGAACACTATTTCCCAGGGTTTTGATTAAAAAACCGAAAAATCGAGCTGATTTTATCCGGATTTTGGCGTTGTCATAAGGGTGGGGGTCATCATTTTTTTGCAAAAATTTGTTCATATGCCATTTTTTCCTCTAAAAGACACTTTGTTGGAAATTTTGTAACGAATTCAACGAGGTATGCCATTCCAACATTCGACCTTTCTTTCCCAGGGCTTTGATTAAAAACCGAAAAATCGAACTGATTTTATCCAGATTTTGGCGTTGTCATAAGGGTGGGGGTCGTCATTTTTTGTCAAAAAATTGTTTAAATGCAATTTTTTTACTGTAAATGACACTTCGTTGGAAATTTTGTAACGAATTTAACGAGGTATGCCATTCCAACATTCGACCACTATTTCCCAGGGTTTTGATTAAAAACCGAAAAATCGAGCTGATTTTCTTCGGATTTTGGCGTTGTCATAAGGGTGGGGGTCGTCATTTTTTATTAAAATTTGTTCAAATGCAGATTTTTTCTGTAAATGACACTTTGTTGGAAATTTTTTAACGAATTCAACGAGGTATGCCATTCCAACATTCGACCACTTTTTCCCAGGGTTTTGATTAAAATGAAAATCAGTGATTTTCTTCGGATTTTGGCGTTGTCATAAGGGAAGGGGCATCATTTTTTTCAAAAATTAGTTCAAATGCACTTTTTTTCTGTAAATGACACTTTGTTGGAAATTTTGTAACGAATTCAACGAGGTATGCCATTCCAACATTCGACCACTATTTCCCAGGGTTTTGATTAAAATACTCGAAAATCGAGGTGATTTTCTTCGGATTTTGGAGTTGTCATAAGGGTAGGGGTCATCATTTTTTTCAAAAATTTGTTCAAATGCAATTTTTTTTCTGTAAATGACACTTTGTTGGAAATTTTGTAACGAATTCAACGAGGTATGCCATTCCAACATTCGACCACTATTTCCCAGGGTTTTGATTAAAATACCGAAAATCGAGGTGATTTTCTTCGGATTTTGGCGTTGTCATAAGGGTGGGTGTCGTATCATTTTTTTCAAAAATTTGTTCAAATGCAATTTTTTTCTGTAAATGACACTTTGTTGAAATTTTGTAACGAATTCAACGAGGTATGCCATTACAACATTCGACCACTATTTCCCAGGGTTTTGATTAAAATACCGAAAATCGAGGTGATTTTCTTCGGATTTTGGCGTTGTCATAAGGGTGGGGCTCATCATTTTTTTCGAAAAATTTGTTTAAATGATATTTTTTTCTGTAAATTCCACTTTGTTGAAAATTTTAGTAACGAATTTAACGAGGTATGCCATTACAACATTCGACCACTATTTCCCAGGGTTTTGATTAAAATACCGAAAATCGAGGTGATTTTCTTCGGATTTTGGCGTTGTCATAAGGGTGGGGGTCATCATTTTTTTCGAAAAATTTGTTCAAATCATATTTTTTTCTGTAAATTCCACTTTGTTGAAAATTTTAGTAACGAATTTAACGAGGTATGCCATTTCAACATTCGACCACTATTTCCCAGGGTTTTGATTAAAATACCGAAAAATCGAGCTGATTTTCTTCGGATTTTGGCGTTGTCATAAGGGTGGGGGTCATCATTTTTTTTCGAAAAATTTGTTCAAATGCTATTTTTTTCTGTAAATGACACTTTGTTGGAAATTTTGTAACGAATTTAACGAGGTATGCCATTCCAACATTCGACCACTATTTCCCAGGGTTTTGATTAAAAAACCGAAAAATCGAGCTGATTTTATCCGGATTTTGGCGTTGTCATAAGGGTAGGGGTCGTCATTTTTTTTTCAAAAATTTGTTCAAATGTAGTTTTTTTTCTGTAAATGACACTTTGTTGGAAATTTTGTAACGAATTCAACGGGGTATGCCATTCCAACATTCGACCACTATTTCCCAGGGTTTTGATTAAAATACCGAAAATCGAGGTGATTTTCTTCGGATTTTGGCGTTGTCATAAGGGTGGGGGTCATCATTTTTTTTCGAAAAATTTGTTCAAATGCATTTTTTTTCTGTAAATGACACTTTGTTGGAAATTTTGTAACGAATTTAACGAGGTATGCCATTTCAACATCCGACCACTATTTCCCAGGGTTTTGATTAAAAAACCGAAAAATCGAGCTGATTTTATCCGGATTTTGGCGTTGTCATAAGGGTGGGGGTCGTCATTTTTTTTCAAAAATTTGTTCAAATGCCAGTTTTTTTTCTGTAAATGACACTTTGTTGGAAATTTTGTAACGAATTCAACGAGGTATGCCATTCCAACATTCGACCACTATTTCCCAGGGTTTTGATTAAAATACCGAAAAATCGAGGTGATTTTCTTCGGATTTTGGCGTTGTCATAAGGGTGGGGGTCGTCATTTTTTCAAAAATTTGTTCAAATGCCATTTTTTTCTGTAAATGACACTTTGTTGGAAATTTTGTAACGAATTTAACGAGGTATGCCATTCCAACATTCGACCACTATTTCCCAGGGTTTTGATTAAAAACCGAAAAATCGAGCTGATTTTATCCGGATTTTGGCGTTGTCATAAGGGTGGGGGTCGTCATTTTTTTTTCAAAAATTTGTTCAAATGTAGTTTTTTTCTGTAAATGACACTTTGTTGGAAATTTTGTAACGAATTCAACGAGGTATGCCATTCCAACATTCGACCACTATTTCCCAGGGTTTTGATTAAAAAACCGAAAAATTTAGGTGATTTTCTTCGGATTTTGGCGTTGTCATAAGGGGGGGTCGTCATTTTTTTTCCAAAATTTGTTCAAATGCAGTTTTTTTTCTGTAAATGACACTTTGTTGGAAATTTTTAACGAATTAAGAGTATGCATTCCAACATTCGACCACTATTTCCCGGGGTTTGATTAAAATACTGAAAATGATTTTCTTCGGATTTTGGCGTTGTCATAAGGGTGGGGGTCATCATTTTTTTCGAAAAATTTGTTCAAATGCACTTTTTTTCTGTAAATGACACTTTTTTGGAAATTTTGTAACGAATTCAACGAGGTATGCCATTCCAACATTCGACCACTATTTCCCAGGGTTTTGATTAAAATATCCGAAAAATCGAGGTGATTTTCTCCGGATTTTGGCGTTGTCATAAGGGTGGGGGTCATCATTTTTTTCGAAAAATTTGTTCAAATGTATTTTTTTTTTGTAAATTACACTTTGTTGGAAATTTTGTAACGAATTCAACGAGGTATGCCATTTCAACATCCGACCACTATTTCCCAGGGTTTTGATTAAAAATACCGAAAAATCGAGCTGATTTTCTCCGGATTTTGGCGTTGTCATAAGGGTGGGGGTCATCATTTTTTTTCAAAAATTTGTTCAAATGCAATTTTTTTCTGTAAATGACACTTTGTTGAAAATTTTGTAACGAATTTAACGAGGTATGCCATTCCAACATTCGACCTTTCTTTCCCAGAGCTTTGATTAAAAACCGAAAAATCGAACTGATTTTATCCGGATTTTGGCGTTGTCATAAGGGTGGGGTCGTCATTTTTTTTTTTCAAAAAATTGTTTAAATGCAATTTTTTTCTGTAAATGACACTTTGTTGGAAATTTTGTAACGAATTCAACGAGGTATGCCATTCCAACATTCGACCACTATTTCCCAGGGCTTTGATTAAAAACCGAAAAATCGAGCTGATTTTATCCGGATTTTGGCGTTGTCATAAGGGTTGGGGTCGTCATTTTTTTTCAAAAATTTGTTCAAATGTAGTTTTTTTCTGTAAATGACACTTTGTTGGAAATTTTGTAACGAATTCAACGGGGTATGCCATTCCAACATTCGACCACTATTTCCCAGGGTTTTGATTAAAAAACCGAAAAATCTAGGATATTTTCTTCGGATTTTGGCGTTGTCATAAGGGTGGGAGTCGTCATTTTTTTTTCAAAAATTTGTTCAAATGCAGTTTTTTTTTCTGTAAATGACATTTTGTTTCGTTGTCATAAGGGAAGGGGCATCATTTTTTTCGAAAAATTAGTTCAAATGCACTTTTTTTTCTGTATATGACACTTTTTTGGAAATTTTGTAACGAATTCAACGAGGTATACCATTCCAACATTCGACCACTATTTCCCAGGGTTTTGATTAAAATATCCAAAATCGAGGTGATTTTCTTCGGATTTTGGAGTTGTCATAAGGGTGGGGGTCGTCATTTTTTTTCAAAAATTTGTTCAAATCCAATTTTTTTTATGTTAATGACACTTTGTTGGAAATTTTGTAACGAATTCAACGAGGTATGCCATTCCAACATTCGACCACTATTTCCCAGGGTTTTGATTAAAATACCGAAAATCGAGGTGATTTTCTTCGGATTTTGGCGTTGTCATAAGGGTGGGGGTCGTCATTTTTTTTTCAAATTGTTCAAATGCAATTTTTTTCTTTAAATGACACTTTGTTGGAAATTTTGTAACGAATTCAACGGGGTATGCCATTCCAACATTCGACCACTATTTCCCAGGGTTTTGATTAAAAAACCGAACAATCTAGGATATTTTCTTCGGATTTTGGCGTTGTCATAAGGGTGGGAGTCGTCATTTTTTTTCAAAAATTTGTTCAAATGCATTTTTTTCTGTAAATGACAGTTTTGTTTCGTTGTCATAAGGGAGGGGCATCATTTTTTCGAAAAATTAGTTCAAATGCACTTTTTTTTCTGTATATGACACTTTTTTGGAAATTTTGTAACGAATTCAACGAGGTATACCATTCCAACATTCGACCACTATTTCCCAGGGTTTTGATTAAAATATCCGAAAATCGAGGTGATTTTCTTCGGATTTTGGCGTTGTCATAAGGGTGGTTGTCGTAATTTTTTTTTCAAAAATTTGTTCAAATCCAATTTTTTTCTGTTAATGACACTTTGTTGGAAATTTTGTAACGAATTCAACGAGGTATGCCATTCCAACATTCGACCACTATTTCCCAGGGTTTTGATTAAAATACCGAAAATCGAGGTGATTTTCTTTGGATTTTGGCGTTGTCATAAGGGTGGGGGTCGTGATTTTTTTTTCAAAAATTTGTTCAAATGCAATTTTTTTCTGTAAATAACACTTTGTTGGAAATTTTGTAACGAATTCAACGAGGTATGCCATTCCAACATTCGACCACTATTTCCCAGGGTTTTGATTAAAAAAATTGAAAAATCGAGGTGATTTTCTTCGGATTTTGGCGTTCTCATAAGGGTGGGGGTCATCATTTTTTTCGAAAAATTTGTTCAAATGATATTTTTTTTTTGTAAATTCCACTTTGTTGAAAATTTTGTAACGAATTCAACGAGGTATGCCATTTTAACATTCGACCACTATTTCCCAGGGTTTTTATTAAAATACCGACAATTGAGGTGAATTTCTTCGGATTTTGGCGTTGTCATAAGGGTGGGGGTCATCATTTTTTTCCAAAAATTTTTTCAAATGTAGTTTTTTTTCTGTAAATGACACTTTGTTGGAAATTTTGTAACGAATTCAACGGGGTATGCCATTCCAACATTCGACCACTATTTCCCAGGGTTTTGATTAAACATACCGAAAAATCGAGGTGATTTTCTTCGGATTTTGGCGTTGTCATAAAGGTGGGGGTCATCATTTTTTTCGAAAAATTTGTTCAAATTATATTTTTTTTTGTAAATTCCACTTTGTTGAAAATTTTGTAACGAATTCAACGAGGTATGCCATTTTAACATTCGACCACTATTTCCCAGGGTTTTGATTAAAATACCAAAAATCGAGGTGATTTTCTTCGGATTTTGGCGTTGTCATAAGGGTGGGGGTCATCATTTTTTTTGAAAAATTTGTTCAAATGCAATTTTTTTCTGTAAATGACACTTTGTTGGAAATTTTGTAACGAATTCAACGAGGTATGCCATTTCAACATCCGACCACTATTTCCCAGGGTTTGATTAATAAACCGAAAAATCGAGCTGATTTTATCCGGATTTTGGCGTTGTCATAAGGGTGGGGGTCATCATTTTTTTTCAAAAATTTGTTCAAATGCCATTTTTTCCTCTAAAAGACACTTTGTTGGAAATTTTGTAACGAATTCAACGAGGTATGCCATTCCAACATTCGACCTTTCTTTCCCAGGGCTTTGATTAAAAACCGAAAAATCGAACTGATTTTATCCGGATTTTGGCGTTGTCATAAGGGTGGGTGTCGTCATTTTTTTTCAAAAAATTGTTTAAATGCAATTTTTTTCTGTAAATGACACTTTGTTGGAAATTTTATAACGAATTTAACGAGGTATGCCATTCCAACATCCGACCACTATTTCCCAGGGTTTTGATTAAAATACGGAAAATCGAGGTGATTTTCTTCGGATTTTGGAGTTGTCATAAGGGTGGGGGTCGTAATTTTTTTTTCAAAAAATTGTTCAAATTCCATTTTTATTCTGTAAATGACTCTTTGTTGGAAATTTTGTAACGAATTCAACGAGGTATGCCATTCCAACATTCGACCACTATTTCCCAGGGTTTTGATTAAAAACCGAAAAATCGAGGTGATTTTCTTTGGATTTTGGCGTTGTCATAAGGGTGGGGGTCGTCATTTTTTTTTTCAAAAATTTGTTCAAATGCAATTTTTTTCTGTAAATGACACTTTGTTGGAAATTTTGTATTGAATTCAACGAGGTATGCCATTCCAACATTCGACCACTATTTCCCAGGGTTTTGATTAAAAAAATTGAAAAATCGAGGTGATTTTCTTCGGATTTTGGCGTTCTCATAAGGGTGGGGGTCATCATTTTTTTTTCGAAAAATTTGTTCAAATGATATTTTTTTTTTGTAAATTCCACTTTGTTGAAAATTTTGTAACGAATTCAACGAGGTATGCCATTTTAACATTCGACCACTATTTCCCAGGGTTTTTATTAAAATACCGACAATTGAGGTGAATTTCTTCGGATTTTGGCGTTGTCATAAGGGTGGGGGTCATCATTTTTTTTTCCAAAAATTTTTTCAAATGTATTTTTTTTCTGTAAATGACACTTTGTTGGAAATTTTGTAACGAATTCAACGGGGTATGCCATTCCAACATTCGACCACTATTTCCCAGGGTTTTGATTAAAATACCGAAAATCGAGGTGATTTTCTTCGGATTTTGGCGTTGTCATAAGGGTGGGGGTCATCATTTTTTTCGAAAAATTTGTTCAAATTATATTTTTTTCTGTAAATTCCACTTTGTTGAAAATTTTAGTAACGAATTCAACGAGGTATGCCATTTCAACATTCGACCACTATTTCCCAGGGTTTTGATTAAAATACCAAAAATCGAGGTGATTTTCTTCGGATTTTGGCGTTGTCATAAGGGTGGGGGTTATCATTTTTTTTGAAAAATTTGTTCAAATGCAATTTTTTTCTGTAAATGACACTTTGTTGAAAATTTTGTAACGAATTCAACGAGGTATGCCATTTCAACATCCGACCACTATTTCCCAGGGTTGTGATTAATAAACCGAAAAATCGAGCTGATTTTATCCGGATTTTGGCGTTGTCATAAGGGTGGGGGTCATCATTTTTTTCAAAAATTTGTTCAAATGCCATTTTTTCCTCTAAAAGACACTTTGTTGGAAATTTTGTAACGAATTCAACGAGGTATGCCATTCCAACATTCGACCTTTCTTTCCCAGGGCTTTGATTAAAAACCGAAAAATCGAACTGATTTTATCTGGATTTTGGCGTTGTCATAAGGGTGGGGGTCGTCATTTTTTTTCAAAAAATTGTTTAAATGCAATTTTTTTCTGTAAATGACACTTTGTTGGGAATTTTATAACGAATTTAACGAGGTATGCCATTTCAACATCCGACCACTATTTCCCAGGGTTTTGATTAAAAAACCGAAAAATCGAGGTGGTTTTCTTCGGTTTTTGGCGTTTTCATAAGAGTGGGGGTCATCATTTTTTTCGAAAAATTTGTTCAAATGATATTTTTTTTGTAAATTCCACATTGTTGAAAATTTTGTAACGAATTCAACGAGGTATGCCATTCCAACATTCGACCACTATTTCCCAGGGTTTTGATTAAAATATGGAAAATCGAGGTGATTTTCTTCGGATTTTGGAGTTGTCATAAGGGTGGGGGTCGTAATTTTTTTTACAAAAAAATGTTCAAATTCCATTTTTATTCTGTAAATGACTCTGTGTTGGAAATTTTGTAACGAATTCAACGAGGTATGCCATTCCAACTTTCGACCACTATTTCCCAGCGTTTTGATTAAAAACCGAAAAATCGAGGTGATTTTCTTTGGATTTTGGCGTTGTCATAAGGGTGGGGGTCGTCATTTTTTTTTTTTAAATTTGTTCAAATGCAATTTCTTTTCTGTAAATGACACTTTGTTGGAAATTTTGTAACGAATTCAACGGGGTATGCCATTCCAACATTCGACCACTATTTCCCAGGGTTTTGATTAACATACCGAAAATCGAGGTGATTTTCTTCGTATTTTGGCGTTGTCATAAGGGTGGGGGTCATCATTTTTTTCGAAAAATTTGTTCAAATTATATTTTTTTCTGTAAATTCCACTTTGTTGAAAATTTTAGAAACGAATTCAACGAGGTATGTCATTTTAACATTCGACCACTATTTCCCAGGGTTTTGATTAAAATATCAAAAATCGCGGTGATTTTCTTCGGATTTTGGCGTTGTCATAAGGGTGGGGGTCATCATTTTTTTTGAAAAATTTGTTCAAATGCAATTTTTTTCTGTAAATGACACTTTGTTGAAAATTTTGTAACGAATTCAACGAGGTATGCCATTTCAATATCCGACCACTATTTCGCAAGGTTGTGATTAATAAACCGAAAAATCGAGCTGATTTTATCCGGATTTTGGCGTTGTCATAAGGGTGGGGGTCATCATTTTTTTTCAAAAATTTGTTCAAATGCCATTTTTTCCTCTAAAAGACACTTTGTTGGAAATTTTGTAACGAATTCAACGAGGTATGCCATTCCAACATTCGACCTTTCTTTCCCAGGGCTTTGATTAAAAACCGAAAAATCGAACTGATTTTATCCGGATTTTGGCGTTGTCATAAGGGTGGGGGTCGTCATTTTTTTTTCAAAAAATTTTTTAAATGCAATTTTTTTTCTGTAAATGACACTTTGTTGGGAATTTTATAACGAATTTAACGAGGTATGCCATTCCAACATTCGACTACTATTTCCCAGGGTTTTGATTAAAAAACCAAAAAATCGAGGTGATTTTCTTCGGATTTTGGCGTTGTTATAAGGGTGGGGGTCGTCATTTTTTTTCACAAATTGTTCAAATGCAGTATTTTTCTGTAAATGACACTTCGTTGGAAATTTTGTAACGAATTCAACGAGGTATGCCATTCCAACATTCGACCACTATTTCCCAGGGTTTTGATTAAAAACCAAAATATCGAGGTGATTTTCTTCGGAATTTGGCGTGTTCATAAGGGTGGGGGTCGTCATTTTTTTTCACAAATTGTTCAAATGCAGTTTTTCTGTAAATGACACTTTGTTGGAAATTTTGTAACGAATTCAACGAGGTATGCCATTCCAACATTCGACCACTATTTCCCAGGGTTTTGATTAAAAAACCAAAAAATCGAGGTGATTTTCTTCGGATTTTGGCGTTGTCATAGGGGTGGGGGTCGTCAAATTGTTCAAATGCAATTTTTTTTCTGTAAATGACACTTCGTTGGAAATTTTGTAACGAATTCAACGAGGTATGCCATTCCAACATTCGACTACTATTTCCCAGGGTTTTGATTAAAAAAACAAAAAATCGAGGTGATTGTCTTCGGATTTTGGCGTTGTAATAAGGGTCGTCATTTTTTTCACAAATTGTTCAAATGCAGTTTTTTTTCTGTAAATGACACTTCGTTGGAAATTTTGTAACGAATTCAACGAGGTATGCCATTCCAACATTCGACCACTATTTCCCAGGGTTTTGATTAAAAAACCGAAAAATCGAGGTGATTTTCTTCGGATTTTGGCGTTGTCATAAGGGTGGGGTCGTCATTTTTTTTCACAAATTGTTCAAATGCATTTTTTTTCTGTAAATGACACTTCGTTGGAAATTTTGTAACGAATTCAACGAGGTATGCCATTCCAACATTCGACCACTATTTCCCAGGGTTTTGATTAAAAACCGAAAAATCGAGGTGATTTTCTTCGGATTTTGGCGTTGTCATAGGGGTGGGGGTCGTCATTTTTTTCACAAATTGTTCAAATGCAGTTTTTTTCTGTAAATGACACTTCGTTGGAAATTTTGTAACGAATTCAACGAGGTATGCCATTCCAACATTCGACTACTATTTCCCAGGGTTTTGATTAAAAAACCAAAAAATCGAGGTGATTTTCCTCGGATTTTGGCGTTGTCATAAGGGTGGGGGTCGTCATTTTTTTCACAAATTGTTCAAATGCAGTTTTCTGTAAATGACACTTTGTTGGAAATTTTGTAACGAATTCAACGAGGTATGCCATTCCAACATTCGACCACTATTTCCCAGGGTTTTGATTAAAAAACCAAAAAATCGAGGTGATTTTCTTCGGATTTTGGCGTTGTCATAGGGGTGGGGGTCGTCATTTTTTTCACAAATTGTTCAAATGCAGTTGTTTTCTGTAAATGACACTTCGTTGGAAATTTTGTAACGAATTCAACGAGGTATGCCATTCCAACATTCGACCACTATTTCCCAGGGTTTTGATTAAAAAACCAAAAAATCGAGGTGATTTTCTTCGGAATTTGGCGTGTTCATAAGGGTGGGGGTCGTCATTTTTTTCACAAATTGTTCAAATGCAGTTTTTTTTCTGTAAATGACACTTTGTTGGAAATGTTGTAACGAATTCAACGAGGTATGCCATTCCAACATTCGACCACTATTTCCCAGGGTTTTGATTAAAAAACCAAAAAATCGAGGTGATTTTCTTCGGATTTTGGCGTTGTCATAGGGGTGGGGGTCGTCATTTTTTTCACAAATTGTTCAAATGCAGTTTTTTTCTGTAAATGACACTTCGTTGGAAATTTTGTAACGAATTCAACGAGGTATGCCATTCCAACATTCGACCACTATTTCCCAGGGTTTTGATTAAAAAACCAAAAAATCGAGGTGATTTTCTTCGGAATTTGGCGTGTTCATAAGGGTGGGGGTCGTCATTTTTTTCACAAATTGTTCAAATGCAGTTTTTTTTCTGTAAATGACACTTTGTTGGAAATTTTGTAACGAATTCAACGAGGTATGCCATTCCAACATTCGACCACTATTTCCCAGGGTTTTGATTAAAAAAACAAAAAATCGAGGTGATTTTCTTCGGATTTTGGCGTTGTCATAGGGGTGGGGGTCGTCAAATTGTTCAAATGCAGTTTTTTTTCTGTAAATGACACTTCGTTGGAAATTTTGTAACGAATTCAACGAGGTATGCCATTCCAACATTCGACTACTATTTCCCAGGGTTTTGATTAAAAAAACAAAAAATCGAGGTGATTTTCCTCGGATTTTGGCGTTGTCATAAGGGTGGGGGTCGTCATTTTTTTCACAAATTGTTCAAATGCAGTTTTTTTTCTGTAAATGACACTTCGTTGGAAATTTTGTAACGAATTCAACGAGGTATGCCATTCCAACATTCGACCACTATTTCCCAGGGTTTTGATTAAAAAACCGAAAAATCGAGGTGATTTTCTTCGGATTTTGGCGTTGTCATAAGGGTGGGGGTCGTCATTTTTTTCACAAATTGTTCAAATGCAGTTTTTTTCTGTAAATGACACTTCGTTGGAAATTTTGTAACGAATTCAACGAGGTATGCCATTCCAACATTCGACCACTATTTCCCAGGGTTTTGATTAAAAAACCAAAAAATCGAGGTGATTTTCTTCGGATTTTGGCGTTGTCATAGGGGTGGGGGTCGTCATTTTTTTCACAAATTGTTCAAATGCAGTTTTTTTCTGTAAATGACACTTCGTTGGAAATTTTGTAACGAATTCAACGAGGTATGCCATTCCAACATTCGACTACTATTTCCCAGGGTTTTGATTAAAAAACCAAAAAATCGAGGTGATTTTCCTCGGATTTTGGCGTTGTCATAAGGGTGGGGGTCGTCATTTTTTTCACAAATTGTTCAAATGCAGTTTTTTTCTGTAAATGACACTTCGTTGGAAATTTTGTAACGAATTCAACGAGGTATGCCATTCCAACATTCGACCACTATTTCCCAGGGTTTTGATTAAAAAACCAAAAAATCGAGGTGATTTTCTTCGGAATTTGGCGTGTTCATAAGGGTGGGGTCGTCATTTTTTTCACAAATTGTTCAAATGCAGTTTTTTTTCTGTAAATGACACTTTGTTGGAAATGTTGTAACGAATTCAACGAGGTATGCCATTCCAACATTCGACCACTATTTCCCAGGGTTTTGATTAAAAAATCGAGGTGATTTTCTTCGGATTTTGGCGTTGTTATAAGGGTGGGGGTCGTCATTTTTTTCACAAATTGTTCAAATGCAGTTTTTTTTTCTCCAAATGACACTTCGTTGGAAATTTTGTAACGAATTCAACGAGGTATGCCATTCCAACATTCGACCACTATTTCCCAGGGTTTTGATTAAAAAACCAAAAAATCGAGGTGATTTTCTTCGGATTTTGGCGTTGTCATAGGGGTGGGGGTCGTCATTTTTTTCACAAATTGTTCAAATGCAGTTTTTTTCTGTAAATGACACTTCGTTGGAAATTTTGTAACGAATTCAACGAGGTATGCCATTCCAACATTCGACTACTATTTCCCAGGGTTTTGATTAAAAAACCAAAAAATCGAGGTGATTTTCCTCGGATTTTGGCGTTGTCATAAGGGTGGGGGTCGTCATTTTTTTCACAAATTGTTCAAATGCAGTTTTTTTTCTGTAAATGACACTTCGTTGGAAATTTTGTAACGAATTCAACGAGGTATGCCATTCCAACATTCGACCACTATTTACCAGGGTTTTGATTAAAAACCGAAAAATCGAGGTGATTTTCTTCGGATTTTGGCGTTGTCATAAGGGTGGGGGTCGTCATTTTTTTCACAAATTGTTCAAATGCAGTTTTTTTTCTGTAAATGACACTTCGTTGGAAATTTTGTAACGAATTCAACGAGGTATGCCATTCCAACATTCGACCACTATTTCCCAGGGTTTTGATTAAAAAACCAAAAAATCGAGGTGATTTTCTTCGGAAGTTGGCGTTGTCATAAGGGTGGGGGTCGTCATTTTTTTCAAAAATTGTTCAAATGCAGTTTTTTTCTGTAAATGACACTTCGTTGGAAATTTTGTAACGAATTCAACGAGGTATGCCATTCCAACATTCGACCACTATTTCCCAGGGTTTTGATTAAAAAACCCGAAAATCGAGGTGATTTTCTTCGGATTTTGGCGTTGTCATAAGGGTGGAGGTCGTCATTTTTTTCAAAAAATTGTTCAAATGCAGTTTTTTTTCTGTAAATGACACTTTGTTGGAAATTTTGTAACGAATTCAACGAGGTATGCCATTCCAACATTCGACTACTATATCCCAGGGTTTTGATTAAAAAACCAAAAAATCGAGGTGATTTTCTTCGGAATTTGGCGTGTTCATAAGGGTGGGGGTCGTCATTTTTTTCACAAATTGTTCAAATGCAGTTTTTTTCTGTAAATGACACTTTGTTGGAAATTTTGTAACGAATTCAACGAGGTATGCCATTCCAACATTCGACCACTATTTCCCAGGGTTTTGATTCAAAAACCAAAAAATCGAGGTGATTTTCTTCGGATTTTGGCGTTGTTATAAGGGTGGGGGTCGTCATTTTTTTCACAAATTGTTCAAATGCAGTTTTTTTTTTCTCCAAATGACACTTCGTTGGAAATTTTGTAACGAATTCAACGAGGTATGCCATTCCAACATTCGACCACTATTTCCCAGGGTTTTGATTCAAAAACCAAAAAATCGAGGTGATTTTCTTCGGATTTTGGCGTTGTTATAAGGGTGGGGGTCGTCATTTTTTTCACAAATTGTTCAAATGCAGTTTTTTTCTGTAAATGACACTTCGTTGGAAATTTTGTAACGAATTCAACGAGGTATGCCATTCCAACATTCGACCACTATTTCCCAGGGTTTTGATTAAAAAACCAAAAAAATCGAGGTGATTTTCTTCGGAATTTGGCGTGTTCATAAGGGTGGGGTCGTCATTTTTTTCACAAATTGTTCAAATGCAGTTTTTTTTCTGTAAATGACACTTTGTTGGAAATTTTGTAACGAATTCAACGAGGTATGCCATTCCAACATTCGACCACTATTTCCCAGGGTTTTGATTAAAAAACCAAAAAATCGAGGTGATTTTCTTCGGATTTTGGCGTTGTCATAAGGGTGGGGGTCGTCATTTTTTTCACAAATTGTTCAAATGCATTTTTTTCTGTAAATGACACTTCGTTGGAAATTTTGTAACGAATTCAAAGAGGTATGCCATTCCAACATTCGACTACTATTTCCCTGGGTTTTGATTAAAAAACCAAAAAATCGAGGTGATTTTCCTCGGATTTTGGCGTTGTCATAAGGGTGGGGGTCGTCATTTTTTTCACAAATTGTTCAAATGCAGTTTTTTTCTGTAAATGACACTTCGTTGGAAATTTTGTAACGAATTCAACGAGGTATGCCATTCCAACATTCGACCACTATTTCCCAGGGTTTTGATTAAAAAACCGAAAAATCGAGGTGATTTTCTTCGGATTTTGGCGTTGTCATAAGGGTGGGGGTCGTCATTTTTTTCACAAATTGTTCAAATGCAGTTTTTTTTCTGTAAATGACACTTCGTTGGAAATTTTGTAACGAATTCAACGAGGTATGCCATTCCAACATTCGACCACTATTTCCCAGGGTTTTGATTAAAAACCAAAAAATCGAGGTGATTTTCTTCGGAAGTTGGCGTTGTCATAAGGGTGGGGGTCGTCATTTTTTTCAAAAATTGTTCAAATGCAGTTTTTTTTCTGTAAATGACACTTCGTTGGAAATTTTGTAACGAATTCAACGAGGTATGCCATTCCAACATTCGACCACTATTTCCCAGGGTTTTGATTAAAAAACCCGAAAATCGAGGTGATTTTCTTCGGATTTTGGCGTTGTCATAAGGGTGGAGGTCGTCATTTTTTTCAAAAAATTGTTCAAATGCAGTTTTTTTTCTGTAAATGACACTTTGTTGGAAATTTTGTAACGAATTCAACGAGGTATGCCATTCCAACATTCGACTACTATATCCCAGGGTTTTGATTAAAAAACCAAAAAATCGAGGTGATTTTCTTCGGAATTTGGCGTGTTCATAAGGGTGGGGGTCGTCATTTTTTTCACAAATTGTTCAAATGCAGTTTTTTTTCTGTAAATGACACTTTGTTGGAAATGTTGTAACGAATTCAACGAGGTATGCCATTCCAACATTCGACCACTATTTCCCAGGGTTTTGATTAAAAAATCGAGGTGATTTTCTTCGGATTTTGGCGTTGTTATAAGGGTGGGGGTCGTCATTTTTTTCACAAATTGTTCAAATGCAGTTTTTTTTCTCCAAATGACACTTCGTTGGAAATTTTGTAACGAATTCAACGAGGTATGCCATTCCAACATTCGAGCACTATTTCCCAGGGTTTTGATTAAAAAACCAAAAAAATCGAGGTGATTTTCTTCGGATTTTGGCGTTGTTATAAGGGTGGGGGTCGTCATTTTTTCACAAATTGTTCAAATGCAGTTTTTTTCTGTAAATGACACTTCGTTGGAAATTTTGTAACGAATTCAACGAGGTATGCCATTCCAACATTCGACCACTATTTCCCAGGGTTTTGATTAAAAAACCAAAAAATCGAGGTGATTTTCTTCGGAATTTGGCGTGTTCATAAGGGTGGGGGTCGTCATTTTTTTCACAAATTGTTCAAATGCAGTTTTTTTCTGTAAATGACACTTTGTTGGAAATTTTGTAACGAATTCAACGAGGTATGCCATTCCAACATTCGACCACTATTTCCCAGGGTTTTGATTAAAAAACCAAAAAATCGAGGTGATTTTCTTCGGATTTTGGCGTTGTCATAGGGGTGGGGGTCGTCATTTTTTTCACAAATTGTTCAAATGCAGTTTTTTTCTGTAAATGACACTTCGTTGGAAATTTTGTAACGAATTCAAAGAGGTATGCCATTCCAACATTCGACTACTATTTCCCTGGGTTTTGATTAAAAAACCAAAAAATCGAGGTGATTTTCCTCGGATTTTGGCGTTGTCATAAGGGTGGGGGTCGTCATTTTTTTCACAAATTGTTCAAATGCAGTTTTTTTCTGTAAATGACACTTCGTTGGAAATTTTGTAACGAATTCAACGAGGTATGCCATTCCAACATTCGACCACTATTTCCCAGGGTTTTGATTAAAAAACCGAAAAATCGAGGTGATTTTCTTCGCATTTTGGCGTTGTCATAAGGGTGGGGTCGTCATTTTTTTCACAAATTGTTCAAATGCAGTTTTTTTCTGTAAATGACACTTCGTTGGAAATTTTGTAACGAATTCAACGAGGTATGCCATTCCAACATTCGACCACTATTTCCCAGGGTTTTGATTAAAAAACCAAAAAATCGAGGTGATTTTCTTCGGAATTTGGCGTTGTCATAAGGGTGGGGGTCGTCATTTTTTTCAAAAATTGTTCAAATGCAGTTTTTTTCTCTAAATGACACTTCGTTGGAAATTTTGTAACGAATTTAACGAGGTATGCCATTCCAACATTCGACCACTATTTCCCAGGGTTTTGATTAAAAAACCCGAAAATCGAGGTGATTTTCTTCGGATTTTGGCGTTGTCATAAGGGTGGGGGTCGTCATTTTTTTCACAAATTGTTCAAATGCAGTTTTTTTTCTGTAAATGACACTTCGTTGGAAATTTTGTAACGAATTCAACGAGGTATGCCATTCCAACATTCGACCACTATTTCCCAGGGTTTTGATTAAAAAACCAAAAAATCGAGGTGATTTTCTTCGGAATTTGGCGTTGTCATAAGGGTGGGGGTCGTCATTTTTTTCAAAAATTGTTTAAATGCAGTTTTTTTTCTGTAAATGACACTTCGTTGGAAATTTTGTAACGAATTTAACGAGGTATGCCATTCCAACATTCGACCACTATTTCCCAGGGTTTTGATTAAAAAACCCGAAAATCGAGGTGATTTTCTTCGGATTTTGGCGTTGTCATAAGGGTGGGGGTCGTCATTTTTTTCACAAATTGTTCAAATGCAGTTTTTTTTCTGTAAATGACACTTCGTTGGAAATTTTGTAACGAATTCAACGAGGTATGCCATTCCAACATTCGACCACTATTTCCCAGGGTTTTGATTAAAAAACCAAAAAATCGAGGTGATTTTCTTCGGAATTTGGCGTTGTCATAAGGGTGGGGGTCGTCATTTTTTTCAAACATTGTTCAAATGCAGTTTTTTTTCTGTAAATGACACTTCGTTGGAAATTTTGTAACGAATTCAACGAGGTATGCCATTCCAACATTCGACCACTATTTCCCAGGGTTTTGATTAAAATATCGAAAAATCGAGCTGATTTAATCCGGATTTTGGCGTTGTCATAAGGGTGGGGGTCGTCATTTTTTTCAAAAAATTGTTCAAATGCAGTTTTTTTTCTGTAAATGACACTTTGTTGGAAATTTTGTAACGAATTCAACGAGGTATGCCATTCCAACATTCGACTACTATTTCCCGGGGTTTTGATTAAAAAACCAAAAAATCGAGGTGATTTTCTTCGGATTTTGGCGTTGTTATAAGGGCGGGGGTCGTCATTTTTTTCACAAATTGTTCAAATGCAGTTTTTTTCTGTAAATGACACTTCGTTGGAAATTTTTGTAACGAATTCAACGAGGTATGCCATTCCAACATTCGACCACTATTTCCCAGGGTTTTGATTAAAAAACCCGAAAATCGAGGTGATTTTCTTCGGATTTTGGCGTTGTAATAAGGGTGGAGGTCGTCATTTTTTTCAAAAAATTGTTCAAATGCAGTTTTTTTTTTGTAAATGACACTTTGTTGGAAATTTTGTAACGAATTCAACGAGGTATGCCATTCCAACATTCGACCACTATTTCCCAGGGTTTTATTTAAAAAACCAAAAAATTGAGGTGATTTTCTTCGGATTTTGGCGTTGTCATAAGGGTGGGGGTCGTCATTTTTTTCAAAAATTGTTCAAATGCAGTTTTTTTTCTGTAAATGACACTTTGTTGGAAATTTTGTAACGAATTCAACGAGGTATGCCATTCCAACATTCGACCACTATTTCCCAAGGTTTTGATTAAAAACCGAAAATCGAGGTGATTTTCTTCGGATTTTGGCGTTGTCATAAGGGTGGGGGTCGTCATTTTTTTCACAAATTGTTCAAATGCAGTTTTTTTTCTGTAAATGACACTTTGTTGGAAATTTTGTAACGAATTCAACGAGGTATCCCATTCCAACATTCGACCACTATTTCCCAGGGTTTTGATTAAAATATCGAAAAATCGAGCTGATTTTATCCGGATTTTTGGCGTTGTCATAAGGGTGGGGGTCGTCTTTTTTTTTCAAAAAATTGTTCAAATGCAATTTTTTCTGTAAATGACACTTCGTTGGAAATTTTGTAACGAATTCAACGAGGTATGCCATTCCAACATTCGACCACTATTTCCCAGGGTTTTGATTAAAAAACCAAAAAATCGAGGTGATTTTCTTCGGATTTTGGCGTTGTTATAAGGGTGGGGGTCGTCATTTTTTTCACAAATTGTTCAAATGCAGTTTTTTTCTGTAAATGACACTTTGTTGGAAATTTTGTAACGAATTCAACGAGGTATGCCATTCCAACATTCGACCACTATTTCCCAGGGTTTTGATTAAAAAACCAAAAAATCGAGGTGATTTTCTTCGGAATTTGGCGTGTTCATAAGGGTGGGGGTCGTCATTTTTTTCACAAATTGTTCAAATGCAGTTTTTTTCTGTAAATGACACTTTGTTGGAAATTTTGTAACGAATTCAACGAGGTATGCCATTCCAACATTCGACCACTATTTCCCAGGGTTTTGATTAAAAAACCAAAAAATCGAGGTGATTTTCTTCGGATTTTGGCGTTGTCATAGGGGTGGGGGTCGTCATTTTTTTCACAAATTGTTCAAATGCAGTTTTTTTCTGTAAATGACACTTCGTTGGAAATTTTGTAACGAATTCAAAGAGGTATGCCATTCCAACATTCGACTACTATTTCCCTGGGTTTTGATTAAAAAACCAAAAAATCGAGGTGATTTTCCTCGGATTTTGGCGTTGTCATAAGGGTGGGGGTCGTCATTTTTTTCACAAATTGTTCAAATGCAGTTTTTTTCTGTAAATGACACTTCGTTGGAAATTTTGTAACGAATTCAACGAGGTATGCCATTCCAACATTCGACCACTATTTCCCAGGGTTTTGATTAAAAAACCGAAAAATCGAGGTGATTTTCTTCGCATTTTGGCGTTGTCATAAGGGTGGGGGTCGTCATTTTTTTCACAAATTGTTCAAATGCAGTTTTTTTTCTGTAAATGACACTTCGTTGGAAATTTTGTAACGAATTCAACGAGGTATGCCATTCCAACATTCGACCACTATTTCCCAGGGTTTTGATTAAAAAACCCGAAAATCGAGGTGATTTTCTTCGGATTTTGGCGTTGTCATAAGGGTGGGGGTCGTCTTTTTTTCACAAATTGTTCAAATGCAGTTTTTTTTCTGTAAATGACACTTCGTTGGAAATTTTGTAACGAATTCAACGAGGTATGCCATTCCAACATTCGACCACTATTTCCCAGGGTTTTGATTAAAAAACCAAAAAATCGAGGTGATTTTCTTCGGAATTTGGCGTTGTCATAAGGGTGGGGGTCGTCATTTTTTTCAAAAATTGTTTAAATGCAGTTTTTTTCTGTAAATGACACTTCGTTGGAAATTTTGTAACGAATTTAACGAGGTATGCCATTCCAACATTCGACCACTATTTCCCAGGGTTTTGATTAAAAAACCCGAAAATCGAGGTGATTTTCTTCGGATTTTGGCGTTGTCATAAGGGTGGGGGTCGTCATTTTTTTCACAAATTGTTCAAATGCAGTTTTTTTTCTGTAAATGACACTTCGTTGGAAATTTTGTAACGAATTCAACGAGGTATGCCATTCCAACATTCGACCACTATTTCCCAGGGTTTTGATTAAAATATCGAAAAATCGAGCTGATTTAATCCGGATTTTGGCGTTGTCATAAGGGTGGGGGTCGTCATTTTTTTCAAAAAATTGTTCAAATGCAGTTTTTTTTCTGTAAATGACACTTTGTTGGAAATTTTGTAACGAATTCAACGAGGTATGCCATTCCAACATTCGACTACTATTTCCCGGGGTTTTGATTAAAAAACCAAAAAATCGAGGTGATTTTCTTCGGATTTTGGCGTTGTTATAAGGGCGGGGTCGTCATTTTTTTCACAAATTGTTCAAATGCAGTTTTTTTCTGTAAATGACACTTCGTTGGAAATTTTGTAACGAATTCAACGAGGTATGCCATTCCAACATTCGACCACTATTTCCCAGGGTTTTGATTAAAAAACCCGAAAATCGAGGTGATTTTCTTCGGATTTTGGCGTTGTCATAAGGGTGGAGGTCGTCATTTTTTTCAAAAAATTGTTCAAATGCAGTTTTTTTTTTGTAAATGACACTTTGTTGGAAATTTTGTAACGAATTCAACGAGGTATGCCATTCCAACATTCGACCACTATTTCCCAGGGTTTTATTTAAAAAACCAAAAAATTGAGGTGATTTTCTTCGGATTTTGGCGTTGTCATAAGGGTGGGGGTCGTCATTTTTTTCAAAAATTGTTCAAATGCAGTTTTTTTTCTGTAAATGACACTTTGTTGGAAATTTTGTAACGAATTCAACGAGGTATGCCATTCCAACATTCGACCACTATTTCCCAAGGTTTTGATTAAAAACCGAAAATCGAGGTGATTTTCTTCGGATTTTGGCGTTGTCATAAGGGTGGGGGTCGTCATTTTTTTCACAAATTGTTCAAATGCAGTTTTTTTCTGTAAATGACACTTTGTTGGAAATTTTGTAACGAATTCAACGAGGTATCCCATTCCAACATTCGACCACTATTTCCCAGGGTTTTGATTAAAATATCGAAAAATCGAGCTGATTTTATCCGGATTTTTGGCGTTGTCATAAGGGTGGGGGTCGTCTTTTTTTTTCAAAAAATTGTTCAAATGCAATTTTTTCTGTAAATGACACTTCGTTGGAAATTTTGTAACGAATTCAACGAGGTATGCCATTCCAACATTCGACCACTATTTCCCAGGGTTTTGATTAAAAAACCGAAAAATCGAGGTGATTTTCTTCGGATTTTGGCGATGTCATAAGGGTGGGGGTCGTCATTTTTTTCAAAAATTGTTCAAATGCAGTTTTTTTTCTGGAAATGACACTGTTGGAAATTTTGTAACGAATTCAACGAGGTATGCCATTCCAACATTCGACCACTATTTCCCAAGGTTTTGATTAAAAACCGAAAATCAAGGTGATTTTCTTCGGATTTCGGCGTTGTCATAAGGGTGGGGGTCGTCATTTTTTTCACAAATTGTTCAAATGCAGTTTTTTTCTGTAAATGACACTTCGTTGGAAATTTTGTAACGAATTCAACGAGGTATGCCATTCCAACATTCGACCACTATTTCCCAGGGTTGTGATTAAAATATCGAAAAATCGAGCTGATTTTATCCGGATTTTGGCGTTGTCATAAGGGTGGGGGTCGTCATTTTTTTTCAAAAAATTGTTCAAATGCAATTTTTTCTGTAAATGACACTTTGTTGAACATTTTGTAACGAATTCAACGAGGTATGCCATTCCAACATTCGACCACTATTTCCCAGGGTTTTGATTAAAAAACCAAAAAATCGAGGTGATTTTCTTCGGAATTTGGCGTTGTCATAAGGGTGGGGGTCGTCATTTTTTTCAAAAATTGTTCAAATGCAGTTTTTTTCTGTAGATGACACTTCGTTGGAAATTTTGTAACGAATTCAACGACGTATGCCATTCCAACATTCGACCACTATTTCCCAGGGTTGTGATTAAAATATCGAAAACTCGAGCTGATTTTATCCGGATTTTGGCGTTTTCATAAGGGTGGGGGTCGTAATTTTTATACCCTTGCAGAGGGTATTATAATTTTGGTCAAAAGTGTGCAACGCAGTGAAGGAGACATCTCCGACCCTATAAAGTATATATATTCTTGATCAGGATCACCTCCTGAGTTGATATAGCCATGTCCGTCTGTCCGTCTGTCTGTCCGTCTGTCTGTTTCTACGCAAACTAGTCTCTCAATTTTAAAGCTATCGAATTGAAACTTTGCACACACCCTTCTTTCCTTTGCACGCAGTATATAAAACGGAACGGCCGGAATCGGCCGACTATATCCTATAGCTGCCATATAACTGAACGATCGGAAATGCCATAACTTTGGTGTTTGTAAAGTTAGGAAGTTGGGATTTTATATGGGTGTTATATTTGGCCAATCAATCCGACCTACCAAATTTCATAAGGATCGGCCGACTATATCCTATAGCTGCCATATAACTGATTGATCGGAAATGCCATAACTTTGGTGTTTGTAAAGTTAGGAAGCTGGGATTTTCTATGGGTTTTATATTTGGCCAATCAATCCGACCTACCAAATATCATTAGGATCGGCCGACTATATCCTATAGCTGCCATATAACTGAACGATTGGAAATGCCATAACTTTGGTGTTTTTAAAGTTAGGAAGTTGGGATTTTTTATAAGTATTAAGAATGCATCATATGAATAATTTTGGAGAATATAATGTACATAATATTCTGCAAGGGTATATCAACTTCGGCTCCGCCCGAAGTTGGCTTTCCCTTCTTGTTTTTTCAAAAATTGTTCAAATGCAGTTTTTTTTCTGTAAATGACACTTTGTTGGAAATTTTGTAACGAATTCAACGAGGTATGCCATTCCAACATTCGACCACTATTTCCCAAGGTTTTGATTATAATATCGAAAAATCGAGCTGATTTTATCCGGATTTTGGCGTTGTCATAAGGGTGGGGGTCGTCATTTTTTTTTTCAAAAAATTGTTCAAATGCAATTTTTCTGTAAATGACACTTCGTTGGAAATTTTGTAACGAATTTAACGAGGTATGCCATTCCAACATTCGACCACTATTTCCCAGGGTTTTGATTAAAAAACCGAAAAATCTAGGTGATTTTCTTCGGATTTTGGCGTTGTCATAAGGGTGGGGGTCGTCATTTTTTTCAAAAATTGTTCAAATGCAGTTTTTTTTCTGTAAATGACACTTTGTTGGAAATTTTGTAACGAATTCAACGAGGTATGCCATTTCAACATTCGACCACTATTTCCCAAGGTTTTGATTAAAATATCGAAAAATCGAGCTGATTTTATCCGGATTTTGGCGTTGTCATAAGGGTGGGCGTCGTCATTTTTTTTTCAAAAAATTGTTCAAATGGAATTTTTTCTGTAAATGACACTTCGTTAGAAATTTTGTAACGAATTCAACGAGGTATGCCATTCCAACATTCCACTATTTCCCAGGGTTTTGATTAAAAAACCGAAAAATCTAGGTGATTTTCTTCGGATTTTGGCGTTGTCATAAGGGTGGGGGTCGTCATTTTTTTTCAAAAAATTGTTCAAATGCAATTTTTTCTGTAAATGACACTTCGTTGGAAATTTTGTAACGAATTTAACGAGGTATGCCATTCCAACATTCGACCACTATTTCCCAGGGTTTTGATTAAAAAACCGAAAAATCTAGGTGATTTTCTTCGGATTTTGGCGTTGTCATAAGGGTGGGGGTCGTCATTTTTTTCAAAAATTGTTCAAATGCAGTTTTTTTTCTGTAAATGACACTTTGTTGGAAATTTTGTAACGAATTCAACGAGGTATGCCATTCCAACATTCGACCACTATTTCCCAAGGTTTTGATTAAAATATCGAAAAATCGAGCTGATTTTATCCGGATTTTGGCGTTGTCATAAGGGTGGGGGTCGTCATTTTTTTCAAAAATTGTTCAAATGCAGTTTTTTTTCTGTAAATGACACTTTGTTGGAAATTTTGTAACGAATTCAACGAGGTATGCCATTCCAACATTCCACTATTTCCCAGGGTTTTGATTAAAAAACCGAAAAATCTAGGTGATTTTCTTCGGATTTTGGCGTTGTCATAAGGGTGGGGGTCGTCATTTTTTTTCAAAAAATTGTTCAAATGCAATTTTTTCTGTAAATGACACTTCGTTGGAAATTTTGTAACGAATTTAACGAGGTATGCCATTCCAACATTCGACCACTATTTCCCAGGGTTTTGATTAAAAAACCGAAAAATCTAGGTGATTTTCTTCGGATTTTGGCGTTGTCATAAGGGTGGGGTCGTCATTTTTTTCAAAAAATGTTCAAATGCAGTTTTTTTTCTGTAAATGACACTTTGTTGGAAATTTTGTAACGAATTCAACGAGGTATGCCATTCCAACATTCGACCACTATTTCCCAAGGTTTTGATTAAAATATCGAAAAATCGAGCTGATTTTATCCGGATTTTGGCGTTGTCATAAGGGTGGGGGTCGTCATTTTTTTCAAAAATTGTTCAAATGCAGTTTTTTTTCTGTAAATGACACTTCGTTGGAAATTTTGTAACGAATTCAACGAGGTATGCCATTCCAAAATTCGACCACTATTTCCCAAGGTTTTGATTAAAAACCGAAAATCGAGGTGATTTTCTTCGGATTTTGGCGTTGTCATAAGGGTGGGGGTCGTCATTTTTTTCACAAATTGTTCAAATGCAGTTTTTTTTCTGTAAATGACACTTCGTTGGAAATTTTGTAACGAATTCAACGAGGTATCCCATTCCAACATTCGACCACTATTTCCCAGGGTTTTGATTAAAAAACCGAAAAATCGAGGTGATTTTCTTCGGATTTTGGCGATGTCATAAGGGTGGGGGTCGTCATTTTTTTCAAAAATTGTTCAAATGCAGTTTTTTTTCTGTAAATGACACAGTTGGAAATTTTGTTACGAATTCAACGAGGTATGCCATTCCAACATTCGACCACTATTTCCCAGGGTTGTGATTAAAATATCGAAAAATCGAGCTGATTTTATCCGGATTTTGGCGTTGTCATAAGGGTGGGGGTCGTCATTTTTTTTCAAAAAATTGTTCAAATGGAATTTTTTCTGTAAATGACACTTCGTTGGAAATTTTGTAACGAATTCAACGAGGTATGCCATTCCAACATTCGACCACTATTTCCCAAGGTTTTGATTAAAAACCGAAAATCGAGGTGATTTTCTTCGGATTTTGGCGTTGTCATAAGGGTGGGGGTCGTCATTTTTTTCAAAAATTGTTCAAATGCAGTTTTTTTTCTGTAAATGACACTTTGTTGGAAATTTTGTAACGAATTCAACGAGGTATGCCATTTCAACATTCGACCACTATTTCCCAAGGTTTTGATTAAAATATCGAAAAATCGAGCTGATTTTATCCGGATTTTGGCGTTGTCATAAGGGTGGGGGTCGTCATTTTTTTTCAAAAAATTGTTCAAATGGAATTTTTCTGTAAATGACACTTCGTTGGAAATTTTGTAACGAATTCAACGAGGTATGCCATTCCAACATTCCACTATTTCCCAGGGTTTTGATTAAAAAACCGAAAAATCTAGGTGATTTTCTTCGGATTTTGGCGTTGTCATAAGGGTGGGGGTCGTCATTTTTTTCAAAAAATTGTTCAAATGCAATTTTTCTGTAAATGACACTTCGTTGGAAATTTTGTAACGAATTTAACGAGGTATGCCATTCCAACATTCGACCACTATTTCCCAGGGTTTTGATTAAAAAACCGAAAAATCTAGGTGATTTTCTTCGGATTTTGGCGTTGTCATAAGGGTGGGGGTCGTCATTTTTTTCAAAAATTGTTCAAATGCAGTTTTTTTTCTGTAAATGACACTTTGTTGGAAATTTTGTAACGAATTCAACGAGGTATGCCATTCCAACATTCGACCACTATTTCCCAAGGTTTTGATTAAAATATCGAAAAATCGAGCTGATTTTATCCGGATTTTGGCGTTGTCATAAGGGTGGGGGTCGTCATTTTTTTCAAAAATTGTTCAAATGCAGTTTTTTTTCTGTAAATGACACTTTGTTGGAAATTTTGTAACGAATTCAACGAGGTATGCCATTCCAACATTCGACCACTATTTCCCAAGGTTTTGATTAAAAACCGAAAATCGAGGTGATTTTCTTCGGATTTTGGCGTTGTCATAAGGGTGGGGGTCGTCATTTTTTTCACAAATTGTTCAAATGCAGTTTTTTTTCTGTAAATGACACTTCGTTGGAAATTTTGTAACGAATTCAACGAGGTATCCCATTCCAACATTCGACCACTATTTCCCAGGGTTTTGATTAAAAAACCGAAAAATCGAGGTGATTTTCTTCGGATTTTGGCGATGTCATAAGGGTGGGGGTCGTCATTTTTTTCAAAAATTGTTCAAATGCAGTTTTTTTCTGTAAATGACACAGTTGGAAATTTTGTTACGAATTCAACGAGGTATGCCATTCCAACATTCGACCACTATTTCCCAGGGTTGTGATTAAAATATCGAAAAATCGAGCTGATTTTATCCGGATTTTGGCGTTGTCATAAGGGTGGGGGTCGTAATTTTTATACCCTTGCAGAGGGTATTATAATTTTGGTCAAAAGTGTGCAACGCAGTGAAGGAGACATCTCCGACCCTATAAAGTGTATATATTCTTGATCAGGATCACCTCCTGAGTTGATATAGCCATGTCCGTCTGTCCGTCTGTCCGTCTGTCTGTCCGTCTGTCTGTCTGTCTGTCTGTTTCTACGCAAACTAGTCTCTCAATTTTAAAGCTATCGAATTGAAACTTTGCACACACCCTTCTTTCCTTTGCACGCAGTATATAAGTCGGAACGGCCGGAATCGGCCGACTATATCCTATAGCTGCCATATAACTGAACGATCGGAAATGCCATAACTTTGGTGTTTGTAAAGTTAGGAAGTTGGGATTTTATATGGGTGTTATATTTGGCCAATCAATCTGACCTACCAAATTTCATAAGGATCGGCCGACTATATCCTATAGCTGCCATATAACTGATTGATCGGAAATGCCATAACTTTGGTGTTTGTAAAGTTAGGAAGCTGGGATTTTCTATGGGTTTTATATTTGGCCAATCAATCCGACCTACCAAATATCATTAGGATCGGCCGACTATATCCTATAGCTGCCATATAACTGAACGATTGGAAATGCCATAACTTTGGTGTTTTTAAAGTTAGGAAGTTGGGATTTTTTATAAGTATTAAGAATGCATCATATGAATAATTTTGGAGAATATAATGTACATAATATTCTGCAAGGGTATATCAACTTCGGCTCCGCCCGAAGTTGGCTTTCCCTTCTTGTTTTTTCAAAAATTGTTCAAATGCAGTTTTTTTCTGTAAATGACACTTTGTTGGAAATTTTGTAACGAATTCAACGAGGTATGCCATTCCAACATTCGACCACTATTACCCAGGGTTTTGATTCAAAAACCAAAAAATCGAGGAGATTTTCTTCGGATTTTGGCGTTGTCATAAGGGTGGGGGTCGTCATTTTTTTCAAAAATTGTTCAAATGCAGTTTTTTTTCTGTAAATGACACTTTGTTGGAAATTTTGTAACGAATTCAACGAGGTATGCCATTCCAACATTCGACCACTATTTCCCAAGGTTTTGATTAAAATATCGAAAAATCGAGCTGATTTTATCCGGATTTTGGCGTTGTCATAAGGGTGGGGGTCGTCATTTTTTTCAAAAATTGTTCAAATGCAGTTTTTTTTCTGTAAATGACACTTCGTTGGAAATTTTGGAACGAATTCAACGAGGTATGCCATTCCAACATTCAACCACTATTTCCCAGGGTTTTGATTAAAAACCGAAAATCGAGTTGATTTTCTTCGGATTTTGGCGTTGTCATAAGGGTGGGGGTCGTCATTTTTTTCACAAATTGTTCAAATGCAGTTTTTTTCTGTAAATGACACTTCGTTGGAAATTTTGTAACGAATTCAACGAGGTATGCCATTCCAACATTCGACCACTATTTCCCAGGGTTTTGATTAAAAACCGAAAATCGAGTTAATTTTCTTCGGATTTTGGCGTTGTCATAAGGGTGGGGGTCGTCATTTTTTCACAAATTGTTCAAATGCAGTTTTTTTTCTGTAAATGACACTTCGTTGGAAATTTTGTAACGAATTCAACGAGGTATGCCATTCCAACATTCGACCACTATTTCCCAGGGTTTTGATTATAATATCGAAAAATCGAGCTGATTTTATCCGGATTTTGGCGTTGTCATAAGGGTGGGGGTCGTCATTTTTTTCACAAATTGTTCAAATGCAGTTTTTTTTCTGTAAATGACACTTCGTTGGAAATTTTGTAACGAATTCATCGAGGTATGCCATTCCATCATTCGACCACTATTTCCCAGGGTTTTGATTAAAAAACCGAAAAATCGAGGTGATTTTCTTCGGATTTTGGCGTTGTCAAAAGGGTGGGGGTCGTCATTTTTTTTCAAAAAATTGTTTAAATGTAATTTTTTTTCTGTAAATGACACTTTGTTGGAAATTTTGTAACGAATTCAACGAGGTATGCCATTCCAACATTCGACCACTAGGGGGTTTTGATTCAAAAACCAAAAAATCGAGGTGATTTTCTTCGGATTTTGGCGTTGTCATAAGGGTGGGGGTCGTCATTTTTTTCACAAATTGTTCAAATGCAGTTTTTTTTCTGTAAATGACACTTCGTTGGAAATTTTGTAACGAATTCATCGAGGTATGCCATTCCATCATTCGACCACTATTTCCCAGGGTTTTGATTAAAATACCGAAAAATCGAGGTGATTTTATCCGGATTTTGGCGTTGTCATAAGGGTGGGGGTCGTCATTTTTTTTCAAAAAATTGTTCAAATGCAATTGTTTTTCTGTAAATGACACTTTGTTGGAAATTTTGTAACGAATTCAACGAGGTATGCCATTCCAACATTCGACCACTAGGGGTTTTGATTCAAAAACCAAAAAATCGAGGTGATTTTCTTCGGATTTTGGCGTTGTCATAAGGGTGGGGGTCGTCATTTTTTTCACAAATTGTTCAAATGCAGTTTTTTTTCTGTAAATGACACTTCGTTGGAAATTTTGTAACGAATTCAACGAGGTATGCCATTCCAACATTCGACCACTATTTCCCAGGCTTTTGATTAAAAAACCGAAAAATCTAGGTGATTTTCTTCGGATTTTGGAGTTGTCATAAGGGTGGGGGTCGTCATTTTTTCAAAAATTGTTCAAATGCAGTTTTTTTCTGTAAATGACACTTCGTTGGAAATTTTGTAACGAATTCAACGAGGTATGCCATTCCAACATTCGACCACTATTTCCCAAGGTTTTGATTAAAAAACCGAAAAAATCGAGGTGATTTTCTTCGGATTTTGGCGTTGTCATAAGGGTGGGGGTCGTCATTTTTTTCACAAATTGTTCAAATGCAGTTTTTTTTCTGTAAATGACACTTCGTTGGAAATTTTGTAACGAATTCAACGAGGTATGCCATTCCAACATTCGACCACTATTTCCCAGGGTTTTGATTAAAAACCGAAAATCGAGTTGATTTTCTTCGGATTTTGGCGTTGTCATAAGGGTGGGGGTCGTCATTTTTTTCACAAATTGTTCAAATGCAGTTTTTTTCTGTAAATGACACTTCGTTGGAAATTTTGTAACGAATTCAACGAGGTATGCCATTCCAACATTCAACCACTATTTCCCAGGGTTTTGATTAAAATATCGAAAAATCGAGCTGATTTTATCCGGATTTTGGCGTTGTCATAAGGGTGGGGGTCGTCATTTTTTTCACAAATTGTTCAAATGCAGTTTTTTTTCTGTAAATGACACTTCGTTGGAAATTTTGTAACGAATTCAACGAGGTATGCCATTCCAACATTCGACCACTATTTCCCAGGGTTTTGATTAAAAACCGAAAATCGAGTTGATTTTCTTCGGATTTTGGCGTTGTCATAAGGGTGGGGGTCGTCATTTTTTTCACAAATTGTTCAAATGCAGTTTTTTTTCTGTAAATGACACTTCGTTGGAAATTTTGTAACGAATTCAACGAGGTATGCCATTCCAACATTCGACCACTATTTCCCAGGGTTTTGATTAAAATATCGAAAAATCGAGCTGATTTTATCCGGATTTTGGCGTTGTCATAAGGGTGGGGGTCGTCATTTTTTTTCAAAAAATTGTTCAAATGCAATTTTTTCTGTAAATGACACTTTGTTGGAAATTTTGTAACGAATTCAACGAGGTATGCCATTCCAACATTCGACCACTATTACCCAGGGTTTTGTTTCAAAACCAAAAAATCGAGGTGATTTTCTTCCGATTTTGGCGTTGTCATAAGGGTGGGGGTCGTCATTTTTTTCACAAATTGTTCAAATGCAGTTTTTTTCTGTAAATGACACTTCGTTGGAAATTTTGTAACGAATTCAACGAGGTATGCCATTCCAACATTCGACCACTATTTCCCAGGGTTTTGATTAAAATATCGAAAAATCGAGCTGATTTTATCCGGATTTTGGCGTTGTCATAAGGGTGGGAGTCGTCATTTTTTTTTCAAAAAACTGTTCAAATGCAATTTTTTCTTTAAAATTTTGTAACGAATTCAACGAGGTATGCCATTCCAACATTCGACCACTATTACCCAGGGTTTTGATTCAAAAACCAAAAAATCGAGGTGATTTTCTTCGGATTTTGGCGTTGTCATAAGGGTGGGGGTCGTCATTTTTTCACAAATTGTTCAAATGCAGTTTTTTTCTGTAAATGACACTTCGTTGGAAATTTTGTAACGAATTCAACGAGGTATGCCATTCCAACATTCGACCACTATTACCCAGGGTTTTGTTTCAAAAACCAAAAAAACGAGGTGAGTTTCTTCGGATTTTAGAGTTGTCATTTTTTTCAAAAATTGTTCAAATGCAGTTTTTTTTCTGTAAATGACACTTCGTTGGAAATTTTGTAACGAATTCAACGAGGTATGCCATTCCAACATTCGACCACTATTTCCCAGGGTTTTGATTAAAATATCGAAAAATCGAGCTGATTTTATCCGGATTTTGTTCAAATGCAATTTTTTCTGTAAATGACACTTCGTTGGAAATTTTGTAACGAATTCAACGAGGTATGCCATTCCAACATTCGACCACTATTTCCCAAGGTTTTGATTAAAAAAACGAAAAATCGAGGTGATTTTCTTCGGATTTTGGCGTTGTCATAAGGGTGGGGGTCGTCATTTTTTTCAAAAATTGTTCAAATGCAGTTTTTTTCTGTAAATGACACTTCGTTGGAAATTTTGTAACGAATTCAACGAGGTATGCCATTCCAACATTCGACCACTATTTCCCAGGGTTTTGATTAAAATATCGAAAAATCGAGCTGATTTTATCCGGATTTTGGCGTTGTCATAAGGGTGGGGGTCGTCATTTTTTTTCAAAAAATTGTTCAAATGCAATATTTTCTGTAAATGACACTTTGTTGGAAATTTTCTAACGAATTCAACGAGGTATGCCATTCCAACATTCGACCACTATTTCCCAGGGTTTTGATTCAAAAACCAAAAAATCGAGGTGATTTTCTTCGGATTTTGGCGTTGTCCCAGGGTTTTGATTCAAAAACCGAAAAATCGAGGTGATTTTCTTCGGATTTTGGCGTTGTCATAAGGGTGGGGGTCGTCATTTTTTTCACAAATTGTTCAAATGCAGTTTTTTTCTGTAAATGACACTTCGTTGGAAATTTTGTAACGAATTGTAACGAAACCAAAAAATCAAGGTGATTTTCTTCGGATTTTGGTGTTGTCATAAGGGTGGGGGTCGTCATTTTTTCACAAATTGTTCAAATGCAGTTTTTTTTCTGTAAATGACACTTCGTTGGAAATTTTGTAACGAATTCAACGAGGTATGCCATTCCAACATTCAACCACTATTTCCCAGGGTTTTGATTAAAAACCGAAAATCGAGTTGATTTTCTTCGGATTTTGGCGTTGTCATAAGGGTGGGGGTCGTCATTTTTTTCACAAATTGTTCAAATGCAGTTTTTTTCTGTAAATGACACTTCGTTGGAAATTTTGTAACGAATTCAACGAGGTATGCCATTCCAACATTCGACCACTATTTCCCAGGGTTTTGATTAAAATATCGAAAAATCGAGCTGATTTTATCCGGATTTTGGCGTTGTCATAAGGGTGGGGGTCGTCATTTTTTTTCAAAAAATTGTTCAAATGCAATATTTTCTGTAAATGACACTTTGTTGGAAATTTTCTAACGAATTCAACGAGGTATGCCATTCCAACATTCGACCACTATTTCCCAGGGTTTTGATTAAAATATCGAAAAATCGAGCTGATTTTATCCGGATTTTGGCGTTGTCATAAGGGTGGGGGTCGTCATTTTTTTTTTCAAAAAAATTGTTCAAATGCAATTTTTTCTGTAAATGACACTTTGTTGGAAATTTTGTAACGAATTCAACGAGGTATGCCATTCCAACATTCGACCACTATTACCCAGGGTTTTGTTTCAAAACCAAAAAATCGAGGTGATTTTCTTCCGATTTTGGCGTTGTCATAAGGGTGGGGGTCGTCATTTTTTTCACAAATTGTTCAAATGCAGTTTTTTTCTGTAAATGACACTTCGTTGGAAATTTTGTAACGAATTCAACGAGGTATGCCATTCCAACATTCGACCACTATTTCCCAGGGTTTTGATTAAAATATCGAAAAATCGAGCTGATTTTATCCGGATTTTGGCGTTGTCATAAGGGTGGGGGTCGTCATTTTTTTTCAAAAAATTGTTCAAATGCAATTTTTTCTTTAAAATTTTGTAACGAATTCAACGAGGTATGCCATTCCAACATTCGACCACTATTACCCAGGGTTTTGATTCAAAAACCAAAAATCGAGGTGATTTTCTTCGGATTTTGGCGTTGTCATAAGGGTGGGGGTCGTCATTTTTTTCACAAATTGTTCAAATGCAGTTTTTTTCTGTAAATGACACTTCGTTGGAAATTTTGTAACGAATTCAACGAGGTATGCCATTCCAACATTCGACCACTATTACCCAGGGTTTTGTTTCAAAAACCAAAAAATCGAGGTGAGTTTCTTCGGATTTTGGAGTTGTCATTTTTTTCAAAAATTGTTCAAATGCAGTTTTTTTTCTGTAAATGACACTTCGTTGGAAATTTTGTAACGAATTCAACGAGGTATGCCATTCCAACATTCGACCACTATTTCCCAGGGTTTTGATTAAAATATCGAAAAATCGAGCTGATTTTATCCGGATTTTGGCGTTGTCATAAGGGTGGGGGTCGTCATTTTTTTTTCCAAAAAATTGTTCAAATGCAATTTTTTCTGTAAATGACACTTCGTTGGAAATTTTGTAACGAATTCAACGCGGTATGCCATTCCAACATTCGACCACTATTTCCCAAGGTTTTGATTAAAAAACCGAAAAATCGAGGTGATTTTCTTCGGATTTTGGCGTTGTCATAAGGGTGGGGTCGTCATTTTTTTCAAAAATTGTTCAAATGCAGTTTTTTTTTCTGTAAATGACACTTCGTTGGAAATTTTGTAACGAATTCAACGAGGTATGCCATTCCAACATTCGACCACTATTTCCCAGGGTTTTGATTAAAATATCGAAAAATCGAGCTGATTTTATCCGGATTTTGGCGTTGTCATAAGGGTGGGGGTCGTCATTTTTTTTTCAAAAAATTGTTCAAATGCAATATTTTCTGTAAATGACACTTTGTTGGAAATTTTCTAACGAATTCAACGAGGTATGCCATTCCAACATTCGACCACTATTTCCCAGGGTTTTGATTCAAAAACCAAAAAATCGAGGTGATTTTCTTCGGATTTTGGCGTTGTCATAAGGGTGGGGGTCGTCATTTTTTTTCACAAATTGTTCAAATGCAGTTTTTTTTCTGTAAATGACACTTCGTTGGAAATTTTGTAACGAATTCAACGAGGTATGCCATTCCAACATTCGACCACTATTTCCCAGGGTTTTGATTAAAATATCGAAAAATCGAGCTGATTTTATCCGGATTTTGGCGTTGTCATAAGGGTGGGGGTCGTCATTTTTTTTTCAAAAAATTGTTCAAATGCAATTTTTTCTGTAAATGACACTTTGTTGGAAATTTTGTAACGAATTCAACGAGGTATGCCATTCCAACATTCGACCACTATTACCCAGGGTTTTGTTTCAAAAACCAAAAAATCGAGGTGATTTTCTTCCGATTTTGGCGTTGTCATAAGGGTGGGGGTCGTCATTTTTTTCACAAATTGTTCAAATGCAGTTTTTTTTCTGTAAATGACACTTCGTTGGAAATTTTGTAACGAATTCAACGAGGTATGCCATTCCAACATTCGACCACTATTTCCCAGGGTTTTGATTAAAATATCGAAAAATCGAGCTGATTTTATCCGGATTTTGGCGTTGTCATAAGGGTGGGGGTCGTCATTTTTTTTCAAAAAATTGTTCAAATGCAATTTTTTCTTTAAAATTTTGTAACGAATTCAACGAGGTATGCCATTCCAACATTCGACCACTATTACCCAGGGTTTTGATTCAAAAACCAAAAAATCGAGGTGATTTTCTTCGGATTTTGGCGTTGTCATAAGGGTGGGGGTCGTCATTTTTTTCACAAATTGTTCAAATGCAGTTTTTTTTCTGTAAATGACACTTCGTTGGAAATTTTGTAACGAATTCAACGAGGTATGCCATTCCAACATTCGACCACTATTACCCAGGGTTTTGTTTCAAAAACCAAAAAATCGAGGTGAGTTTCTTCGGATTTTGGAGTTGTCATTTTTTTCAAAAATTGTTCAAATGCAGTTTTTTTTCTGTAAATGACACTTCGTTGGAAATTTTGTAACGAATTCAACGAGGTATGCCATTCCAACATTCGACCACTATTTCCCAGGGTTTTGATTAAAATATCGAAAAATCGAGCTGATTTTATCCGGATTTTGGCGTTGTCATAAGGGTGGGGGTCGTCATTTTTTTTTCCAAAAAATTGTTCAAATGCAATTTTTTCTGTAAATGACACTTCGTTGGAAATTTTGTAACGAATTCAACGCGGTATGCCATTCCAACATTCGACCACTATTTCCCAAGGTTTTGATTAAAAAACCGAAAAATCGAGGTGATTTTCTTCGGATTTTGGCGTTGTCATAAGGGTGAGGGTCGTCATTTTTTTTTCAAAAATTTGTTCAAATGCAATTTCTTTTCTGTAAATGACACTTTGTTGGAAATTTTGTAACGAATTCAACGAGGTATGCCATTCCAACATTCGACCACTATTTCCCAGGGTTTTGATTAAAAAACCAAAAATCGAGGTGATTTTCTTCGGATTTTGGCGTTGTCATAAGGGTGGGGGTCGTCATTTTTTTCAAAAATTGTTCAAATGCAGTTTTTTTTCTGTAAATGACACTTCGTTGGAAATTTTGTAACGAATTCAACGAGGTATGCCATTCCAACATTCGACCACTATTTCCCAGGGTTTTGATTAAAATATCGAAAAATCGAGCTGATTTTATCCGGATTTTGGCGTTGTCATAAGGGTGGGGGTCGTCATTTTTTTTTTCAAAAAATTGTTCAAATGCAATATTTTCTGTAAATGACACTTTGTTGGAAATTTTCTAACGAATTCAACGAGGTATGCCATTCCAACATTCGACCACTATTTCCCAGGGTTTTGATTCAAAAACCAAAAAATCGAGGTGATTTTCTTCGGATTTTGGCGTTGTCATAAGGGTGGGGGTCGTCATTTTTTTCACAAATTGTTCAAATGCAGTTTTTTTTCTGTAAATGACACTTCGTTGGAAATTTTGTAACGAATTCAACGAGGTATGCCATTCCAACATTCGACCACTATTTCCCAGGGTTTTGATTAAAAAACCAAAAAATCGAGGTGATTTTCTTCGGAATTTGGCGTTGTCATAAGGGTGGGGGTCGTCATTTTTGTCAAACATTGTTCAAATGCAGTTTTTTTCTGTAAATGACACTTCGTTGGAAATTTTGTAACGAATTCAACGAGGTATGCCATTCCAACATTCGACCACTATTTCCCAGGGTTTTGATTAAAATATCGAAAAATCGAGCTGATTTTATCCGGATTTTGGCGTTGTCATAAGGGTGGGGGTCGTCATTTTTTTTTTCAAAAAATTGTTCAAACGCAATTTTTTCTGTAAATGACACTTCGTTGGAAATTTTGTAACGAATTCAACGAGGTATGCCATTCCAACATTCGACCACTATTTCCCAGGGTTTTGATTAAAAAACCAAAAAATCGAGGTGATTTTCTTCGGAATTTGGCGTTGTCATAAGGGTGGGGGTCGTCATTTTTTTCACAAATTGTTCAAATGCTGTTTTTTTTCTGTACATGACACTTCGTTGGAAATTTTGTAACGAATTCAACGAGGTATGCCATTCCAACATTCGACCACTATTTCCCAGGGTATTGATTAAAATTTCGAAAAATCGAGCTGATTTTATCCGGATTTTGGCGTTGTCATAAGGGTGGGGGTCGTCATTTTTTTTCAAAAAATTGTTCAAATGCAATTTTTCTGTAAATGACACTTCGTTGGAAATTTTGTAACGAATTCAACGAGGTATGCCATTCCAACATTCGACCACTATTTCCCAGGGTTTTGATTAAAAAACCAAAAAATCGAGGTGATTTTCTTCGGAATTTGGCGTTGTCATAAGGGTGGGGGTCGTCATTTTTTCACAAATTGTTCAAATGCTGTTTTTTTCTGTACATGACACTTCGTTGGAAATTTTGTAACGAATTCAACGAGGTATGCCATTCCAACATTCGACCACTATTTCCCAGGGTTTTGATTAAAATATCGAAAAATCGAGCTGATTTTATCCGGATTTTGGCGTTGTCATAAGGGTGGGGGTCGTCATTTTTTTTCAAAAAATTGTTCAAATGCAATATTTTCTGTAAATGACACTTTGTTGGAAATTTTCTAACGAATTCAACGAGGTATGCCATTCCAACATTCGACCACTATTTCCCAGGGTTTTGATTCAAAAACCAAAAAATCGAGGTGATTTTCTTCGGATTTTGGCGTTGTCATAAGGGTGGGGGTCGTCATTTTTTTCACAAATTGTTCAAATGCAGTTTTTTTCTGTAAATGACACTTCGTTGGAAATTTTGTAACGAATTCAACGAGGTATGCCATTCCAACATTCGACCACTATTTCCCAGGGTTTTGATTAAAAACCAAAAATCGAGGTGATTTTCTTCGGAATTTGGCGTTGTCATAAGGGTGGGGGTCGTCATTTTTTGTCAAACATTGTTCAAATGCAGTTTTTTTTCTGTAAATGACACTTCGTTGGAAATTTTGTAACGAATTCAAGGAGGTATGCCATTCCAACATTCGACCACTATTTCCCAGGGTTTTGATTAAAATATCGAAAAATCGAGCTGATTTTATCCGGATTTTGGCGTTGTCATAAGGGTGGGGGTCGTCATTTTTTTTCAAAAAATTGTTCAAACGCAATTTTTTCTGTAAATGACACTTCGTTGGAAATTTTGTAACGAATTCAACGAGGTATGCCATTCCAACATTCGACCACTATTTCCCAGGGTTTTGATTAAAAAACCAAAAAATCGAGGTGATTTTCTTCGGAATTTGGCGTTGTCATAAGGGTGGGGGTCGTCATTTTTTTCACAAATTGTTCAAATGCTGTTTTTTTTCTGTACATGACACTTCGTTGGAAATTTTGTAACGAATTCAACGAGGTATGCCATTCCAACATTCGACCACTATTTCCCAGGGTATTGATTAAAATTTCGAAAAATCGAGCTGATTTTATCCGGATTTTGGCGTTGTCATAAGGGTGGGGGTCGTCATTTTTTTCAAAAAAATTGTTCAAATGCAATTTTTTCTGTAAATGACACTTCGTTGGAAATTTTTTAACGAATTCAACGAGGTATGCCATTCCAACATTCGACCACTATTTCCCAGGGTATTGATTAAAATTTCGAAAAATCGAGCTGATTTTATCCGGATTTTGGCGTTGTCATAAGGGTGGGGGTCGTCATTTTTTTTTTCAAAAAATTGTTCAAATGCAATTTTTTCTGTAAATGACACTTCGTTGGAAATTTTTAACGAATTCAACGAGGTATGCCATTCCAACATTCGACCACTATTTCCCTGGTCTTTGATTAAAATACCGAAAATCGGGGTGATTTTCTTCGGATTTTGGCGTTGTCATAAGGGTGGGGGTCTTCATTTTTTTTTTTCAAAAATTTGTTCAATTGCAATATTTTCTGTAAATGACACTTTGTTGGAAATTTTGTAACGAATTCAACGAGGTATGCCATTCCAACATTCGACCACTATTTCCCAAGGTTTTGATTAAAAACCGAAAAATCGAGGTGATTTTCTTCGGATTTTGGCGTTGTCATAAGGGTGGGGGTCGTCATTTTTTTCAAAAATTGTTCAAATGCAGTTTTTTTTCTGTAAATGACACTTCGTTGGAAATTTTGTAACGAATTCAACGAGGTATGCCATTCCAACATTCGACCACTATTTCCCAGGGTTTTGAATAAAATATCGAAAAATCGAGCTGATTTTATCCGGATTTTGGCGTTGTCATAAGGGTGGGGGTCTTCATTTTTTTTTTTCAAAAATTTGTTCAATTGCAATATTTTCTGTAAATGACACTTTGTTGGAAATTTTGTAACGAATTCAACGAGGTATGCCAGTCCAACATTCGACCACTATTTCCCAGGGTTTTGATTCAAAAACCAAAAAATCGAGGTGATTTTCTTCGGATTTTGGCGTTGTCATAAGGGTGGGGGTCGTCATTTTTTTCACAAATTGTTCAAATGCAGTTTTTTTTCTGTAAATGACACTTCGTTGGAAATTTTGTAACGAATTCAACGAGGTATGCCATTCCAACATTCGACCACTATTTCCCAGGGTTTTGATAAAAAAACCAAAAAAATCGAGGTGATTTTCTTCGAATTTGGCGTTGTCATAAGGGTGGGGTCGTCATTTTTTGTCAAACATTGTTCAAATGCAGTTTTTTTCTGTAAACACTGCTGCCAACTTTTGCCCAGCAAAAAAGCTGTTTTTGACGGGAAGAATTCAGAAAAAAGCTAAAAATATTATCAAAAAATCCAATAAAAATCTAAAGAAAAATGTATAAAAAAAACGAAAAAATATCAAATTAATAACAATTTATTAAGGTAATTTTTGCTTAAAATATTTTCATAATTTTATCAATATCTTCTTGGTCGTCCTTATTTGCGTATGACATATTAGTGCCTATCATGCGCAGATATTTTACAGGCACTTCATAGTCGACGCAGCATTTTCCATTCCTTCGCAATCCGTATCTGTATATTAAAATAGAAAATGAATACAGTATATCTTTTGTTTGTAAATAACACTTTACCTTATGCTTAGAATGCTGTTAGTCGTGCTGAGGCCTATCGAATTCCTTAATTTGGATTTAATTAGGTTAACCTGGCTAAAAATCCTTTCTATTTCCGCGTTTGAACAGGGCAAACATAATATTTGGATGGCCACAGTTGCCAACCCAAAAATCTTCGGTTTCCTCCAGAATCTTTAAATTGGAGCACCTCAAACCAAAATTTGTTTGTGTCGCTGATGTTTTCCCACTTGATCGAATTAATGTTATTGTATTGGCGTTCAATTTCTGCAATATTCTTACATTCCAGGAACTCTAAAATTTCTGTGACGCTTTTAATTTCTTAATTTCTAAAAAAAGCCAGAATTCCCGCTTTTCACAATTCCCGCAGTTCACAAATTTTTCCCGCAGTTAGTCTTCAAAAAAAGCCAGTTTTGACGGAAAAAATCCAAATTGGCAGCACTGTCTGTAAATGACACTTCGTTGGAAATTTTGTAACGAATTCAACGAGGTATGCCATTCCAACATTCGACCACTATTTCCCAGGGTTTTGATTAAAATATCGAAAAATCGAGCTGATTTTATCCGGATTTTGGCGTTGTCATAAGGGGTCGTCATTTTTTTTCAAAAATTGTTCAAACGCAATTTTTTCTGTAAATGACACTTCGTTGGAAATTTTGTAACGAATTCAACGTCATTTTTTTTTCAAAAAATTGTTCAAACGCAATTTTTTCTGTAAATGACACTTCGTTGGAAATTTTGTAACGAATTCAACGAGGTATGCCATTCCAACATTCGACCACTATTTCCCAGGGTTTTGATTAAAAAACCAAAAAATCGAGGTGATTTTCTTCGGAATTTGGCGTTGTCATAAGGGTGGGGGTCGTCATTTTTTTCACAAATTGTTCAAATGCTGTTTTTTTTCTGTACATGACACTTCGTTGGAAATTTTGTAACGAATTCAACGAGGTATGCCATTCCAACATTCGACCACTATTTCCCAGGGTTTTGATTAAAAACCGAAAATCGAGTTGATTTTCTTCGGATTTGGCGTTGTCATAAGGGTGGGGGTCGTCATTTTTTTTTTCAAAAAAATTGTTCAAATGCAATTTTTTCTGTAAATGACACTTCGTTGGAAATTTTGTAACGAATTCAACGAGGTATGCCATTCCAACATTCGACCACTATTTCCCAGGGTTTTGATTAAAAAACCGAAAAATCGAGGTGATTTTCTTCGGATTTTGGCGTTGTCATAAGGGTGGGGGTCGTCATTTTTTTCGAAAATTGTTCAAATGCAGTTTTTTTCTGTAAATGACACTTTGTTGGAAATTTTGTAACGAATTCAACGAGGTATGCCATTCCAACATTCGACCACTATTTCCCAGGGTTTTGATTAAAAAACCGAAAAATCGAGGTGATTTTCTTCGGAATTTGGCGTTGTCATAAGGGTGGGGGTCGTCATTTTTTTCAAAAATTGTTAAAATGCAGTTTTTTTTCTGTAAATGACACTTCGTTGGAAATTTTGTAACGAATTCAACGAGGTATGCCATTCCAATATTCGACCACTATTTCCCAGGGTTTTGATTAAAATATCGAAAAATCGAGCTGATTTTATCCGGATTTTGGCGTTGTCATAAGGGTGGGGGTCGTCATTTTTTTTTTTCAAAAAATTGTTCAAATGCAATTTTTTCTGTAAATGACACTTCGTTGGAAATTTTGTAACGAATTCAACGAGGTATGCCATTCCAACATTCGACCACTATTTCCCAGGGTTTTGATTAAAAAACCGAAAAATCGAGGTGATTTTCTTCGAATTTTGGCGTTGTCATAAGGGTGGGGGTCGTCATTTTTTTCACAAATTGTTCAAATGCAGTTTTTTTCCTGTAAATGACACTTCGTTGGAAATTTTGTAGCGAATTCAACGAGGTAAGCCATTTCAACATTCGACAACTATTTCCCAGGGTTTTGATTAAAATATCGAAAAATCGAGCTGATTTTATCCGGATTTTGGCGTTGTCATAAGGGTGGGGGTCGTCATTTTTTTTTCAAAAAATTGTTCACATGCAATTTTTTCTGTAAATGACACTTCGTTGGAAATTTTGTAACGAATTCAACGAGTTATGCCATTCCATCATTCGACCACTATTTCCCAGGGTTTTGATTAAAAAACCGAAAAATCGAGGTAATTTTCTTCGGATTTTGGCGATATAATAAGGGTGGGGGTCGTCATTTTTTTCAAAAATTGTTCAAATGCAGTTTTTTTTCTGTAAATGACACTGTTGGAAATTTTGTAACGAATTCAACGAGGTATGCCATTCCAACATTCGACCACTATTTCCCAGGGTTTTGATTAAAAAACCGAAAAATCGAGGTGATTTTCTTCGGATTTTGGCGTTGTCATAAGGATGGGGGTCGTCATTTTTTTCAAAAATTGTTCAAATGCAGTTTTTTTCTCTAAATGACACTTTGTTGGAAATTTTGTAACGAATTCAACGAGGTATGCCATTCCAACATTCGACCACTATTTCCCAAGGTTTTGATTAAAAACCGAAAATCGAGGTGATTTTCTTCGGATTTTGGCGTTGTCATAAGGGTGGGGGTCGTCATTTTTTTCACAAATTGTTCAAATGCAGTTTTTTTTCTGTAAATGACACTTCGTTGGAAATTTTGTAACGAATTCAACGAGGTATGCCATTCCAACATTCGACCACTATTTCCCAAGGTTTTGATTAAAAACCGAAAATCGAGGTGATTTTCTTCGGATTTTGGCGTTGTCATAAGGGTGGGGGTCGTCATTTTTTTCACAAATTGTTCAAATGCAGTTTTTTTCTGTAAATGACACTTCGTTGGAAATTTTGTAACGAATTCAACGAGGTATGCCATTCCAACATTCGACCACTATTTCCCAGGGTTTTGATTAAAATATCGAAAAATCGAGCAGATTTTATCCGGATTTTGGCGTTGTCATAAGAGTGGGGGTCGTCATTTTTTTCAAAAATTGTTCAAATGCAATTTTTTCTGTAAACGACACTTTGTTGGAAATTTTGTAACGAATTCAACGAGGTATGCCATTCCAACATTCGACCACTATTTCCCAGGGTTTTGATTCAAAAACCAAAAAATCGAGCTGATTTTCTTCGGAATTTGGCATTGTCATAAGGGTGGGGGTCGTCATTTTTTTCACAAATTGTTCAAATGCAGTTTTTTTTCTGTAAATGACACTTTGTTGGAAATTTTGTAACGAATTCAACGAGGTATGCCATTCCAACATTCGACCACTATTTCCCAGGGTTTTGATTAAAATATCGAAAAATCGAGCTGATTTTATCCGGATTTTGGCGTTGTCATAAGGGTGGGGGTCGTCATTTTTATACCCTTGCAGAGGGTATTATAATTTTGGTCAAAAGTGTGCAACGCAGTGAAGGAGACATCTCCGACCCTTTAAAGTATATATATTCTTGATCAGGATCACCTCCTGAGTTGATATAGCCATGTCCGTCTGTCCGTCTGTCCGTCTGTCTGTCCGTCTGTCTGTTTCTACGCAAACTAGTCTCTCAGTTTTAAAGCTATCGAATTGAAACTTTGCACACACCCTTCTTTCCTTTGCACGCAGTATATAAGTCGGAACGGCCGGAATCGGCCGACTTTTTTTCTCTAAATGACACTTTGTTGGAAATTTTGTAACGAATTCAACGAGGTATGCCATTCCAACATTCGACCACTATTTCCCAGGGTTTTGATTCAAAAACCAAAAAAACGAGCTGATTTTCTTCGGAATTTGGCATTGTCATAAGGGTGGGGGTCGTCATTTTTTTCAAAAATTGTTCAAATGCAGGTTTTTTTCTGTAAATGACACTTTGTTGGAAATTTTGTAACGAATTCAACGAGGTATGCCATTCCAACATTCGACCACTATTTCCCAGGGTTTTGATTAAAAAACCAAAAATCGAGGTGATTTTCTTCGGAATTTGGCGTAGTCATAAGGGTGGGGGTCGTCATTTTTTTCACAAATTGTTCAAATGCAGTTTTTTTTCTGTAAATGACACTTCGTTGGAAATTTTGTGACGAATTCAACGACGTATGCCATTCCAACATTCGACCACTATTTCCCAGGGTTTTGATTAAAATATCGAAAAATCGAGCTGATTTTATCCGGATTTTGGCGTTGTCATAAGGGTGGGGGTCGTCATTTTTATACCCTTGCAGAGGGTATTATAATTTTGGTCAAAAGTGTGCAACGCAGTGAAGGAGACATCTCCGACCCTTTAAAGTATATATATTCTTGATCAGGATCATCTCCTGAGTTGATATAGCCATGTCCGTCTGTCCGTCTGTCTGTCCGTCTGTCTGTCCGTCTGTCTGTCCGTCTGTCTGTCCGTCTGTCTGTTTCTACGCAAACTAGTCTCTCAGTTTTAAAGCTATCGAATTGAAACTTTGCACACACCCTTCTTTCCTTTGCACGCAGTATATAAGTCGGAACGGCCGGAATCGGCCGACTTTTTTTCTCTAAATGACACTTTGTTGGAAATTTTGTAACGAATTCAACGAGGTATGCCATTCCAACATTCGACCACTATTTCCCAAGGTTTTGATTAAAAACCGAAAATCGAGGTGATTTTCTTCGGATTTTGGCGTTGTCATAAGGGTGGGGGTCGTCATTTTTTTCACAAATTGTTCAAATGCAGTTTTTTTTCTGTAAATGACACTTCGTTGGAAATTTTGTAACGAATTCAACGAGGTATGCCATTCCAACATTCGACCACTATTTCCCAGGGTTTGGAGTTGTCATAAGGGTGGGGGTCGTCATTTTTTTTCAAAAATTGTTAAAATGCAGTTTTTTTCTGTAAATGACACTTCGTTGGAAATTTTGTAACGAATTCAACGAGGTATGCCATTCCAACATTCGACCACTATTTCCCAGGGTTTTGATTAAAATATCGAAAAATCGAGCTGATTTTCTTCGGAGTTTGGCGTTGTCATAAGAGTGGGGGTCGTCATTTTTTTCAAAAATTGTTAAAATGCAATCTTTTCTGTAAACGACACTTTGTTGGAAATTTTATAACGAATTCAACGAGGTATGCCATTCCAACATTCGACCACTATTTCCCAGGGTTTTAATTAAAAACCGAAAATCGAGGTGATTTTCTTTGGTTTTTGGCGTTGTCATAAGGGTGGGGGTCGTCATTTTCTTCACAAATTGTTCAAATGCAGTTTTTTTCTGTAAATGACACTTCGTTGAAAATTTTGTAACGAATTCAACGAGGTATGCCATTCCAACATTCGACCACTATTTCCCAGGGTTTTGATTAAAAAACGAAAATCGAGGTGATTTTCTTCGGATTTTGGCGTTGTCATAAGGGTGGGGGTCGTCATTTTTTTCAAAAATTGTTCAAATGCAGTTTTTTTTCTGTAAATGACACTTTGTTGGAAATTTTGTAACGAATTCAACGAGGTATGCCATTGCAACATTCGACCACTATTTCCCAGGGTTTTGATTAAAAAACCAAAAATCGAGGTGATTTTCTTCGGAATTTGGAGTTGTCATAAGGGTGGGGGTCGTCATTTTTTTCAAAAATTGTTAAAATGCAGTTTTTTTTCTGTAAATGACACTTCGTTGGAAATTTTGTAACGAATTCCACGAGGTATGCCATTCCAACATTCGACTACTATTTCCCAGGGTTTTGATTAAAAAACCAAAAAATCGAGGTGATTTTCTTCGGAGTTTGGCGTTGTCATAAGGGTGGGGGTCGTCATTTTTTTCACAAATTGTTCAAATGCAGTTTTTTTCTGTAAATGACACTTCGTTGGAAATTTTGTAACGAATTCAACGAGGTATGCCTTTCCAACATTCGACCACTATTTCCCAGGGTTTTGATTAAAAACCGAAAAATCGAGGTGATTTTCTTCGGAATTTGGCGTTGTCATTAGGGTGGGGGTCGTCATTTTTTTCACAAATTGTTCAAATGCAGTTTTTCTTCTGTAAATGACACTTCGTTGAAAATTTTGTAACGAATTCAACGAGGTATGCCATTCCAACATTCGACCACTATTTCCCAGGGTTTTGATTAAAAACCGAAAATCGAGGTGATTTTCTTTGGTTTTTGGCGTTGTCATAAGGGTGGGGGTCGTCATTTTTTTCACAAATTGTTCAAATGCAGTTTTTTTTCTGTAAATGACACTTCGTTGAAAATTTTGTAACGAATTCAACGAGGTATGCCATTCCAACATTCGACCACTATTTCCCAGGGTTTTGATTAAAATATCGAAAAATCGAGCTGATTTTATCCGGATTTTGGCGTTGTCATAAGGGTGGGGGTCGTCATTTTTTTAAAAAATTGTTCAAATGCAGTTTTTTCTGTAAATGACACTTCGTTGGAAATTTTGTAACGAATTCAACGAGCTATGCCATTCCAACATTCGACCACTATTTCCCAGGGTTTTGATTAAAAAACCGAAAAATCGAGGTGATTTTCTTCGGATTTTGGCGTTGTCATAAGGGTGGGGGTCGTCATTTTTTTCAAAAATTGTTCAAATGCAGTTTTTTTTCTGTAAATGACACTTCGTTGAAAATTTTGTAACGAATTCAACGAGGTATGCCATTCCAACATTCGACCACTATTTCCCAGGGTTTTAATTAAAAACCGAAAATCGAGGTGATTTTCTTTGGTTTTTGGCGTTGTCATAAGGGTGGGGGTCGTCATTTTCTTCACAAATTGTTCAAATGCAAGTTTTTTTCTGTAAATGACACTTCGTTGAAAATTTTGTAACGAATTCAACGAGGTATGCCATTCCAACATTCGACCACTATTTCCCAGGGTTTTGATTAAAAACCGAAAATCGAGGTGATTTTCTTCGGATTTTGGCGTTGTCATAAGGGTGGGGGTCGTCATTTTTTTCAAAAATTGTTCAAATGCAGTTTTTTTTCTGTAAATGACACTTTGTTGGAAATTTTGTAACGAATTCAACGAGGTATGCCACTCCAACATTCGACCACTATTTCCCAGGGTTTTGATTCAAAAACCAAAAAATCGAGGTGATTTTCTTCGGAATTTGGCGTTGTCATTAGGGTGGGGGTCGTCATTTTTTCACAAATTGTTCAAATGCAGTTTTTCTTCTGTAAATGACACTTCGTTGGAAATTTTGTAACGAATACAACGAGGTATGCCATTCCAACATTCGACCACTATTTCCCAGGGTTTTAATTAAAAACCGAAAATCGAGGTGATTTTCTTTGGTTTTTGGCGTTGTCATAAGGGTGGGGGTCGTCATTTTCTTCACAAATTGTTCAAATGCAGTTTTTTTCTGTAAATGACACTTCGTTGGAAATTTTGTAACGAATTCAACGAGGTATGCCATTCCAACATTCGACCACTATTTCCCAGGGTTTTGATTAAAAAACCGAAAATCGAGGTGATTTTCTTCGGATTTTGGCGTTGTCATAAGGGTGGGGGTCGTCATTTTTTTCAAAAATTGTTCAAATGCAGTTTTTTTTCTGTAAATGACACTTTGTTGGAAATTTTGTAACGAATTCAACGAGGTATGCCATTGCAACATTCGACCACTATTTCCCAGGGTTTTGATTAAAATATGGAAAATCGAGGTGATTTTCTTCGGATTTTGGCGTTGTCATAAGGGTGGGGGTCGTCATTTTTTCAAAAATTGTTCAAATGCAGTTTTTTTCTGTAAATGACACTTTGGTGGAAATTTTGTAACGAATTCAACGAGGTATGCCATTCCAACATTCGACCACTATTTCCCAGGGTTTTGATTAAAAACCGAAAAATCGAGGTGATTTTCTTCGGATTTTGGCGTTGTCATAAGGGTGGGGGTCGTCATTTTTTTCACAAATTGTTCAAATGCTTTTTTTTTCTGTAAATGACACTTTTTTGGAAATTTTGTAACGAATTCAACGAGGTATGCCATTCCAACATTCGACCACTATTTCCCAGGGTTTTAATTAAAAACCGAAAATCGAGGTGATTTTCTTCGGATTTTGGCGTTGTCATAAGGGTGGGGTCGTCATTTTTTTCACAAATTGTTCAAATGCAGTTTTTTTCTGTAAATGACACTTTGTTGTAAATTTTGTAACGAATTCAACGAGGTATGCCATTCCAACATTCGACCACTATTTCCCAGGGTTTTGATTAAAATATCGAAAAATCGAGCTGATTTTCTTCGGATTTTGGCGTTGTCATAAGGGTGGGGGTCGTCATTTTTTTTTAAAAATTTGTTCAAATGCAATTTCTTTTCTGTAAATGACACTTTGTTGGAAATTTTGTAACGAATTCAACGAGGTATGCCATTTCAACATTCGACCACTATTTCCCAGGGTTTTGATTCAAAAACCAAAAAATCGAGGTGATTTTCTTCGGAATTTGGCGTTGTCATTAGGGGTGGGGTCGTCATTTTTTTCACAAATTGTTCAAATGCAGTTTTTCTTCTGTAAATGACACTTCGTTGGAAATTTTGTAACGAATTCAACGAGGTATGCCATTCCAACATTCGACCACTATTTCCCAGGGTTTTGATTAAAATATCGAAAAATCGAGCTGATTTTATCCGGATTTTGGCGTTGTCATAAGGGTGGGGGTCGTCATTTTTTTTTCAAAAAATTGTTCAAATGCAGTTTTTTCTGTAAATGACACTTCGTTGGAAATTTTGTAACGAATTCAACGAGGTATGCCATTCCAACATTCGACCACTATTTCCCAGGGTTTTGATTAAAAAACCGAAAAATCGAGGTGATTTTCTTCGGATTTTGGCGTTGTCATAAGGGTGGGGGTCGTCATTTTTTCAAAAATTGTTCAATTGCAGTTTTTTTTCTGTAAATGACACTTTGTTGGAAATTTTGTAACGAATTCAACGAGGTATGCCATTCCAACATTCGACCACTATTTCCCAGGGTTTTGATTAAAAAACCGAAAAATCGAGGTGATTTTCTTCGGATTTTGGCGTTGTTATAAGGGTGGGGGTCGTCATTTTGTTTTCAAAAATTTGTTCAAATGCAATTTCTTTTCTGTAAATGACACTTTGTTGGAAATTTTGTAACGAATTCAACGAGGTATGCCATTCCAACATTCGACTACTATTTCCCAGGGTTTTGATTCAAAAACCAAAAAATCGAGGTGATTTTCTTCGGAATTTGGCGTTGTCATTAGGGTGGGGGTCGTCATTTTTTTCACAAATTGTTCAAATGCAGTTTTTCTTCTGTAAATGACACTTCGTTGGAAATTTTGTAACGAATTCAACGAGGTATGCCATTCCAACATTCGACCACTATTTCCCAGGGTTTTAATTAAAAACCGAAAATCGAGGTGATTTTCTTTGGTTTTTGGCGTTGTCATAAGGGTGGGGGTCGTAATTTTCTTCACAAATTGTTCAAATGCAGTTTTTTTCTGTAAATGACACTTCGTTGAAAATTTTGTAACGAATTCAACGAGGTATGCCATTCCAACATTCGACCACTATTTCCCAGGGTTTTGATTAAAAACCGAAAATCGAGGTGATTTTCTTCGGATTTTGGCGTTGTCATTAGGGTGGGGGTCGTCATTTTTTTCAAAAATTGTTCAAATGCAATTTTTTTTTCTGTAAATGACACTTTGTTGGAAATTTTGTAACGAATTCAACGAGGTATGCCATTCCAACATTCGACCACTATTTCCCAAGGTTTTGATTAAAAAACCGAAAAATCGAGGTGATTTTCTTCGGATTTTGGCGTTGTCATAAGGGTGGAGGGTCGTCATTTTTTTCACAAATTGTTCAAATGCAGTTTTTCTTCTGTAAATGACACTTCGTTGGAAATTTTGTAACGAATTCAACGAGGTATGCCATTCCAACATTCGACCACTATTTCCCAAGGTTTTGATTAAAAAACCGAAAAATCGAGGTGATTTTCTTCGGATTTTGGCGTTGTCATAAGGGTGGGGGTCGTCATTTTTTTTCAAAAATTTGTTCAAATGCAATTTCTTTTCTGTAAATGACACTTTGTTGGAAATTTTGTAACGAACGAGGTATGCCATTCCAACATTCGACTACTATTTCCCAGGGTTTTGATTAAAAACCAAAAAATCGAGGTGATTTTCTTCGGATTTTGGCGTTGTCATAAGGGTGGGGTCGTCATTTTTTTCAAAAATTGTTCAAATGCAGTTTTTTTTCTGTAAATGACACTTTGTTGGAAATTTTGTAACGAATTCAACGAGGTATGCCATTCCAACATTCGACCACTATTTCCCAGGGTTTTGATTCAAAAACCAAAAAATCGAGGTGATTTTCTTCGGAATTTGGCGTTGTCATTAGGGTGGGGTCGTCATTTTTTTCACAAATTGTTCAAATGCAGTTTTTCTTCTGTAAATGACACTTCGTTGGAAATTTTGTAACGAATTCAACGAGGTATGCCATTCCAACATTCGACCACTATTTCCCAGGGTTTTAATTAAAAAACCGAAAATCGAGGTGATTTTCTTTGGTTTTGGCGTTGTCATAAGGGTGGGGTCGTAATTTTCTTCACAAATTGTTCAAATGCAGTTTTTTTTCTGTAAATGACACTTTGTTGGAAATTTTGTAACGAATTCAACGAGGTATGCCATTCCAACATTCGACCACTATTTCCCAGGGTTTTAATTAAAAACCGAAAATCGAGGTGATTTTCTTCGGATTTTGGCGTTGTCATAAGGGGTGGGGTCGTCATTTTTTTCAAAAATTGTTCAATTGCAGTTTTTTTTTCTGTAAATGACACTTTGTTGGAAATTTTGTAACGAATTCAACGAGGTATGCCATTCCAACATTCGACCACTATTTCCCAGGGTTTTGATTAAAAAACCGAAAAATCGAGGTGATTTTCTTCGGATTTTGGCGTTGTCATAAGGGTGGGGGTCGTCATTTTGTTTTCAAAACTTTGTTCAAATGCAATTTCTTTTCTGTAAATGACACTTTGTTGGAAATTTTGTAACGAATTCAACGAGGTATGCCATTCCAACATTCGACTACTATTTCCCAGGGTTTTGATTCAAAAACCGAAAAATCGAGGTGATTTTCTTCGGATTTTGGCGTTGTCATAAGGGTGAGGGTCGTCATTTTTTTCACAAATTGTTCAAATGCAGTTTTTCTTCTGTAAATGACACTTCGTTGGAAATTTTGTAACGAATTCAACGAGGTATGCCATTCCAACATTCGACCACTATTTCCCAAGGTTTTGATTAAAAAACCGAAAAATCGAGGTGATTTTCTTCGGATTTTGGCGTTGTCATAAGGGTGAGGGTCGTCATTTTTTTTTCAAAAATTTGTTCAAATGCAATTTCTTTTCTGTAAATGACACTTTGTTGGAAATTTTGTAACGAACGAGGTATGCCATTCCAACATTCGACTACTATTTCCCAGGGTTTTGATTCAAAAACCAAAAAATCGAGGTGATTTTCTTCGGATTTTGGCGTTGTCATAAGGGTGGGGGTCGTCATTTTTTTCAAAAATTGTTCAAATGCAGTTTTTTTTTCTGTAAATGACACTTTGTTGGAAATTTTGTAACGAATTCAACGAGGTATGCCATTCCAACATTCGACCACTATTTCCCAGGGTTTTGATTAAAAACCAAAAAATCGAGGTGATTTTCTTCGGAATTTGGCGTTGTCATTAGGGTGGGGGTCGTCATTTTTTTCACAAATTGTTCAAATGCAGTTTTTCTTCTGTAAATGACACTTCGTTGGAAATTTTGTAACGAATTCAACGAGGTATGCCATTCCAACATTCGACCACTATTTCCCAGGGTTTTAATTAAAAACCGAAAATCGAGGTGATTTTCTTCGGATTTTGGCGTTGTCATTAGGGTGGGGGTCGTCATTTTTTTCAAAAATTGTTCAAATGCAGTTTTTTTTTCTGTAAATGACACTTTGTTGGAAATTTTGTAACGAATTCAACGAGGTATGCCATTCCAACATTCGACCACTATTTCCCAGGGTTTTAATTAAAAACCGAAAATCGAGGTGATTTTCTTCGGAATTTGGCGTTGTCATTAGGGTGGGGGTCGTCATTTTTTTCAAAAATTGTTCAAATGCAGTTTTTCTTCTGTAAATGACACTTCGTTGGAAATTTTGTAACGAATTCAACGAGGTATGCCATTCCAACATTCGACCACTATTTCCCAAGGTTTTGATTAAAAAACCGAAAAATCGAGGTGATTTTCTTCGGATTTTGGCGTTGTCATAAGGGTGAGGGTCGTCATTTTTTTCACAAATTGTTCAAATGCAGTTTTTCTTCTGTAAATGACACTTCGTTGGAAATTTTGTAACGAATTCAACGAGGTATGCCATTCCAACATTCGACCACTATTTCCCAAGGTTTTGATTAAAAAACCGAAAAATCGAGGTGATTTTCTTCGGATTTTGGCGTTGTCATAAGGGTGAGGGTCGTCATTTTTTTTTCAAAAATTTGTTCAAATGCAATTTCTTTTCTGTAAATGACACTTTGTTGGAAATTTTGTAACGAACGAGGTATGCCATTCCAACATTCGACTACTATTTCCCAGGGTTTTGATTCAAAAACCAAAAAATCGAGGTGATTTTCTTCGGATTTTGGCGTTGTCATAAGGGTGGGGGTCGTCATTTTTTTCAAAAATTGTTCAAATGCAGTTTTTTTTTCTGTAAATGACACTTTGTTGGAAATTTTGTAACGAATTCAACGAGGTATGCCATTCCAACATTCGACCACTATTTCCCAGGGTTTTGATTAAAAACCAAAAAATCGAGGTGATTTTCTTCGAATTTTGGCGTTGTCATTAGGGTGGGGGTCGTCATTTTTTCACAAATTGTTCAAATGCAGTTTTTCTTCTGTAAATGACACTTCGTTGGAAATTTTGTAACGAATTCAACGAGGTATGCCATTCCAACATTCGACCACTATTTCCCAGGGTTTTAATTAAAAACCGAAAATCGAGGTGATTTTCTTTGGTTTTTGGCGTTGTCATAAGGGTGGGGGTCGTAATTTTCTTCACAAATTGTTCAAATGCAGTTTTTTTTCTGTAAATGACACTTCGTTGAAAATTTTGTAACGAATTCAACGAGGTATGCCATTCCAACATTCGACCACTATTTCCCAGGGTTTTAATTAAAAAACCGAAAATCGAGGTGATTTTCTTCGGATTTTGGCGTTGTCATAAGGGTGGGGGTCGTCATTTTTTTCAAAAATTGTTCAATTGCAGTTTTTTTTCTGTAAATGACACTTTGTTGGAAATTTTGTAACGAATTCAACGAGGTATGCCATTCCAACATTCGACCACTATTTCCCAGGGTTTTGATTAAAAAACCGAAAAATCGAGGTGATTTTCTTCGGATTTTGGCGTTGTCATAAGGGTGGGGGTCGTCATTTTGTTTTCAAAACTTTGTTCAAATGCAATTTCTTTTCTGTAAATGACACTTTGTTGGAAATTTTGTAACGAATTCAACGAGGTATGCCATTCCAACATTCGACTACTATTTCCCAGGGTTTTGATTCAAAAACCGAAAAATCGAGGTGATTTTCTTCGGATTTTGGCGTTGTCATAAGGGTGAGGGTCGTCATTTTTTTCACAAATTGTTCAAATGCAGTTTTTCTTCTGTAAATGACACTTCGTTGGAAATTTTGTAACGAATTCAACGAGGTATGCCATTCCAACATTCGACCACTATTTCCCAAGGTTTTGATTAAAAAACCGAAAAATCGAGGTGATTTTCTTCGGATTTTGGCGTTGTCATAAGGGTGAGGGTCGTCATTTTTTTTTCAAAAATTTGTTCAAATGCAATTTCTTTTCTGTAAATGACACTTTGTTGGAAATTTTGTAACGAACGAGGTATGCCATTCCAACATTCGACTACTATTTCCCAGGGTTTTGATTCAAAAACCAAAAAATCGAGGTGATTTTCTTCGGATTTTGGCGTTGTCATACGGGTGGGGGTCGTCATTTTTTTCAAAAATTGTTCAAATGCATTTTTTTTTCTGTAAATGACACTTTGTTGGAAATTTTGTAACGAATTCAACGAGGTATGCCATTCCAACATTCGACCACTATTTCCCAGGGTTTTGATTCAAAAACCAAAAAATCGAGGTGATTTTCTTCGGAATTTGGCGTTGTCATTAGGGTGGGGGTCGTCATTTTTTTCACAAATTGTTCAAATGCAGTTTTTCTTCTGTAAATGACACTTCGTTGGAAATTTTGTAACGAATTCAACGAGGTATGCCATTCCAACATTCGACCACTATTTCCCAGGGTTTTAATTAAAAACCGAAAATCGAGGTGATTTTCTTTGGTTTTGGCGTTGTCATAAGGGTGGGGGTCGTAATTTTCTTCACAAATTGTTCAAATGCAGTTTTTTTTCTGTAAATGACACTTGGTTGAAAATTTTGTAACGAATTCAACGAGGTATGCCATTCCAACATTCGACCACTATTTCCCAGGGTTTTAATTAAAAACCGAAAATCGAGGTGATTTTCTTCGGATTTTGGCGTTGTCATAAGGGTGGGGGTCGTCATTTTTTTCAAAAATTGTTCAAATGCAGTTTTTTTTTCTGTAAATGACACTTTGTTGGAAATTTTGTAACGAATTCAACGAGGTATGCCATTCCAACATTCGACCACTATTTCCCAGGGTTTTGATTCAAAAACCAAAAAATCGAGGTGATTTTCTTCGGATTTTGGCGTTGTCATAAGGGTGGGGGTCGTCATTTTTTTCAAAAATTGTTCAAATGCAGTTTTTTTTTCTGTAAATGACACTTTGTTGGAAATTTTGTAACGAATTCAACGAGGTATGCCATTCCAACATTCGACCACTATTTCCCAGGGTTTTGATTAAAAACCGAAAATCGAGGTGATTTTCTTCGGATTTTGGCGTTGTCATAAGGGTGGGGGTCGTCATTTTTTTCACAAATTGTTCAAATGCAGTTTTTCTTCTGTAAATGACACTTCGTTGGAAATTTTGTAACGAATTCAACGAGGTATGCCATTCCAACATTCGACCACTATTTCCCAAGGTTTTGATTAAAAAACCGAAAAATCGAGGTGATTTTCTTCGGATTTTGGCGTTGTCATAAGGGTGAGGGTCGTCATTTTTTTCACAAATTGTTCAAATGCAGTTTTTCTTCTGTAAATGACACTTCGTTGGAAATTTTGTAACGAATTCAACGAGGTATGCCATTCCAACATTCGACCACTATTTCCCAAGGTTTTGATTAAAAAACCGAAAAATCGAGGTGATTTTCTTCGGATTTTGGCGTTGTCATAAGGGTGAGGGTCGTCATTTTTTTTTCAAAAATTTGTTCAAATGCAATTTCTTTTCTGTAAATGACACTTTGTTGGAAATTTTGTAACGAACGAGGTATGCCATTCCAACATTCGACTACTATTTCCCAGGGTTTTGATTAAAAACCAAAAAATCGAGGTGATTTTCTTCGGATTTTGGCGTTGTCATAAGGGTGGGGGTCGTCATTTTTTTCAAAAATTGTTCAAATGCAGTTTTTTTTCTGTAAATGACACTTTGTTGGAAATTTTGTAACGAATTCAACGAGGTATGCCATTCCAACATTCGACCACTATTTCCCAGGGTTTTGATTAAAAACCAAAAAATCGAGGTGATTTTCTTCGGAATTTGGCGTTGTCATTAGGGTGGGGGTCGTCATTTTTTTCACAAATTGTTCAAATGCAGTTTTTCTTCTGTAAATGACACTTCGTTGGAAATTTTGTAACGAATTCAACGAGGTATGCCATTCCAACATTCGACCACTATTTCCCAGGGTTTTAATTAAAAACCGAAAATCGAGGTGATTTTCTTTGGTTTTTGGCGTTGTCATAAGGGTGGGGGTCGTAATTTTCTTCACAAATTGTTCAAATGCAGTTTTTTCTGTAAATGACACTTCGTTGAAAATTTTGTAACGAATTCAACGAGGTATGCCATTCCAACATTCGACCACTATTTCCCAGGGTTTTAATTAAAAACCGAAAATCGAGGTGATTTTCTTCGGATTTTGGCGTTGTCATAAGGGTGGGGGTCGTCATTTTTTTCAAAAATTGTTCAATTGCAGTTTTTTTTTCTGTAAATGACACTTTGTTGGAAATTTTGTAACGAATTCAACGAGGTATGCCATTCCAACATTCGACCACTATTTCCCAGGGTTTTGATTAAAAAACCGAAAAATCGAGGTGATTTTCTTCGGATTTTGGCGTTGTCATAAGGGTGGGGGTCGTCATTTTGTTTTCAAAACTTTGTTCAAATGCATTTTTTTTCTGTAAATGACACTTTGTTGGAAATTTTGTAACGAATTCAACGAGGTATGCCATTCCAACATTCGACTACTATTTCCCAGGGTTTTGATTCAAAAACCGAAAAATCGAGGTGATTTTCTTCGGATTTTGGCGTTGTCATAAGGGTGAGGGTCGTCATTTTTTTCACAAATTGTTCAAATGCAGTTTTTTCTTCTGTAAATGACACTTCGTTGGAAATTTTGTAACGAATTCAACGAGGTATGCCATTCCAACATTCGACCACTATTTCCCAAGGTTTTGATTAAAAAACCGAAAAATCGAGGTGATTTTCTTCGGATTTTGGCGTTGTCATAAGGGTGAGGGTCGTCATTTTTTTTTCAAAAATTTGTTCAAATGCAATTTCTTTTCTGTAAATGACACTTTGTTGGAAATTTTGTAACGAACGAGGTATGCCATTCCAACATTCGACTACTATTTCCCAGGGTTTTGATTCAAAAACCAAAAAATCGAGGTGATTTTCTTCGGATTTTGGCGTTGTCATAAGGGTGGGGGTCGTCATTTTTTTCAAAAATTGTTCAAATGCAGTTTTTTTTCTGTAAATGACACTTTGTTGGAAATTTTGTAACGAATTCAACGAGGTATGCCATTCCAACATTCGACCACTATTTCCCAGGGTTTTGATTCAAAACCAAAAAATCGAGGTGATTTTCTTCGGAATTTGGCGTTGTCATTAGGGTGGGGGTCGTCATTTTTTTCACAAATTGTTCAAATGCAGTTTTTCTTCTGTAAATGACACTTCGTTGGAAATTTTGTAACGAATTCAACGAGGTATGCCATTCCAACATTCGACCACTATTTCCCAGGGTTTTAATTAAAAACCGAAAATCGAGGTGATTTTCTTTGGTTTTTGGCGTTGTCATAAGGGTGGGGGTCGTAATTTTTTTCACAAATTGTTCAAATGCAGTTTTTTTTCTGTAAATGACACTTGGTTGAAAATTTTGTAACGAATTCAACGAGGTATGCCATTCCAACATTCGACCACTATTTCCCAGGGTTTTAATTAAAAAACCGAAAATCGAGGTGATTTTCTTCGGATTTTGGCGTTGTCATAAGGGTGGGGGTCGTCATTTTTTTCAAAAATTGTTCAAATGCAGTTTTTTTTTCTGTAAATGACACTTCGTTGGAAACGAATTCAACGAGGTATGCCATTCCAACATTCGACCACTATTTCCCAGGGTTTTGATTCAAAAACCAAAAAATCGAGGTGATTTTCTTCGGAATTTGGCGTTGTCATTAGGGTGGGGGTCGTCATTTTTTTCACAAATTGTTTAAATGCAGTTTTTCTTCTGTAAATGACACTTCGTTGGAAATTTTGTAACGAATTCAACGAGGTATGCCATTCCAACATTCGACCACTATTTCCCAGGGTTTTAATTAAAAACCGAAAATCGAGGTGATTTTCTTTGGTTTTTGGCGTTGTCATAAGGGTGGGGGTCGTAATTTTCTTCACAAATTGTTCAAATGCAGTTTTTTTTCTGTAAATGACACTTCGTTGAAAATTTTGTAACGAATTCAACGAGGTATGCCATTCCAACATTCGACCACTATTTCCCAGGGTTTTAATTAAAAACCGAAAATCGAGGTGATTTTCTTCGGATTTTGGCGTTGTCATAAGGGTGGGGGTCGTCATTTTTTTTCAAAAATTGTTCAAATGCAGTTTTTTTTTCTGTAAATGACACTTTGTTGGAAATTTTGTAACGAATTCAACGAGGTATGCCATTCCAACATTCGACCACTATTTCCCAGGGTTTTGATTCAAAAACCAAAAATCGAGGTGATTTTCTTCGGAATTTGGCGTTGTCATTAGGGTGGGGGTCGTCATTTTTTTCACAAATTGTTCAAATGCAGTTTTTCTTCTGTAAATGACACTTCGTTGGAAATTTTGTAACGAATTCAACGAGGTATGCCATTCCAACATTCGACCACTATTTCCCAGGGTTTTAATTAAAAACCGAACATCGAGGTGATTTTCTTTGGTTTTTGGCGTTGTCATAAGGGTGGGGGTCGTCATTTTCTTCACAAATTGTTCAAATGCAGTTTTTTTTCTGTAAATGACACTTCGTTGAAAATTTTGTAACGAATTCAACGAGGTATGCCATTCCAACATTCGGCCACTATTTCCCAGGGTTTTAATAAAAAACCGAAAATCGAGGTGATTTTCTTCGGATTTTGGCGTTGTCATAAGGGTGGGGGTCGTCATTTTTTTCAAAAATTGTTCAAATGCAGTTTTTTTTTCTGTAAATGACACTTTGTTGGAAATTTTGTAACGAATTCAACGAGGTATGCCATTGCAACATTCGACCACTATTTCCCAGGGTTTTGATTAAAATATGGAAAATCGAGGTGATTTTCTTCGGATTTTGGCGTTGTCATAAGGGTGGGGGTCGTCATTTTTTCAAAAATTGTTCAAATGCAGTTTTTTTTCTGTAAATGACACTTTGGTGGAAATTTTGTAACGAATTCAACGAGGTATGCCATTCCAACATTCGACCACTATTTCCCAGGGTTTTGATTAAAAACCGAAAATCGAGGTGATTTTCTTCGGAATTTGGCGTTGTCATAAGGGTGGGGGTCGTCATTTTTTTCACAAATTGTTCAAATGCAGTTTTTTTCTGTAAATGACACTTTTTTGGAAATTTTGTAACGAATTCAACGAGGTATGATATTCCAACATTCGACCACTATTTCCCAGGGTTTTGATTAAAAACCGAAAATCGAGGTGATTTTCTTCGGATTTTGGCGTTGTCATAAGGGTGGGGGTCGTCATTTTTTCACAAATTGTTCAAATGCAGTTTTTTGTTCTGTAAATGACACTTTGTTGTAAATTTTGTAACGAATTCAACGAGGTATGCCATTCCAACATTCGACCACTATTTCCCAGGGTTTTGATTCAAAAACCAAAAAATCGAGGTGATTTTCTTCGGAATTTGGCGTTGTCATTAGGGTGGGGGTCGTCATTTTTTTCACAAATTGTTCAAATGCAGTTTTTCTTCTGTAAATGACACTTCGTTGGAAATTTTGTAACGAATTCAACGAGGTATGCCATTCCAACATTCGACCACTATTTCCCAGGGTTTTGATTAAAAACCGAAAATCGAGGTGATTTTCTTTGGTTTTTGGCGTTGTCATAAGGGTGGGGGTCGTTATTTTTTTCACAAATTGTTCAAATGCAGTTTTTTTCTGTAAATGACACTTCGTTGGAAATTTTGTAACGAATTCAACGAGGTATGCCATTCCAACATTCGACCACTAAATGCAGTTTTTCTTCTGTAAATGACACTTCGTTGGAAATTTTGTAACGAATTCAACGAGGTATGCCATTCCAACATTCGACCACTATTTCCCAGGGTTTTGATTAAAAACCGAAAATCGAGGTGATTTTCTTTGGTTTTTGGCGTTGTCATAAGGGTGGGAGCCGTCATTTTTTTCACAAATTGTTCAAATGCAGTTTTTTTTCTGTAAATGACACTTCGTTGGAAATTTTGTAACGAATTCAACGAGGTATGGCATTCCAACATTCGACCACTATTTCCCAGGGTTTTGATTAAAAAACCGAAAAATCGAGGTGATTTTCTTCGGATTTTGGCGTTGTCATAAGGGTGGGGGTCGTCATTTTTTTCAAAAATTGTTCAAATGCATTTTTTTCTGTAAATGACACCTTGTTGGAAATTTTGTAACGAATTCAACGAGGTATGCCATTCCAACATTCGACCACAATTTCCCAGGGTTTTGATTAAAAAACCAAAAAATCGAAGTGATTTTCTTCGGATTTTGGCGTTGTCATAAGGGTGGGGGTCGTCATTTTTTTCACAAATTTTTCAAATGCAGTTTTTTTTCTGTAAATGACACTTCGTTGGAAATTTTGTAACGAATTCAACGAGGTATGCCATTCCAACATTCGACCACTATTTCCCAGGGTTTTGATTAAAAAACCGAAAAATCGAGGTGATTTTCTTCGGATTTTGGCGTTGTCATAAGGGTGGGGGTCGTCATTTTTTTTCAAAAATTGTTCAAATGCAGTTTTTTTTTCTGTAAATGACACTTTGTTGGAAATTTTGTAACGAATTCAACGAGGTATGCCATTCCAACATTCGACCACTATTTCCCAGGGTTTTGATTAAAAACCGAAAATCGAGGTGATTTTCTTCGGATTTTGGCGTTGTCATAAGGGTGGGGGTCGTAATTTTTTTCACAAATTGTTCAAATGCAGTTTTTTTCTGTAAATGACACTTTTTTGGAAATTTTGTAACGAATTCAACGAGGTATGATATTCCAACATTCGACCACTATTTCCCAGGGTTTTGATTAAAAACCGAAAATCGAGGTGATTTTCTTCGGATTTTGGCGTTGTCATAAGGGTGGGGGTCGTCATTTTTTTCACAAATTGTTCAAATGCAGTTTTTTTTTCTGTAAATGACACTTTGTTGTAAATTTTGTAACGAATTCAACGAGGTATGCCATTCCAACATTCGACCACTATTTCCCAGGGTTTTGATTAAAATATCGAAAAATCGAGCTGATTTTCTTCGGATTTTGGCGTTGTCATAAGGGTGGGGTCGTCATTTTTTTTCAAAAATTTGTTCAAATGCAATTTCTTTTCTGTAAATGACACTTTGTTGGAAATTTTGTAACGAATTCAACGAGGTATGCCATTTCAACATTCGACCACTATTTCCCAGGGTTTTGATTCAAAAACCAAAAAATCGAGGTGCTTTTCTTCGGAATTTGGCGTTGTCATTAGGGTGGGGGCGTCATTTTTTTCACAAATTGTTCAAATGCAGTTTTTCTTCTGTAAATGACACTTCGTTGGAAATTTTGTAACGAATTCAACGAGGTATGCCATTCCAACATTCGACCACTATTTCCCAGGGTTTTAATTAAAAACCGAAAATCGAGGTGATTTTCTTTGGTTTTTGGCGTTGTCATAAGGGTGGGGGTCGTCATTTTCTTCACAAATTGTTCAAATGCAGTTTTTTTTCTGTAAATGACACTTCGTTGAAAATTTTGTAACGAATTCAACGAGGTATGCCATTCCAACATTCGGCCACTATTTCCCAGGGTTTTAATAAAAAACCGAAAAATCGAGGTGATTTTCTTCGGATTTTGGCGTTGTCATAAGGGTGGGGGTCGTCATTTTTTTCAAAAATTGTTCAAATGCAGTTTTTTTTTCTGTAAATGACACTTTGTTGGAAATTTTGTAACGAATTCAACGAGGTATGCCATTCCAACATTCGACCACTATTTCCCAGGGTTTTGATTCAAAAACCAAAAAATCGAGGTGATTTTCTTCGGAATTTGGCGTTGTCATTAGGGTGGGGGTCGTCATTTTTTTCACAAATTGTTCAAATGCAGTTTTTCTTCTGTAAATGACACTTCGTTGGAAATTTTGTAACGAATTCAACGAGGTATGCCATTCCAACATTCGACCACTATTTCCCAGGGTTTTAATTAAAAACCGAAAATCGAGGTGATTTTCTTTGGTTTTTGGCGTTGTCATAAGGGTGGGGGTCGTCATTTTCTTCACAAATTGTTCAAATGCAGTTTTTTTCTGTAAATGACACTTCGTTGAAAATTTTGTAACGAATTCAACGAGGTATGCCATTCCAACATTCGGCCACTATTTCCCAGGGTTTTAATAAAAAACCGAAAATCGAGGTGATTTTCTTCGGATTTTGGCGTTGTCATAAGGGTGGGGGTCGTCATTTTTTTCAAAAATTGTTCAAATGCAGTTTTTTTTTCTGTAAATGACACTTTGTTGGAAATTTTGTAACGAATTCAACGAGGTATGCCATTGCAACATTCGACCACTATTTCCCAGGGTTTTGATTAAAATATGGAAAATCGAGGTGATTTTCTTCGGATTTTGGCGTTGTCATAAGGGTGGGGGTCGTCATTTTTTCAAAAATTGTTCAAATGCAGTTTTTTTTCTGTAAATGACACTTTGGTGGAAATTTTGTAACGAATTCAACGAGGTATGCCATTCCAACATTCGACCACTATTTCCCAGGGTTTTGATTAAAAACCGAAAATCGAGGTGATTTTCTTCGGAATTTGGCGTTGTCATAAGGGTGGGGGTCGTCATTTTTTTCACAAATTGTTCAAATGCAGTTTTTTTCTGTAAATGACACTTTTTGGAAATTTTGTAACGAATTCAACGAGGTATGATATTCCAACATTCGACCACTATTTCCCAGGGTTTTGATTAAAAACCGAAAATCGAGGTGATTTTCTTCGGATTTTGGCGTTGTCATAAGGGTGGGGGTCGTCATTTTTTCACAAATTGTTCAAATGCAGTTTTTTGTTCTGTAAATGACACTTTGTTGTAAATTTTGTAACGAATTCAACGAGGTATGCCATTCCAACATTCGACCACTATTTCCCAGGGTTTTGATTCAAAAACCAAAAAATCGAGGTGATTTTCTTCGGAATTTGGCGTTGTCATTAGGGTGGGGGTCGTCATTTTTTTCACAAATTGTTCAAATGCAGTTTTTCTTCTGTAAATGACACTTCGTTGGAAATTTTGTAACGAATTCAACGAGGTATGCCATTCCAACATTCGACCACTATTTCCCAGGGTTTTGATTAAAAACCGAAAATCGAGGTGATTTTCTTTGGTTTTTGGCGTTGTCATAAGGGTGGGGGTCGTTATTTTTTTCACAAATTGTTCAAATGCAGTTTTTTTCTGTAAATGACACTTCGTTGGAAATTTTGTAACGAATTCAACGAGGTATGCCATTCCAACATTCGACCACTAAATGCAGTTTTTCTTCTGTAAATGACACTTCGTTGGAAATTTTGTAACGAATTCAACGAGGTATGCCATTCCAACATTCGACCACTATTTCCCAGGGTTTTGATTAAAAACCGAAAATCGAGGTGATTTTCTTTGGTTTTTGGCGTTGTCATAAGGGTGGGAGCCGTCATTTTTTTTCACAAATTGTTCAAATGCAGTTTTTTTCTGTAAATGACACTTCGTTGGAAATTTTGTAACGAATTCAACGAGGTATGGCATTCCAACATTCGACCACTATTTCCCAGGGTTTTGATTAAAAAACCGAAAAATCGAGGTGATTTTCTTCGGATTTTGGCGTTGTCATAAGGGTGGGGGTCGTCATTTTTTTCAAAAATTGTTCAAATGCAGCTTTTTTTTCTGTAAATGACACCTTGTTGGAAATTTTGTAACGAATTCAACGAGGTATGCCATTCCAACATTCGACCACAATTTCCCAGGGTTTTGATTAAAAAACCAAAAAATCGAGGTGATTTTCTTCGGATTTTGGCGTTGTCATAAGGGTGGGGGTCGTCATTTTTTTCACAAATTTTTCAAATGCAGTTTTTTTTCTGTAAATGACACTTCGTTGGAAATTTTGTAACGAATTCAACGAGGTATGCCATTCCAACATTCGACCACTATTTCCCAGGGTTTTGATTAAAAAACCGAAAAATCGAGGTGATTTTCTTCGGATTTTGGCGTTGTCATAAGGGTGGGGGTCGTCATTTTTTTCAAAAATTGTTCAAATGCAGTTTTTTTTCTGTAAATGACACTTTGTTGGAAATTTTGTAACGAATTCAACGAGGTATGCCATTCCAACATTCGACCACTATTTCCCAGGGTTTTGATTAAAAACCGAAAATCGAGGTGATTTTCTTCGGATTTTGGCGTTGTCATAAGGGTGGGGTCGTAATTTTTTTCACAAATTGTTCAAATGCAGTTTTTTTCTGTAAATGACACTTTTTGGAAATTTTGTAACGAATTCAACGAGGTATGATATTCCAACATTCGACCACTATTTCCCAGGGTTTTGATTAAAAACCGAAAATCGAGGTGATTTTCTTCGGATTTTGGCGTTGTCATAAGGGTGGGGGTCGTCATTTTTTCACAAATTGTTCAAATGCAGTTTTTTTTCTGTAAATGACACTTTGTTGTAAATTTTGTAACGAATTCAACGAGGTATGCCATTCCAACATTCGACCACTATTTCCCAGGGTTTTGATTAAAATATCGAAAAATCGAGCTGATTTTCTTCGGATTTTGGCGTTGTCATAAGGGTGGGTCGTCATTTTTTTTTCAAAAATTTGTTCAAATGCAATTTCTTTTCTGTAAATGACACTTTGTTGGAAATTTTGTAACGAATTCAACGAGGTATGCCATTTCAACATTCGACCACTATTTCCCAGGGTTTTGATTCAAAAACCAAAAAATCGAGGTGATTTTCTTCGGAATTTGGCGTTGTCATTAGGGTGGGGGTCGTCATTTTTTTCACAAATTGTTCAAATGCAGTTTTTCTTCTGTAAATGACACTTCGTTGGAAATTTTGTAACGAATTCAACGAGGTATGCCATTCCAACATTCGACCACTATTTCCCAGGGTTTTGATTAAAAACCGAAAATCGAGGTGATTTTCTTTGGTTTTTGGCGTTGTCATAAGGGTGGGGTCGTTATTTTTTTCACAAATTGTTCAAATGCAGTTTTTTTCTGTAAATGACACTTCGTTGGAAATTTTGTAACGAATTCAACGAGGTATGCCATTCCAACATTCGACCACTAAATGCAGTTTTTCTTCTGTAAATGACACTTCGTTGGAAATTTTGTAACGAATTCAACGAGGTATGCCATTCCAACATTCGACCACTATTTCCCAGGGTTTTGATTAAAAACCGAAAATCGAGGTGATTTTCTTTGGTTTTTGGCGTTGTCATAAGGGTGGGAGCCGTCATTTTTTTCACAAATTGTTCAAATGCAGTTTTTTTTCTGTAAATGACACTTCGTTGGAAATTTTGTAACGAATTCAACGAGGTATGCCATTCCAACATTCGACCACTATTTCCCAGGGTTTTGATTAAAAAACCGAAAAATCGAGGTGATTTTCTTCGGATTTTGGCGTTGTCATAAGGGTGCGGGTCGTCATTTTTTTCAAAAATTGTTCAAATGCAGCTTTTTTTTTCTGTAAATGACACCTTGTTGGAAATTTTGTAACGAATTCAACGAGGTATGCCATTCCAACATTCGACCACAATTTCCCAGGGTTTTGATTAAAAAACCAAAAAATCGAGGTGATTTTCTTCGGATTTTGGCGTTGTCATAAGGGTGGGGGTCGTCATTTTTTTCACAAATTTTTCAAATGCAGTTTTTTTTCTGTAAATGACACTTCGTTGGAAATTTTGTAACGAATTCAACGAGGTATGCCATTCCAACATTCGACCACTATTTCCCAGGGTTTTGATTAAAAAACCAAAAAATCGAGGTGATTTTCTTCGGATTTTGGCGTTGTCATAAGGGTGGGGGTCGTCATTTTTTTCACAAATTGTTCAAATGCAGTTTTTTTTTCTGTAAATGACACTTTGTTGGAAATTTTGTAACGAATTTAACGAGGTATGCCATTCCAACAATCGACCACAAATTCCCAGGGTTTTGATTAAAAAACCAAAAAATCGAGGTGATTTTCTTCGGATTTTGGCGTTGTCATAAGGGTGGGGGTCGTCATTTTTTTCACAAATTGTTCAAATGCAGTTTTTTTTCTGTAAATGACAATTCGTTGGAAATTTTGTGACGAATTCAACGAGGTATGCCATTCCAACATTCGACTACTATTTCCCAGGGTTTTGATTAAAATATCGAAAAATCGAGCTGATTTTCTTCGGATTTTGGCGTTGTCATAAGAGTGGGGGTCGTCAATTTTTTTTCAAAAATTTGTTCAAATGCAATTTCTTTTCTGTAAATGACACTTTGTTGGAAATTTTGTAACGAATTCAACGAGGTATGCCATTCCAACATTCGACCACTATTTCCCAGGGTTTTGATTAAAATATGGAAAATCGAGGTGATTTTCTTCGGATTTTGGCGTTGTCATAAGGGTGGGGGTCGTCATTTTTTCAAAAATTGTTCAAATGCAGTTTTTTTTCTGTAAATGACACTTTGGTGGAAATTTTGTAACGAATTCAACGAGGTATGCCATTCCAACATTCGACCACTATTTCCCAGGGTTTTGATTAAAAACCGAAAATCGAGGTGATTTTCTTCGGATTTTGGCGTTGTCATAAGGGTGGGGGTCGTCATTTTTTTCAAAAATTGTTCAAATGCAGTTTTTTTTCTGTAAATGACACTGTGTTGGAAATTTTGTAACGAATTCAACGAGGTATGCCATTCCAACATTCGACCACTATTTCCCAGGGTTTTGATTAAAATATCGAAAAATCGAGCTGATTTTCTTCGGATTTTGGCGTTGTCATAAGGGTGGGGGTCGTCATTTTTTTTTTCAAAAATTTGTTCAAATGCAATTTCTTTTCTGTAAATGACACTTTGTTGGAAATTTTGTAACGAATTCAACGAGGTATGCCATTCCAACATTCGACCACTATTTCCCAGGGTTTTGATTCAAAAACCAAAAAATCGAGGTGATTTTCTTCGGAATTTGGCGTTGTCATAAGGGTGGGGGTCGTCATTTTTTCAAAAATTGTTCAAATGCAGGTTTTTTCCGTTAATTGACACTTTGTTGGATATTTTGTAACGAATTCAACGAGGTATGCCATTCCAACATTCGACCACTATTTCCCAGGGTTTTGATTAAAAACCGAAAATCGAGGTGATTTTCTTCGGATTTTGGCGTTGTCATAAGGGTGGGGGTCGTCATTTTTTTCACAAATTTTTCAAATGCAGTTTTTTTTCTGTAAATGACACTTTGTTGGAAATTTTGTAACGAATTCAACGAGGTATGCCATTCCAACATTCGACCACTATTTCCCAGGGTTTTGATTAAAATATCGAAAAATCGAGCTGATTTTATCCGGATTTTGGCGTTGTCATAAGGGTGGGGGTCGTCATTTTTTTTCAAAAAATTGTTCAAATGCAATTTTTCTGTAAATGACACTTCGTTGGAAATTTTGTAACGAATTCAACGAGGTATGCCATTCCAACATTCGACCACTATTTCCCAGGGTTTTGATTCAAAAACCAAAAAATCGAGGTGATTTTCTTCGGAATTTGGCGTTGTCATAAGGGGTCCTCATTTTTTTCAAAAATTGTTCAAATGCAGGTTTTTTCCGTTAATTGACACTTTGTTGGAAATTTTGTAACGAATTCAACGAGGTATGCCATTCCAACATTCGACCACTATTTCCCAGGGTTTTGATTAAAAACCGAAAATCGAGGTGATTTTCTTCGGATTTTGGCGTTGTCATAAGGGTGGGGTCGTCATTTTTTTCACAAATTGTTCAAATGCAGTTTTTTTTTCTGTAAATGACACTTTGTTGGAAATTTTGTAACGAATTCAACGAGGTATGCCATTCCAACATTCGACCACTATTTCCCAGGGTTTTGATTAAAATATGGAAAATCGAGGTGATTTTCTTCAGATTTTGGAGTTGTCATAAGGGTGGGGGTCGTAATTTTTTTTTCAAAAATTTGTTCAAATGCAATTTTTTTTTTGTAAATGACTCTGTTTTGGAAATTTTGTAACGAATTCAACGAGGTATGCCAGTCCAACATTCGACCACTATTTCCCAGGGTTTTGATTAAAATATCGAAAAATCGAGCTGATTTTATCCGGATTTTGGCGTTGTCATAAGGGTGGGGGTCGTCATTTTTTTTTCAAAAAATTGTTCAAATGCAATTTTTTCTGTAAATGACACTTCGTTGGAAATTTTGTAACGAATTCAACGAGGTATGCCATTCCAACATTCGACCACTATTTCCCAGGTATTCAACGAGGTATGCCATTCCAACATTCGACCACTATTTCCCAGGGTTTTGATTCAAAAACCAAAAAATCGAGGTGATTTTCTTCGGAATTTGGCGTTGTCATAAGGTTGGGGGTCGTCATTTTTTTCAAAAATTGTTCAAATGCAGGTTTTTTCCGTTAATTGACACTTTGTTGGATATTTTGTAACGAATTCAACGAGGTATGCCATTCCAACATTCGACCACTATTTCCCAGGGTTTTGATTAAAAACCGAAAATCGAGGTGATTTTCTTCGGATTTTGGCGTTGTCATAAGGGTGGGGGTCGTCATTTTTTTCACAAATTTTTCAAATGCAGTTTTTTTTCTGTAAATGACACTTTGTTGGAAATTTTGTAACGAATTCAACGAGGTATGCCATTCCAACATTCGACCACTATTTCCCAGGGTTTTGATTAAAATATGGAAAATCGAGGTGATTTTCTTCAGATTTTGGAGTTGTCATAAGGGTGGGGGTCGTAATTTTTTTTCAAAAATTTGTTCAAATGCAATTTTTTTTTGTAAATGACTCTGTGTTGGAAATTTTGTAACGAATTCAACGAGGTATGCCATTCCAACATTCGACCACTATTTCCCAGGGTTTTGATTAAAATATCGAAAAATCGAGCTGATTTTATCCGGATTTTGGCGTTGTTATAAGGGTGGGGGTCGTCATTTTTTTTCAAAAAATTGTTCAAATGCAATTTTTCTGTAAATGACACTTCGTTGGAAATTTTGTAACGAATTCAACGAGGTATGCCATTCCAACATTCGACCACTATTTCCCAGGTATTCAACGAGGTATGCCATTCCAACATTCGACCACTATTTCCCAGGGTTTTGATTCAAAAACCAAAAAATCGAGGTGATTTTCTTCGGAATTTGGCGTTGTCATAAGGGTGGGGGTCGTCATTTTTTTCAAAAATTGTTCAAATGCAGGTTTTTTCCGTTAATTGACACTTTGTTGGATATTTTGTAACGAATTCAACGAGGTATGCCATTCCAACATTCGACCACTATTTCCCAGGGTTTTGATTAAAAACCGAAAATCGAGGTGATTTTCTTCGGATTTTGGCGTTGTCATAAGGGTGGGGGTCGTCATTTTTTTCACAAATTTTTCAAATGCAGTTTTTTTTCTGTAAATGACACTTTGTTGGAAATTTTGTAACGAATTCAACGAGGTATGCCATTCCAACATTCGACCACTATTTCCCAGGGTTTTGATTAAAATATCGAAAAATCGAGCTGATTTTATCCGGATTTTGGCGTTGTCATAAGGGTGGGGGTCGTCATTTTTTTTTCAAAAAATTGTTCAAATGCAATTTTTTCTGTAAATGACACTTCGTTGGAAATTTTGTAACGAATTCAACGAGGTATGCCATTCCAACATTCGACCACTATTTCCCAGGGTTTTGATTAAAAAACCGAAAAATCGAGGTGATTTTCTTCGGATTTTGGCGTTGTCATAAGGGTGGGGTCGTCATTTTTTTCACAAATTGTTCAAATGCAGTTTTTTTTCTGTAAATGACACTTTGTTGGAAATTTTGTAACGAATTCAACGAGGTATGCCATTGCAACATTCGACCACTATTTCCCAGGGTTTTGATTAAAATATGGAAAATCGAGGTGATTTTCTTCGGATTTTGGCGTTGTCATAAGGGTGGGGGTCGTCATTTTTTCAAAAATTGTTCAAATGCAGTTTTTTTTCTGTAAATGACACTTTGGTGGAAATTTTGTAACGAATTCAACGAGGTATGCCATTCCAACATTCGACCACTATTTCCCAGGGTTTTGATTCAAAAACCAAAAAATCGAGGTGATTTTCTTCGGAATTTGGCGTTGTCATAAGGGGTCCTCATTTTTTCAAAACTTGTTCAAATGCAGGTTTCTTCCGTTAATTGACACTTTGTTGGAAATTTTGTAACGAATTCAACGAGGTATGCCATTCCAACATTCGACCACTATTTCCCAGGGTTTTGATTAAAAACCGAAAATCGAGGTGATTTTCTTCGGATTTTGGCGTTGTCATAAGGGTGGGGTCGTCATTTTTTTTCACAAATTGTTCAAATGCAGTTTTTTTTCTGTAAATGACACTTTGTTGTAAATTTTGTAACGAATTCAACGAGGTATGCCATTCCAACATTCGACCACTATTTCCCAGGGTTTTGATTAAAATATGTAAAATCGAGGTGATTTTCTTCAGATTTTGGAGTTGTCATAAGGGTGGGGGTCGTAATTTTTTTTTCAAAAATTTGTTCAAATGCAATTTTTTTTTGTAAATGACTCTGTGTTGGAAATTTTTGTAACGAATTCAACGAGGTATGCCATTCCAACATTCGACCACTATTTCCCAGGGTTTTGATTAAAATATCGAAAAATCGAGCTGATTTTATCCGGATTTTGGCGTTGTCATAAGGGTGGGGGTCGTCATTTTTTTTCAAAAAATTGTTCAAATGCAATTTTTTCTGTAAATGACACTTCGTTGGAAATTTTGTAACGAATTCAACGAGGTATGCCATTCCAACATTCGACCACTATTTCCCAGGGTTTTGATTAAAAAACCGAAAAATCGAGGTGATTTTCTTCGGATTTTGGCGTTGTCATAAGGGTGGGGGTCGTCATTTTTTTCACAAATTGTTCAAATGCAGCTTTTTTCTGTAAATGACACTTCGTTGGAAATTTTGTAACGAATTCAACGAGGTATGCCATTCCAACATTCGACCACTATTTCCCAGGGTTTTGATTAAAAAACCAAAAAATCGAGGTGATTTTCTTCGGATTTTGGCGTTGTCATAAGGGTGGGGGTCGTCATTTTTTTCACAAATTGTTCAAATGCAGTTTTTTTTCTGTAAATGACACTTCGTTGGAAATTTTGTAACGAATTCAACGAGGTATGCCATTCCAACATTTGACCACTATTTCCCAGGGTTTTGATTAAAAAACCAAAAAATCGAAGTGATTTTCTTCGGAATTTGGCGTTGTCATAAGGGTGGGGGTCGTCATTTTTTTCAAAAATTGTTCAAATGCAGTTTTTTTTCTGTAAATGACACTTTGTTGGAAATTTTGTAACGAATTCAACGAGGTATGCCATTCCAACATTCGACCACTATTTCCCAGGGTTTTGATTAAAAAACCGAAAAATCGAGGTGATTTTCTTCGGATTTTGGCGTTGTCATAAGGGTGGGGGTCGTCATTTTTTTTCAAAAAATTGTTCAAATGCAATTTTTTCTGTAAATGACACTTCGTTGGAAATTTTGTAACGAATTCAACGAGGTATGCCATTCCAACATTCGACCACTATTTCCCAGGGTTTTGATTCAAAAACCAAAAAATCGAGGTGATTTTCTTCGGAATTTGGCGTTGTCATAAGGGTGGGGGTCGTCATTTTTTTCAAAAATTGTTCAAATGCAGGTTTTTTCCGTTAATTGACACTTTGTTGGATATTTTGTAACGAATTCAACGAGGTATGCCATTCCAACATTCGACCACTATTTCCCAGGGTTTTGATTAAAAACCGAAAATCGAGGTGATTTTCTTCGGATTTTGGCGTTGTCATAAGGGTGGGGGTCGTCATTTTTTTCACAAATTTTTCAAATGCAGTTTTTTTTCTGTAAATGACACTTTGTTGGAAATTTTGTAACGAATTCAACGAGGTATGCCATTCCAACATTCGACCACTATTTCCCAGGGTTTTGATTAAAATATCGAAAAATCGAGCTGATTTTATCCGGATTTTGGCGTTGTCATAAGGGTGGGGGTCGTCATTTTTTTTCAAAAAATTGTTCAAATGCAATTTTTTCTGTAAATGACACTTCGTTGGAAATTTTGTAACGAATTCAACGAGGTATGCCATTCCAACATTCGACCACTATTTCCCAGGGTTTTGATTCAAAAACCAAAAAATCGAGGTGATTTTCTTCGGAATTTGGCGTTGTCATAAGGGGTCCTCATTTTTTTCAAAAATTGTTCAAATGCAGGTTTTTTCCGTTAATTGACACTTTGTTGGAAATTTTGTAACGAATTCAACGAGGTATGCCATTCCAACATTCGACCACTATTTCCCAGGGTTTTGATTAAAAACCGAAAATCGAGGTGATTTTCTTCGGATTTTGGCGTTGTCATAAGGGTGGGGTCGTCATTTTTTTCACAAATTGTTCAAATGCAGTTTTTTTTCTGTAAATGACACTTTGTTGGAAATTTTGTAACGAATTCAACGAGGTATGCCATTCCAACATTCGACCACTATTTCCCAGGGTTTTGATTAAAATATGGAAAATCGAGGTGATTTTCTTCAGATTTTGGAGTTGTCATAAGGGTGGGGGTCGTAATTTTTTTCAAAAATTTGTTCAAATGCAATTTTTTTTTTGTAAATGACTCTGTTTTGGAAATTTTGTAACGAATTCAACGAGGTATGCCAGTCCAACATTCGACCACTATTTCCCAGGGTTTTGATTAAAATATCGAAAAATCGAGCTGATTTTATCCGGATTTTGGCGTTGTCATAAGGGTGGGGGTCGTCATTTTTTTTCAAAAAATTGTTCAAATGCAATTTTTTCTGTAAATGACACTTCGTTGGAAATTTTGTAACGAATTCAACGAGGTATGCCATTCCAACATTCGACCACTATTTCCCAGGTATTCAACGAGGTATGCCATTCCAACATTCGACCACTATTTCCCAGGGTTTTGATTCAAAAACCAAAAAATCGAGGTGATTTTCTTCGGAATTTGGCGTTGTCATAAGGTTGGGGGTCGTCATTTTTTTCAAAAATTGTTCAAATGCAGGTTTTTTCCGTTAATTGACACTTTGTTGGATATTTTGTAACGAATTCAACGAGGTATGCCATTCCAACATTCGACCACTATTTCCCAGGGTTTTGATTAAAAACCGAAAATCGAGGTGATTTTCTTCGGATTTTGGCGTTGTCATAAGGGTGGGGGTCGTCATTTTTTCACAAATTTTTCAAATGCAGTTTTTTTTCTGTAAATGACACTTTGTTGGAAATTTTGTAACGAATTCAACGAGGTATGCCATTCCAACATTCGACCACTATTTCCCAGGGTTTTGATTAAAATATGGAAAATCGAGGTGATTTTCTTCAGATTTTGGAGTTGTCATAAGGGTGGGGGTCGTAATTTTTTTTCAAAAATTTGTTCAAATGCAATTTTTTTTTTGTAAATGACTCTGTGTTGGAAATTTTGTAACGAATTCAACGAGGTATGCCATTCCAACATTCGACCACTATTTCCCAGGGTTTTGATTAAAATATCGAAAAATCGAGCTGATTTTATCCGGATTTTGGCGTTGTCATAAGGGTGGGGGTCGTCATTTTTTTTCAAAAAATTGTTCAAATGCAATTTTTTCTGTAAATGACACTTCGTTGGAAATTTTGTAACGAATTCAACGAGGTATGCCATTCCAACATTCGACCACTATTTCCCAGGTATTCAACGAGGTATGCCATTCCAACATTCGACCACTATTTCCCAGGGTTTTGATTCAAAACCAAAAAATCGAGGTGATTTTCTTCGGAATTTGGCGTTGTCATAAGGGTGGGGGTCGTCATTTTTTTCAAAAATTGTTCAAATGCAGGTTTTTTCCGTTAATTGACACTTTGTTGGATATTTTGTAACGAATTCAACGAGGTATGCCATTCCAACATTCGACCACTATTTCCCAGGGTTTTGATTAAAAACCGAAAATCGAGGTGATTTTCTTCGGATTTTGGCGTTGTCATAAGGGTGGGGGTCGTCATTTTTTTCACAAATTTTTCAAATGCAGTTTTTTTTCTGTAAATGACACTTTGTTGGAAATTTTGTAACGAATTCAACGAGGTATGCCATTCCAACATTCGACCACTATTTCCCAGGGTTTTGATTAAAATATCGAAAAATCGAGCTGATTTTATCCGGATTTTGGCGTTGTCATAAGGGTGGGGGTCGTCATTTTTTTCAAAAAATTGTTCAAATGCAATTTTTTCTGTAAATGACACTTCGTTGGAAATTTTGTAACGAATTCAACGAGGTATGCCATTCCAACATTCGACCACTATTTCCCAGGGTTTTGATTAAAAAACCGAAAAATCGAGGTGATTTTCTTCGGATTTTGGCGTTGTCATAAGGGTGGGGGTCGTCATTTTTTTCACAAATTGTTCAAATGCAGTTTTTTTTTCTGTAAATGACACTTTGTTGGAAATTTTGTAACGAATTCAACGAGGTATGCCATTGCAACATTCGACCACTATTTCCCAGGGTTTTGATTAAAATATGGAAAATCGAGGTGATTTTCTTCGGATTTTGGCGTTGTCATAAGGGTGGGGGTCGTCATTTTTTCAAAAATTGTTCAAATGCAGTTTTTTTCTGTAAATGACACTTTGGTGGAAATTTTGTAACGAATTCAACGAGGTATGCCATTCCAACATTCGACCACTATTTCCCAGGGTTTTGATTCAAAAACCAAAAATCGAGGTGATTTTCTTCGGAATTTGGCGTTGTCATAAGGGGTCCTCATTTTTTCAAAACTTGTTCAAATGCAGGTTTCTTCCGTTAATTGACACTTTGTTGGAAATTTTGTAACGAATTCAACGAGGTATGCCATTCCAACATTCGACCACTATTTCCCAGGGTTTTGATTAAAAACCGAAAATCGAGGTGATTTTCTTCGGATTTTGGCGTTGTCATAAGGGTGGGGTCGTCATTTTTTTCACAAATTGTTCAAATGCAGTTTTTTTTCTGTAAATGACACTTTGTTGTAAATTTTGTAACGAATTCAACGAGGTATGCCATTCCAACATTCGACCACTATTTCCCAGGGTTTTGATTAAAATATGTAAAATCGAGGTGATTTTCTTCAGATTTTGGAGTTGTCATAAGGGTGTGGGGTCGTAATTTTTTTTTCAAAAATTTGTTCAAATGCAATTTTTTTTTGTAAATGACTCTGTGTTGGAAATTTTTGTAACGAATTCAACGAGGTATGCCATTCCAACATTCGACCACTATTTCCCAGGGTTTTGATTAAAATATCGAAAAATCGAGCTGATTTTATCCGGATTTTGGCGTTGTCATAAGGGTGGGGGTCGTCATTTTTTTTTCAAAAAATTGTTCAAATGCAATTTTTTCTGTAAATGACACTTCGTTGGAAATTTTGTAACGAATTCAACGAGGTATGCCATTCCAACATTCGACCACTATTTCCCAGGGTTTTGATTAAAAAACCGAAAAATCGAGGTGATTTTCTTCGGATTTTGGCGTTGTCATAAGGGTGGGGGTCGTCATTTTTTTCACAAATTGTTCAAATGCAGCTTTTTTTCTGTAAATGACACTTCGTTGGAAATTTTGTAACGAATTCAACGAGGTATGCCATTCCAACATTCGACCACTATTTCCCAGGGTTTTGATTAAAAAACCAAAAAATCGAGGTGATTTTCTTCGGATTTTGGCGTTGTCATAAGGGTGGGGGTCGTCATTTTTTTCACAAATTGTTCAAATGCAGTTTTTTTTCTGTAAATGACACTTCGTTGGAAATTTTGTAACGAATTCAACGAGGTATGCCATTCCAACATTTGACCACTATTTCCCAGGGTTTTGATTAAAAAACCAAAAAATCGAAGTGATTTTCTTCGGAATTTGGCGTTGTCATAAGGGTGGGGGTCGTCATTTTTTTCAAAAATTGTTCAAATGCAGTTTTTTTTCTGTAAATGACACTTTGTTGGAAATTTTGTAACGAATTCAACGAGGTATGCCATTCCAACATTCGACCACTATTTCCCAGGGTTTTGATTAAAAAACCGAAAAATCGAGGTGATTTTCTTCGGATTTTGGCGTTGTCATAAGGGTGGGGTCGTCATTTTTTTCAAAAAATTGTTCAAATGCAGTTTTTTTTCTGTAAATGACACTTTGTTGGAAATTTTGTAACGAATTGAACGAGGTATGCCATTCCAACATTCGACTACTATTTCCCAGGATTTTGATTAAAAAACCAAAAAATCGAGGTGATTTTCTTCGGAATTTGGCGTTGTCATAAGGGTGGGGGTCGTTATTTTTTTCAAAAATTGTTCAAATGCAGTTTTTTTCTGTAAATGACACTTCGTTGGAAATTTTGTAACGAATTCAACGAGGTATGCCATTCCAACATTCGACCACTATTTCCCAGGGTTTTGATTAAAAAACCAAAAAATCGAGGTGATTTTCTTCCGAATTTGGCGTTGTCATAAGGGTGGGGGTCGTCATTTTTTTCACAAATTGTTCAAATGCAGTTTTTTTCTCTAAATGACACTTTGTTGGAAATTTTGTAACGAATTCAACGAGGTATGCCATTCTAACATTCGACCAGTATTTCCCAGGATTTTGATTAAAAAACCAAAAAATCGAGGTGATTTTCGTCGGATTTTGGCGTTGTCATAAGGGTGGGGGTCGTCATTTTTTTCACAAATTGTTCAAATGCAGTTTTTTTTTCTGTAAATGACACTTCGTTGGAAATTTTGTAACGAATTCAACGAGGTATGCCATTCCAACATTTGACCACTATTTCCCAGGGTTTTGATTAAAAAACCAAAAAAATCGGGGTGATTTTCTTCGGAATTTGGCGTTGTCATAAGGGTGGGGTCGTCATTTTTTTCAAAAATTGTTCAAATGCAGTTTTTTTTCTGTAAATGACACTTTGTTGGAAATTTTGTAACGAATTCAACGAGGTATCCCATTCCAACATTCGACCACTATTTCCCAGGGTTTTGATTAAAAAACCGAAAAATCGAGGTGATTTTCTTCGGATTTTGGCGTTGTCATAAGGGTGGGGGTCGTCATTTTTTTCAAAAAATTGTTCAAATGCAGTTTTTTTTTCTGTAAATGACACTTTGTTGGAAATTTTGTAACGAATTCAACGAGGTATGCCATTCCAACATTCGACTACTATTTCCCAGGGTTTTGATTAAAAAACCAAAAAATCGAGGTGATTTTCTTCGGAATTTGGCGTTGTCATAAGGGTGGGGGTCGTCATTTTTTTCAAAAATTGTTCAAATGCAGTTTTTTTTCTGTAAATGACACTTCGTTGGAAATTTTGTAACGAATTCAACGAGGTATGCCATTCCAACATTCGACCACTATTTCCCAGGGTTTTGATTAAAAAACCAAAAAATCGAGGTGATTTTCTTCGGATTTTGGCGTTGTCATAAGGGTGGGGGTCGTCATTTTTTTCACAAATTGTTCAAATGCAGTTTTTTTTCTGTAAATGACACTTCGTTGGAAATTTTGTAACGAATTCAACGAGGTATGCCATTCCAACATTCGACCACTATTTCCCAGGGTTTTGATTAAAAAACCAAAAAATCGAGGTGATTTTCTTCGGAATTTGGCGTTGTCATAAGGGTGGAGGTCGTCATTTTTTCACAAATTGTTCAAATGCAGTTTTTTTTCTGTAAATGACACTTCGTTGGAAATTTTGTAACGAATTCAACGAGGTATGCCATTCCAACATTCGACCACTATTTCCCAGGGTTTTGATTAAAAAACCAAAAAATCGAGGTGATTTTCTTCGGATTTTGGCGTTGTCATAAGGGTGGGGGTCGTCATTTTTTTCACAAATTGTTCAAATGCAGTTTTTTTTCTGTAAATGACACTTCGTTGGAAATTTTGTAACGAATTCAACGAGGTATGCCATTCCAACATTCGACCACTATTTCCCAGGGTTTTGATTAAAAAACCAAAAATCGAGGTGATTTTCTTCGGATTTTGGCGTTGTCATAAGGGTGGGGGTCGTCATTTTTTTCACAAATTGTTCAAATGCAGTTTTTTTCTGTAAATGACACTTCGTTGGAAATTTTGTAACGAATTCAACGAGGTATGCCATTCCAACATTCGACCACTATTTCCCAGGGTTTTGATTAAAAAACCAAAAAATCGAGGTGATTTTCTTCGGATTTTGGCGTTGTCATAAGGGTGGGGGTCGTCATTTTTTTCACAAATTGTTCAAATGCAGTTTTTTTTCTGTAAATGACACTTCGTTGGAAATTTTGTAACGAATTCAACGAGGTATGCCATTCCAACATTCGACCACTATTTCCCAGGGTTTTGATTAAAAATCCAAAAAATCGAGGTGATTTTCTTCGGAATTTGGCGTTGTCATAAGGGTGGAGGTCGTCATTTTTTCACAAATTGTTCAAATGCAGTTTTTTTTCTCTAAATGACACTTTGTTGGAAATTTTGTAACGAATTCAACGAGGTATGCCATTCCAACATTCGACCACTATTTCCCAGGATTTTGATTAAAAAACCAAAAAATCGAGGTGATTTTCTTCGGATTTTGGCGTTGTCATATGGGTGGGGGTCGTCATTTTTTTCACAAATTGTTCAAATGCAGTTTTTTTTCTGTAAATGACACTTCGTTGGAAATTTTGTAACGAATTCAACGAGGTATGCCATTCCAACATTCGACCACTATTTCCCAGGGTTTTGATTAAAAAACCAAAAAATCGAGGTGATTTTCTTCGGATTTTGGCGTTGTCATAAGGGTGGGGGTCGTCATTTTTTTTCAAAAATTGTTCAAATGCAGTTTTTTTCTGTAAATGACACTTTGTTGGAAATTTTGTAACGAATTCAACGAGGTATGCCATTCCAACATTCGACCACTATTTCCCAGGGTTTTGATTAAAAAACCGAAAAATCGAGGTGATTTTCTTCGGATTTTGGCGTTGTCATAAGGGTGGGGGTCGTCATTTTTTTCAAAAAAATTGTTCAAATGCAGTTTTTTTCTGTAAATGACACTTTGTTGGAAATTTTGTAACGAATTCAACGAGGTATGCCATTCCAACATTCGACTACTATTTCCCAGGGTTTTGATTAAAAAACCAAAAAATCGAGGTGATTTTCTTCGGAATTTGGCGTTGTCATAAGGGTGGGGGTCGTCATTTTTTCAAAAATTGTTCAAATGCAGTTTTTTTTCTGTAAATGACACTTCGTTGGAAATTTTGTAACGAATTCAACGAGGTATGCCATTCCAACATTCGACCACTATTTCCCAGGGTTTTGAATAAAAAACCAAAAAATCGAGGTGATTTTCTTCGGATTTTGGCGTTGTCATAAGGGTGGGGGTCGTCATTTTTTTCACAAATTGTTCAAATGCAGTTTTTTTTCTGTAAATGACACTTCGTTGGAAATTTTGTAACGAATTCAACGAGGTATGCCATTCCAACATTCGACCACTATTTCCCAGGGTTTTGATTAAAAAACCAAAAATCGAGGTGATTTTCTTCGGAATTTGGCGTTGTCATAAGGGTGGAGGTCGTCATTTTTTCACAAATTGTTCAAATGCAGTTTTTTTCTGTAAATGACACTTCGTTGGAAATTTTGTAACGAATTCAACGAGGTATGCCATTCCAACATTCGACCACTATTTCCCAGGGTTTTGATTAAAAATCCAAAAAATCGAGGTGATTTTCTTCGGAATTTGGCGTTGTCATAAGGGTGGAGGTCGTCATTTTTTCACAAATTGTTCAAATGCAGTTTTTTTCTCTAAATGACACTTTGTTGGAAATTTTGTAACGAATTCAACGAGGTATGCCATTCCAACATTCGACCACTATTTCCCAGGATTTTGATTAAAAAACCAAAAAATCGAGGTGATTTTCTTCGGATTTTGGCGTTGTCATATGGGTGGGGGTCGTCATTTTTTTCACAAATTGTTCAAATGCAGTTTTTTTCTGTAAATGACACTTCGTTGGAAATTTTGTAACGAATTCAACGAGGTATGCCATTCCAACATTCGACCACTATTTCCCAGGGTTTTGATTAAAAAACCAAAAAATCGAGGTGATTTTCTTCGGATTTTGGCGTTGTCATAAGGGTGGGGGTCGTCATTTTTTTTCAAAAATTGTTCAAATGCAGTTTTTTTCTGTAAATGACACTTTGTTGGAAATTTTGTAACGAATTCAACGAGGTATGCCATTCCAACATTCGACCACTATTTCCCAGGGTTTTGATTAAAAAACCGAAAAATCGAGGTGATTTTCTTCGGATTTTGGCGTTGTCATAAGGGTGGGGGTCGTCATTTTTTTTCAAAAAATTGTTCAAATGCAGTTTTTTTCTGTAAATGACACTTTGTTGGAAATTTTGTAACGAATTCAACGAGGTATGCCATTCCAACATTCGACTACTATTTCCCAGGGTTTTGAATAAAAAACCAAAAAATCGAGGTGATTTTCTTCGGATTTTGGCGTTGTCATAAGGGTGGGGTCGTCATTTTTTTCACAAATTGTTCAAATGCAGTTTTTTTCTGTAAATGACACTTCGTTGGAAATTTTGTAACGAATTCAACGAGGTATGCCATTCCAACATTCGACCACTATTTCCCAGGGTTTTGATTAAAAAACCAAAAAATCGAGGTGATTTTCTTCGGAATTTGGCGTTGTCATAAGGGTGGAGGTCGTCATTTTTTCACAAATTGTTCAAATGCAGTTTTTTTCTGTAAATGACACTTCGTTGGAAATTTTGTAACGAATTCAACGAGGTATGCCATTCCAACATTCGACCACTATTTCCCAGGGTTTTGATTAAAAAACCAAAAAATCGAGGTGATTTTCTTCGGATTTTGGCGTTGTCATAAGGGTGGGGGTCGTCATTTTTTTCACAAATTGTTCAAATGCAGTTTTTTTTCTGTAAATGACACTTCGTTGGAAATTTTGTAACGAATTCAACGAGGTATGCCATTCCAACATTCGACCACTATTTCCCAGGGTTTTGATTAAAAAACCAAAAAATCGAGGTGATTTTCTTCGGAATTTGGCGTTGTCATAAGGGTGGAGGTCGTCATTTTTTCACAAATTGTTCAAATGCAGTTTTTTTCTCTAAATGACACTTTGTTGGAAATTTTGTAACGAATTCAACGAGGTATGCCATTCCAACATTCGACCACTATTTCCCAGGATTTTGATTAAAAAACCAAAAAATCGAGGTGATTTTCTTCGGATTTTGGCGTTGTCATATGGGTGGGGGTCGTCATTTTTTTCACAAATTGTTCAAATGCAGTTTTTTTCTGTAAATGACACTTCGTTGGAAATTTTGTAACGAATTCAACGAGGTATGCCATTCCAACATTCGACCACTATTTCCCAGGGTTTTGATTAAAAAACCAAAAAATCGAGGTGATTTTCTTCGGATTTTGGCGTTGTCATAAGGGTGGGGGTCCTTATTTTTTTCAAAAATTGTTCAAATGCAGTTTTTTTTCTGTAAATAACACTTCGTTGGAAATTTTGTAACGAATTCAACGAGGTATGCCATTCCAACATTCGACCACTATTTCCCAGGGTTTTGATTAAAAAACCGAAAAATTGAGGTGATTTTCTTCGGATTTTGGCGTTGTCATAAGGGTGGGGGTCGTCATTTTTTTCAAAAAATTGTTCAAATGCAGTTTTTTTTTCTGTAAATGACACTTTGTTGGAAATTTTGTAACGAATTCAACGAGGTATGCCATTCTAACATTCGACTACTATTTCCCAGGGTTTTGATTAAAAAACCAAAAAATCGAGGCGATTTTCTTCGGATTTTGGCGTTGTCATAAGGGTGGGGGTCGTCATTTTTTTCACAAATTGTTCAAATGCAGTTTTTTTTTCTGTAAATGACACTTCGTTGGAAATTTTGTAACGAATTCAACGAGGTATGCCATTCCAACATTCGACTACTATTTCCCAGGGTTTTGATTAAAAAACCAAAAAATCGAGGTGATTTTCTTCGGAATTTGGCGTTGTCATAAGGGTGGGGGTCGTCATTTTTTTCAAAAATTGTTCAAATGCAGTTTTTTTTCTGTAAATGACACTTCGTTGGAAATTTTGTAACGAATTCAACGAGGTATGCCATTCCAACATTCGACCACTATTTCCCAGGGTTTTGATTAAAATATCGAAAAATCGAGCTGATTTTATCCGGATTTTGGCGTTGTCATAAGGGTGGGGGTCGTCATTTTTTTCAAAAATTGTTCAAATGCAGTTTTTTTTCTGTAAATGACACTTCGTTGGAAATTTTGTAACGAATTCAACGAGGTATGCCATTCCAACATTCGACCACTATTTCCCAGGGTTTTGATTAAAATATCGAAAAATCGAGCTGATTTTATCCGGATTTTGGCGTTGTCATAAGGGTGGGGGTCGTCATTTTTTTCAAAAATTGTTCAAATGCAGTTTTTTTTTCTGTAAATGACACTTTAATGGAAATTTTGTAACGAATTCAACGAGGTATGCCATTCCAACATTCGACCACTATTTCCCAAGGTTTTGATTAAAAACCGAAAATCGAGGTGATTTTCTTCGGATTTTGGCGTTGTCATAAGGGTGGGGGTCGTCATTTTTTTCACAAATTGTTCAAATGCAGTTTTTTTTCTGTAAATGACACTTCGTTGGAAATTTTGTAACGAATTCAACGAGGTATACCATTCCAACATTCGACCACTATTTCCCAGGGTTTTGATTAAAATATCGAAAAATCGAGCTGATTTTATCCGGATTTTGGCGTTGTCATAAGGGTGGGGGTCGTCATTTTTTTTCAAAAAATTGTTCAAATGCAATCTTTTCTGTAAATGATACCTCGTTGGAAATTTTGTAACGAATTCAACGAGGTATGCCATTCCAACATTCGACCACGATTTCCCAGGGTTTTGATTAAAATATCGAAAAATCGAGCTGATTTTATCCGGATTTTGGCGTTGTCATAAGGGTGCGGGTCGTCATTTTTTTTCAAAAAATTGTTCAAATGCAATTTTTTCTGTAAATGACACTTTGTTGAAAATTTTGTAACGAATTCAACGAGGTATGCCATTCCAACATTCGACCACTATTTCCCAGGGTTTTGATTAAAAAACCAAAAAATCGAGGTGATTTTTTTCGGAATTTGGCGTTGTCATAAGGGTGGGGGTCGTCATTTTTTTCAAAAATTGTTCAAATGCAGTTTTTTTTCTGTAAATGACACTTCGTTGGAAATTTTGTAACGAATTCAACGACGTATGCCATTCCAACATTCGACCACTATTTCCCAGGGTTTTTATTAAAAAACCAAAAAATCGAGGTGATTTTCTTCGGATTTTGGCGTTGTCATAAGGGTGGGGGTCGTCATTTTTTTCAAAAAATTGTTCAAATGCAGTTTTTTTTCTGTAAATGACACTTTGTTGGAAATTTTGTAACGAATTCAACGAGGTATGCCATTCCAACATTCGACTACTATTTCCCAGGGTTTTGATTAAAAAACCAAAAAATCGAGGTGATTTTCTTCGGAATTTGGCGTTGTCATAAGGGTGGGGGTCGTCATTTTTTTCAAAAATTGTTCAAATGCAGTTTTTTTTCTGTAAATGACACTTCGTTGGAAATTTTGTAACGAATTCAACGAGGTATGCCATTCCAACATTCGACCACTATTTCCCAGGGTTTTGATTAAAAAACCAAAAAATCGAGGTGATTTTCTTCGGATTTTGGCGTTGTCATAAGGGTGGGGGTCGTCATTTTTTTCACAAATTGTTCAAATGCAGTTTTTTTTCTGTAAATGACACTTCGTTGGAAATTTTGTAACGAATTCAACGAGGTATGCCATTCCAACATTCGACCACTATTTCCCAGGGTTTTGATTAAAAAACCAAAAAATCGAGGTGATTTTCTTCGGAATTTGGCGTTGTCATAAGGGTGGGGGTCGTCATTTTTTCACAAATTGTTCAAATGCAGTTTTTTTTCTGTAAATGACACTTCGTTGGAAATTTTGTAACGAATTCAACGAGGTATGCCATTCCAACATTCGACCACTATTTCCCAGGGTTTTGATTAAAAAACCAAAAAATCGAGGTGATTTTCTTCGGATTTTGGCGTTGTCATAAGGGTGGGGGTCGTCATTTTTTCACAAATTGTTCAAATGCAGTTTTTTTTCTGTAAATGACACTTCGTTGGAAATTTTGTAACGAATTCAACGAGGTATGCCATTCCAACATTCGACCACTATTTCCCAGGGTTTTGATTAAAAAACCAAAAAATCGAGGTGATATTCTTCGGAATTTGGCGTTGTCATAAGGGTGGATTTCGTCATTTTTTCACAAATTGTTCAAATGCAGTTTTTTTTCTCTAAATGACACTTTGTTGGAAATTTTGTAACGAATTCAACGAGGTATGCCATTCCAACATTCGACCACTATTTCCCAGGATTTTGATTAAAAACCAAAAAATCGAGGTGATTTTCTTCGGATTTTGGCGTTGTCATATGGGTGGGGTCGTCATTTTTTTCACAAATTGTTCAAATGCAGTTTTTTTTCTGTAAATGACACTTCGTTGGAAATTTTGTAACGAATTCAACGAGGTATGCCATTCCAACATTCGACCACTATTTCCCAGGGTTTTGATTAAAAAACCAAAAAATCGAGGTGATTTTCTTCGGATTTTGGCGTTGTCATAAGGGTGGGGGTCCTTATTTTTTCAAAAATTGTTCAAATGCAGTTTTTTTCTGTAAATAACACTTCGTTGGAAATTTTGTAACGAATTCAACGAGGTATGCCATTCCAACATTCGACCACTATTTCCCAGGGTTTTGATTAAAAAACCGAAAAATTGAGGTGATTTTCTTCGGATTTTGGCGTTGTCATAAGGGTGGGGGTCGTCATTTTTTTCAAAAAATTGTTCAAATGCAGTTTTTTTTCTGTAAATGACACTTTGTTGGAAATTCAACGAGGTATGCCATTCTAACATTCGACTACTATTTCCCAGGGTTTTGATTAAAAAACCAAAAAATCGAGGTGATTTTCTTCGGATTTTGGCGTTGTCATAAGGGTGGGGTCGTCATTTTTTTCACAAATTGTTCAAATGCAGTTTTTTTTCTGTAAATGACACTTCGTTGGAAATTTTGTAACGAATTCAACGAGGTATGCCATTCCAACATTCGACTACTATTTCCCAGGGTTTTGATTAAAAACCAAAAAATCGAGGTGATTTTCTTCGGAATTTGGCGTTGTCATAAGGGTGGGGGTCGTCATTTTTTTCAAAAATTGTTCAAATGCAGTTTTTTTTCTGTAAATGACACTTCGTTGGAAATTTTGTAACGAATTCAACGAGGTATGCCATTCCAACATTCGACCACTATTTCCCAGGGTTTTGATTAAAATATCGAAAAATCGAGCTGATTTTATCCGGATTTTGGCGTTGTCATAAGGGTGGGGGTCGTCATTTTTTTCAAAAATTGTTCAAATGCAGTTTTTTTCTGTAAATGACACTTCGTTGGAAATTTTGTAACGAATTCAACGAGGTATGCCATTCCAACATTCGACCACTATTTCCCAGGGTTTTGATTAAAATATCGAAAAATCGAGCTGATTTTATCCGGATTTTGGCGTTGTCATAAGGGTGGGGGTCGTCATTTTTTTCAAAAATTGTTCAAATGCAGTTTTTTTTCTGTAAATGACACTTTGTTGGAAATTTTGTAACGAATTCAACGAGGTATGCCATTCCAACATTCGACCACTATTTCCCAAGGTTTTGATTAAAACCGAAAATCGAGGTGATTTTCTTCGGATTTTGGCGTTGTCATAAGGGTGGGGGTCGTCATTTTTTTCACAAATTGTTCAAATGCAGTTTTTTTTCTGTAAATGACACTTCGTTGGAAATTTTGTCACGAATTCAACGAGGTATACCATTCCAACATTCGACCACTATTTCCCAGGGTTTTGATTAAAATATCGAAAAATCGAGCTGATTTTATCCGGATTTTGGCGTTGTCATAAGGGTGGGGGTCGTCATTTTTATACCCTTGCAGAGGGTATTATAATTTTGTAACGAATTCAACGAGGTATGCCATTCCAACATTCGACCACGATTTCCCAGGGTTTTGATTAAAATATCGAAAAATCGAGCTGATTTTATCCGGATTTTGGCGTTGTCATAAGGGTGCGGGTCGTCATTTTTTTTTTCAAAAAATTGTTCAAATGCAATTTTTTTTTCTGTAAATGACACTTTGTTGAAAATTTTGTAACGAATTCAACGAGGTATGCCATTCCAACATTCGACCACTATTTCCCAGGGTTTTGATTAAAAAACCAAAAAATCGAGGTGATTTTTTTCGGAATTTGGCGTTGTCATAAGGGTGGGGGTCGTCATTTTTTTCAAAAATTGTTCAAATGCAGTTTTTTTCTGTAAATGACACTTCGTTGGAAATTTTGTAACGAATTCAACGACGTATGCCATTCCAACATTCGACCACTATTTCCCAGGGTTTTTATTAAAATATCGAAAAATCGAACTGATTTTATCCGGATTTTGGCGTTGTCATAAGGGTGGGGGTCATCATTTTTATACCCTTGCAGAGGGTATTATAATTTTGGTCAAAAGTGTGCAACGCAGTGAAGGAGACATCTCCGACCCTATAAAGTGTATATATTTTTGATCAGGATCACCTCCTGAGTTGATATAGCCATGTCCGTCTGTCCGTCTGTCTGTCCGTCTGTCTGTCCGTCTGTCTGTTTCTACGCAAACTAGTCTCTCAGTTTTAAAGCTATCGAATTGAAACTTTGCACACACCCTTCTTTCCTTTGCACGCAGTATATAAGTCGGAACGGCCGGGATCGGCCGACTATATCCTATAGCTGCCATATAACTGAACGATCGGAAATGCCATAACTTTGGTGTTTGTAAAGTTAGGAAGTTGGGATTTTATATGGGTGTTATATTTGGCCAATCAATCCGACCTACCAAATTTCATAAGGATCGGCCGACTAAATCCTATAGCTGCCATATAACTGATTGATCGGAAATGCCATAACTTTGGTGTTTGTAAAGTTAGGAAGCTGGGATTTTCTATGGGTTTTATATTTGGCCAATCAATCCGACCTACCAAATATCATTAGGATCGGCCGACTATATCCTATAGCTGCCATATAACTGAACGATTGGAAATGCCATAACTTTGGTGTTTTTAAAGTTAGGAAGTTGGGATTTTTTATGAGTATTAAGAATGCATCATATGAATAATTTTGGAGAATATAATGTACATATTATTCTGCAAGGGTATATCAACTTCGGCTCCGCCCGAAGTTAGCTTTCCTTTCTTGTTTTTTGAAAAATTGTTCAAATGCAGTTTTTTTCTGTAAATGACACTTTGTTGGAAATTTTGTAACGAATTCAACGAGGTATGCAATTCCAACATTCGACCACTATTTCCCAGGGTTTTGATTAAAAAACCAAAAAATCGAGGTGATTTTCTTCGGAATTTGGCGTTGTCATAAGGGTGGGGGTCGTCATTTTTTTCAAAAATTGTTCAAATGCTGTTTTTTTTCTGTAAATGACACTTCGTTGGAAATTTTGTAACGAATTCAACGACGTATGCCATTCCAACATTCGACCACTATTTCCCAAGGTTTTGATTAAAAACCGAAAATCGAGGTGATTTTCTTCGGATTTTGGCGTTGTCATAAGGGTGGGGTCGTCATTTTTTTCACAAATTGTTCAAATGCAGTTTTTTTTCTGTAAAGGACACTTCGTTAGAAATTTTGTAACGAATTCAACGAGGTATGCCATTCCAACATTCGACCACGATTTCCCAGGGTTTTGATTAAAATATCGAAAAATCGAGCTGATTTTATCCGGATTTTGGCGTTGTCATAAGGGTGGGGGTCGTCATTTTTTTTTTAAAAAATTGTTCAAATGCAATTTTTCTGTAAATGACACTTTGTTGAAAATTTTGTATCGAATTCAACGAGGTATGCCATTCCAACATTCGACCACTATTTCCCAGGGTTTTGATTAAAAAACCAAAAAATCGAGGTGATTTTCTTCGGAATTTGGCGTTGTCATAAGGGTGGGGGTCGTCATTTTTTTCAAAAATTGTTCAAATGCTGTTTTTTTCTGTAAATGACACTTCGTTGGAAATTTTGTAACGAATTCAACGACGTATGCCATTCCAACATTCGACCACTATTTCCCAGGGTTTTGATTAAAATATCGAAAAATCGAGCTGATTTTATCCGGATTTTGGCGTTGTCATAAGGGTGGGGGTCGTCATTTTTATACCCTTGCAGAGGGTATTATAATTTTGGTCAAAAGTGTGCAACGCAGTGAAGGAGACATCTCCGACCCTATAAAGTATATATATTCTTGATCAGGATCACCTCCTGAGTTGATATAGCCATGTCCGTCTGTCCGTCTGTCTGTCCGTCTGTCTGTCCGTCTGTCTGTCCGTCTGTCTGTCCGTCTGTCTGTCCGTCTGTCTGTTTCTACGCAAACTAGTCTCTCAGTTTTAAAGCTATCGAATTGAAACTTTCACAAACCCTTCTTTCCTTTGCACGCAGTATATAAGTCGGAACGGCCGGGATCGGCCGACTATATCCTATAGCTGCCATATAACTGAACGATCGGAAATGCCATAACTTTGGTGTTTGTAAAGTTAGGAAGCTGGGATTTTCTATGGGTTTTATATTTGGCCAATCAATCCGACCTACCAAATATCATTAGGATCGGCCGACTATATCCTATAGCTGCCATATAACTGAACGATTGGAAATGCCATAACTTTGGTGTTTTTAAAGTTAGGAAGTTGGGATTTTTTATGAGTATTAAGAATGCATCATATGAATAATTTTGGAGAATATAATGTACATAATATTCTGCAAGGGTATATCAACTTCGGCTCCGCCCGAAGTTAGCTTTCCTTTCTTGTTTTTTGAAAAATTGTTCAAATGCAGTTTTTTTTCTGTAAATGACACTTTGTTGGAAATTTTGTAACGAATTCAACGAGGTATGCCATTCCAACATTCGACCACTATTTCCCAAGGTTTTGATTAAAAACCGAAAAATCGAGGTGATTTTCTTTGGATTTTGGCGTTGTCATAAGGGTGGGGTCGTCATTTTTTTCACAAATTGTTCAAATGCAGTTTTTTTCTGTAAATGACACTTCGTTGGAAATTTTGTAACGAATTCAAAGAGGTATGCCATTCCAACATTCGACCACTATTTCCCAGGGTTTTGATTAAAAACCGAAAATCGAGTTGATTTTCTTCGGATTTTGGCGTTGTCATAAGGGTGGGGGTCGTCATTTTTTTTACAAATTGTTCAAATGCAGTTTTTTTTCTGTAAATGACACTTCGTTGGAAATTTTGTAACGAATTCAACGAGGTATGCCATTCCAACATTCGACCACTATTTCCCAGGGTTTTGATTAAAATATCGAAAAATCGAGCTGATTTTATCCGGATTTTGGCGTTGTCATAAGGGTGGGGGTCGTCATTTTTTTTTCAAAAAATTGTTCAAATGCAATTTTTCTGTAAATGACACTTTGTTGGAAATTTTGTAACGAATTCAACGAGGTATGCCATTCCAACATTCGACCACTATTTCCCAGGGTTTTGATTCAAAAACCAAAAAATCGAGGTGATTTTCTTCGGATTTTGGCGTTGTCATAAGGGTGGGGGTCGTCATTTTTTTCACAAATTGTTCAAATGCAGTTTTTTTCTGTAAATGACACTTCGTTGGAAATTTTGTAACGAATTCAACGAGGTATGCCATTCCAACATTCGACCACTATTTCCCAAGGTTTTGATTAAAAACCGAAAATCGAGGTGATTTTCTTCGGATTTTGGCGTTGTCATAAGGGTGGGGTCGTCATTTTTTTCACAAATTGTTCAAATGCAGTTTTTTTTCTGTAAATGACACTTCGTTGGAAATTTTGTAACGAATTCAACGAGGTATGTCATTCCAACATTCGACCACTATTTCCAAGGGTTTTGATTAAAATATCGAAAAATCGAGCTGTATTTATCCGGATTTTGGCGTTGTCATAAGGGTGGGGGTCGTCATTTTTTTCACAAATTGTTCAAATGCAGTTTTTTTTCTGTAAATGACACTTCGTTGGAAATTTTGTAACGAATTCAAAGAGGTATGCCATTCCAACATTCGACCACTATTTCCCAGGGTTTTGATTAAAAACCGAAAATCGAGTTGATTTTCTTCGGATTTTGGCGTTGTCATAAGGGTGGGGGTCGTCATTTTTTTACAAATTGTTCAAATGCAGTTTTTTTCTGTAAATGACACTTCGTTGGAAATTTTGTAACGAATTCAACGAGGTATGCCATTCCAACATTCGACCACTATTTCCCAGGGTTTTGATTAAAATATCGAAAAATCGAGCTGATTTTATCCGGATTTTGGCGTTGTCATAAGGGTGGGGGTCGTCATTTTTTTTCAAAAAATTGTTCAAATGCAATTTTTCTGTAAATGACACTTTGTTGGAAATTTTGTAACGAATTCAACGAGGTATGCCATTCCAACATTCGACCACTATTTCCCAGGGTTTTGATTCAAAACCAAAAAATCGAGGTGATTTTCTTCGGATTTTGGCGTTGTCATAAGGGTGGGGGTCGTCATTTTTTTCACAAATTGTTCAAATGCAGTTTTTTTCTGTAAATGACACTTCGTTGGAAATTTTGTAACGAATTCAACGAGGTATGCCATTCCAACATTCGACCACTATTTCCCAGGGTTTTGATTAAAAACCGAAAATCGAGTTGATTTTCTTCGGATTTTGGCGTTGTCAACTTCGGCTCCGCCCGAAGTTAGCTTTCCTTTCTTGTTTTTTGAAAAATTGTTCAAATGCAGTTTTTTTTCTGTAAATGACACTTTGTTGGAAATTTTGTAACGAATTCAACGAGGTATGCCATTCCAACATTCGACCACTATTTCCCAAGGTTTTGATTAAAAAACCGAAAAATCGAGGTGATTTTCTTTGGATTTTGGCGTTGTCATAAGGGTGGGGGTCGTCATTTTTTTCACAAATTGTTCAAATGCAGTTTTTTTCTGTAAATGACACTTCGTTGGAAATTTTGTAACGAATTCAAAGAGGTATGCCATTCCAACATTCGACCACTATTTCCCAGGGTTTTGATTAAAAACCGAAAATCGAGTTGATTTTCTTCGGATTTTGGCGTTTTTTTTACAAATTGTTCAAATGCAGTTTTTTTTCTGTAAATGACACTTCGTTGGAAATTTTGTAACGAATTCAACGAGGTATGCCATTCCAACATTCGACCACTATTTCCCAGGGTTTTGATTAAAATATCGAAAAATCGAGCTGATTTTATCCGGATTTTGGCGTTGTCATAAGGGTGGGGGTCGTCATTTTTTTTTTCAAAAAATTGTTCAAATGCAATTTTTTCTGTAAATGACACTTTGTTGGAAATTTTGTAACGAATTCAACGAGGTATGCCATTCCAACATTCGACCACTATTTCCCAGGGTTTTGATTCAAAAACCAAAAAATCGAGGTGATTTTCTTCGGATTTTGGCGTTGTCATAAGGGTGGGGGTCGTCATTTTTTTCACAAATTGTTCAAATGCAGTTTTTTCTGTAAATGACACTTCGTTGGAAATTTTGTAACGAATTCAACGAGGTATGCCATTCCAACATTCGACCACTATTTCCCAAGGTTTTGATTAAAAACCGAAAATCGAGGTGATTTTCTTCGGATTTTGGCGTTGTCATAAGGGTGGGGGTCGTCATTTTTTTCACAAATTGTTCAAATGCAGTTTTTTTCTGTAAATGACACTTCGTTGGAAATTTTGTAACGAATTCAACGAGGTATGTCATTCCAACATTCGACCACTATTTCCAAGGGTTTTGATTAAAATATCGAAAAATCGAGCTGTATTTATCCGGATTTTGGCGTTGTCATAAGGGTGGGGGTCGTCATTTTTTTCACAAATTGTTCAAATGCAGTTTTTTTTCTGTAAATGACACTTCGTCGGAAATTTTGTAACGAATTCAAAGAGGTATGCCATTCCAAGATTCGACCACTATTTCCCAGGGTTTTGATTAAAAACCGAAAATCGAGTTGATTTTCTTCGGATTTTGGCGTTGTCATAAGGGTGGGGGTCGTCATTTTTTTACAAATTGTTCAAATGCAGTTTTTTTCTGTAAATGACACTTCGTTGGAAATTTTGTAACGAATTCAACGAGGTATGCCATTCCAACATTCGACCACTATTTCCCAGGGTTTTGATTAAAATATCGAAAAATCGAGCTGATTTTATCCGGATTTTGGCGTTGTCATAAGGGTGGGGGTCGTCATTTTTTTTTCAAAAAATTGTTCAAATGCAATTTTTTCTGTAAATGACACTTTGTTGGAAATTTTGTAACGAATTCAACGAGGTATGCCATTCCAACATTCGACCACTATTTCCCAGGGTTTTGATTCAAAAACCAAAAAATCGAGGTGATTTTCTTCGGATTTTGGCGTTGTCATAAGGGTGGGGGTCGTCATTTTTTCACAAATTGTTCAAATGCAGTTTTTTTCTGTAAATGACACTTCGTTGGAAATTTTGTAACGAATTCAACGAGGTATGCCATTCCAACATTCGACCACTATTTCCCAGGGTTTTGATTAAAAACCGAAAATCGAGTTGATTTTCTTCGGATTTTGGCGTTGTCATAAGGGTGGGGTCGTCATTTTTTCAAAAATTGTTCAAATGCAGTTTTTTTTCTGTAAATGACACTTCGTTGGAAATTTTGTAACGAATTCAACGAGGTATGTCATTCCAACATTCGACCACTATTTCCAAGGGTTTTGATTAAAATATAGAAAAATCGAGCTGTATTTATCCGGATTTTGGCGTTGTCATAAGGGTGGGGTCGTCATTTTTTTTTTCAAAAAATTGTTCAAATGCAATTTTTCTGTAAATGACACTTCGTTGGAAATTTTGTAACGAATTCAACGAGGTATGCCATTCCAACATTCGACCACTATTTCCCAAGGTTTTGATTAAAAAACCGAAAAATCGAGGTGATTTTCTTCGGATTTTGGCGTTGTCATAAGGGTTGGGGTCGTCATTTTTTTCACAAATTGTTCAAATGCAGTTTTTTTCTGTAAATGACACTTCGTTGGAAATTTTGTAACGAATTCAACGAGGTATGCCATTCCAACATTCGACCACTATTTCCGAGGGTTTTGATTAAAAACCGAAAATCGAGTTGATTTTCTTCGGATTTTGGCGTTGTCATAAGGGTGGGGGTCGTCATTTTTTTCACAAATTGTTCAAATGCAGTTTTTTTTCTGTAAATGACACTTCGTTGGAAATTTTGTAACGAATTCAACGAGGTATGCCATTCTAACATTCGACCACTATTTCCCAGGGTTTTGATTCAAAAACCAAAAAATCGAGGTGATTTTCTTCGGATTTTGGCGTTGTCATAAGGGTGGGGGTCGTCATTTTTTTCACAAATTGTTCAAATGCAGTTTTTTTTCTGTAAATGACACTTCGTTGGAAATTTTGTAACGAATTCAACGAGGTATGCCATTCCAACATTCGACCACTATTTTCAAGGGTTTTGATGAAAATATCGAAAAATCGAGCTGTATTTATCCGGATTTTGGCGTTGTCATAAGGGTGGGGGTCGTCATTTTTTTTCAAAAAATTGTTCAAATGCAATTTTTCTGTAAATGACACTTCGTTGGAAATTTTGTAACGAATTCAACGAGGTATGCCATTCCAACATTCGACCACGATTTCCCAGGGTTTTGATTAAAATATCGAAAAATCGAGCTGATTTTATCCGGATTTTGGCGTTGTCATAAGGGTGGGGGTCGTCATTTTTTTTTCAAAAAATTGTTCAAATGCAATTTTTTCTGTAAATGACACTTTGTTGAAAATTTTGTATCGAATTCAACGAGGTATGCCATTCCAACATTCGACCACTATTTCCCAGGGTTTTGATTAAAAAACCAACAAATCGAGGTGATTTTCTTCGGAATTTGGCGTTGTCATAAGGGTGGGGGTCGTCATTTTTTTCAAAAATTGTTCAAATGCAGTTTTTTTCTGTAAATGACACTTCGTTGGAAATTTTGTAACGAATTCAACGACGTATGCCATTCCAACATTCGACCACTATTTCCCAGGGTTTTGACTAAAATATCGAAAAATCGAGCTGATTTTATCCGGATTTTGGCGTTGTCATAAGGGTGGGGGTCGTCATTTTTATACCCTTGCAGAGGGTATTATAATTTTGGTCAAAAGTGTGCAACGCAGTGAAGGAGACATCTCCGACCCTATAAAGTGTATATATTTTTGATCAGGATCACCTCCTGAGTTGATATAGCCATGTCCGTCTGTCCGTCTGTCTGTCCGTCTGTCTGTCCGTCTGTCTGTCCGTCTGTCTGTTTCTACGCAAACTAGTCTCTCAGTTTTAAAGCTATCGAATTGAAACTTTGCACACACCCTTCTTTCCTTTGCACGCAGTATATAAGTCGGAACGGCCGGGATCGGCCGACTATATCCTATAGCTGCCATATAACTGAACGATCGGAAATGCCATAACTTTGGTGTTTGTAAAGTTAGGAAGCTGGGATTTTCTATGGGTTTTATATTTGGCCAATCGTCATTTTTTTCACAAATTGTTCAAAGGCAGTTTTTTTTCTGTAAATGACACTTCGTTGGAAATTTTGTAACGAATTCAACGAGGCATGTCATTCCAACATTCGACCACTATTTCCAAGGGTTTTGATTAAAATATCGAAAAATCGAGCTGTATTTATCCGGATTTTGGCGTTGTCATAAGGGTGGGGGTCGTCATTTTTTCACAAATTGTTCAAATGCAGTTTTTTTCTGTAAATGACACTTCGTTGGAAATTTTGTAACGAATTCAAAGAGGTATGCCATTCCAACATTCGACCACTATTTCCCAGGGTTTTGATTAAAAACCGAAAATCGAGTTGATTTTCTTCGGATTTTGGCGTTGTCATAAGGGTGGGGGTCGTCATTTTTTTTACAAATTGTTCAAATGCAGTTTTTTTCTGTAAATGACACTTCGTTGGAAATTTTGTAACGAATTCAACGAGGTATGCCATTCCAACATTCGATTAAAATATCGAAAAATCGAGCTGATTTTATCCGGATTTTGGCGTTGTCATAAGGGTGGGGGTCGTCATTTTTTTTTCAAAAAATTGTTCAAATGCAATTTTTTCTGTAAATGACAATTTGTTGGAAATTTTGTAACGAATTCAACGAGGTATGCCATTCCAACATTCGACCACTATTTCCCAGGTTTTTGATTCAAAAACCAAAAAATCGAGGTGATTTTCTTCGGATTTTGGCGTTGTCATAAGGGTGGGGGTCGTCATTTTTTTCACAAATTGTTCAAATGCAGTTTTTTTCTGTAAATGACACTTCGTTGGAAATTTTGTAACGAATTCAACGAGGTATGCCATTCCAACATTCGACCACTATTTCCCAGGGTTTTGATTAAAAACCGAAAATCGAGTTGATTTTCTTCGGATTTTGGCGTTGTCATAAGGGTGGGGGTCGTCATTTTTTTCAAAAATTGTTCAAATGCAGTTTTTTTTCTGTAAATGACACTTCGTTGGAAATTTTGTAACGAATTCAACGAGGTATGTCATTCCAACATTCGACCACTATTTCCAAGGGTTTTGATTAAAATATAGAAAAATCGAGCTGTATTTATCCGGATTTTGGCGTTGTCATAAGGGTGGGGGTCGTCATTTTTTTTTCAAAAAATTGTTCAAATGCAATTTTTCTGTAAATGACACTTCGTTGGAAATTTTGTAACGAATTCAACGAGGTATGCCATTCCAACATTCGACCACTATTTCCCAAGGTTTTGATTAAAAAACCGAAAAATCGAGGTGATTTTCTTCGGATTTTGGCGTTGTCATAAGGGTTGGGGTCGTCATTTTTTTCACAAATTGTTCAAATGCAGTTTTTTTTCTGTAAATGACACTTCGTTGGAAATTTTGTAACGAATTCAACGAGGTATGCCATTCCAACATTCGACCACTATTTCCGAGGGTTTTGATTAAAAACCGAAAATCGAGTTGATTTTCTTCGGATTTTGGCGTTGTCATAAGGGTGGGGGTCGTCATTTTTTTCACAAATTGTTCAAATGCAGTTTTTTTTCTGTAAATGACACTTCGTTGGAAATTTTGTAACGAATTCAACGAGGTATGCCATTCTAACATTCGACCACTATTTCCCAGGGTTTTGATTCAAAAACCAAAAAATCGAGGTGATTTTCTTCGGATTTTGGCGTTGTCATAAGGGTGGGGGTCGTCATTTTTTTCACAAATTGTTCAAATGCAGTTTTTTTTCTGTAAATGACACTTCGTTGGAAATTTTGTAACGAATTCAACGAGGTATGCCATTCCAACATTCGACCACTATTTTCAAGGGTTTTGATTAAAATATCGAAAAATCGAGCTGTATTTATCCGGATTTTGGCGTTGTCATAAGGGTGGGGGTCGTCATTTTTTTTTTCAAAAAATTGTTCAAATGCAATTTTTTCTGTAAATGACACTTCGTTGGAAATTTTGTAACGAATTCAACGAGGTATGCCATTCCAACATTCGACCACGATTTCCCAGGGTTTTGATTAAAATATCGAAAAATCGAGCTGATTTTATCCGGATTTTGGCGTTGTCATAAGGGTGGGGGTCGTCATTTTTTTCAAAAAATTGTTCAAATGCAATTTTTCTGTAAATGACACTTTGTTGAAAATTTTGTATCGAATTCAACGAGGTATGCCATTCCAACATTCGACCACTATTTCCCAGGGTTTTGATTAAAAAACCAACAAATCGAGGTGATTTTCTTCGGAATTTGGCGTTGTCATAAGGGTGGGGGTCGTCATTTTTTTCAAAAATTGTTCAAATGCAGTTTTTTTTCTGTAAATGACACTTCGTTGGAAATTTTGTAACGAATTCAACGACGTATGCCATTCCAACATTCGACCACTATTTCCCAGGGTTTTGACTAAAATATCGAAAAATCGAGCTGATTTTATCCGGATTTTGGCGTTGTCATAAGGGTGGGGGTCGTCATTTTTTTCACAAATTGTTCAAATGCAGTTTTTTTTGTAAATGACACTTCGTTGGAAATTTTGTAACGAATTCAAAGAGGTATGCCATTCCAACATTCGACCACTATTTCCCAGGGTTTTGATTAAAAACCGAAAATCGAGGTGATTTTCTTCGGATTTCGGCGTTGTCATAAGGGTGGGGGTCGTCATTTTTTTTACAAATTGTTCAAATGCAGTTTTTTTTCTGTAAATGACACTTCGTTGGAAATTTTGTAACGAATTCAACGAGGTATGCCATTCCAACATTCGACCACTATTTCCCAGGGTTTTGATTAAAATATCGAAAAATCGAGCTGATTTTATCCGGATTTTGGCGTTGTCATAAGGGTGGGGGTCGTCATTTTTTTTCAAAAAATTGTTCAAATGCAAATTTTTCTGTAAATGACACTTTGTTGGAAATTTTGTAACGAATTCAACGAGGTATGCCATTCCAACATTCGACCACTATTTCCCAGGGTTTTGATTCAAAAACCAAAAAATCGAGGTGATTTTCTTCGGATTTTGGCGTTGTCATAAGGGTGGGGGTCGTCATTTTTTTCACAAATTGTTCAAATGCAGTTTTTTTCTGTAAATGACACTTCGTTGGAAATTTTGTAACGAATTCAACGAGGTATGCCATTCCAACATTCGACCACTATTTCCCAGGGTTTTGATTAAAAACCGAAAATCGAGTTGATTTTCTTCGGATTTTGGCGTTGTCATAAGGGTGGGGGTCGTCATTTTTTTCAAAAATTGTTCAAATGCAGTTTTTTTCTGTAAATGACACTTCGTTGGAAATTTTGTAACGAATTCAACGAGGTATGTCATTCCAACATTCGACCACTATTTCCAAGGGTTTTGATTAAAATATAGAAAAATCGAGCTGTATTTATCCGGATTTTGGCGTTGTCATAAGGGTGGGGGTCGTTTTTTTTTTTTCAAAAAATTGTTCAAATGCAATTTTTTCTGTAAATGACACTTCGTTGGAAATTTTGTAACGAATTCAACGAGGTATGCCATTCCAACATTCGACCACTATTTCCCAAGGTTTTGATTAAAAAACCGAAAAATCGAGGTGATTTTCTTCGGATTTTGGCGTTGTCATAAGGGTTGGGGTCGTCATTTTTTTCACAAATTGTTCAAATGCAGTTTTTTTTCTGTAAATGACACTTCGTTGGAAATTTTGTAACGAATTCAACGAGGTATGCCATTCCAACATTCGACCACTATTTCCGAGGGTTTTGATTAAAAACCGAAAATCGAGTTGATTTTCTTCGGATTTTGGCGTTGTCATAAGGGTGGGGGTCGTCATTTTTTTCACAAATTGTTCAAATGCAGTTTTTTTTTCTGTAAATGACACTTCGTTGGAAATTTTGTAACGAATTCAACGAGGTATGCCATTCTAACATTCGACCACTATTTCCCAGGGTTTTGATTCAAAAACCAAAAAATCGAGGTGATTTTCTTCGGATTTTGGCGTTGTCATAAGGGTGGGGGTCGTCATTTTTTTTCACAAATTGTTCAAATGCAGTTTTTTTCTGTAAATGACACTTCGTTGGAAATTTTGTAACGAATTCAACGAGGTATGCCATTCCAACATTCGACCACTATTTTCAAGGGTTTTGATGAAAATATCGAAAAATCGAGCTGTATTTATCCGGATTTTGGCGTTGTCATAAGGGTGGGGGTCGTCATTTTTTTTTCAAAAAATTGTTCAAATGCAATTTTTTCTGTAAATGACACTTCGTTGGAAATTTTGTAACGAATTCAACGAGGTATGCCATTCCAACATTCGACCACGATTTCCCAGGGTTTTGATTAAAATATCGAAAAATCGAGCTGATTTTATCCGGATTTTGGCGTTGTCATAAGGGTGGGGGTCGTCATTTTTTTTCAAAAAATTGTTCAAATGCAATTTTTTCTGTAAATGACACTTTGTTGAAAATTTTGTATCGAATTCAACGAGGTATGCCATTCCAACATTCGACCACTATTTCCCAGGGTTTTGATTAAAAAACCAACAAATCGAGGTGATTTTCTTCGGAATTTGGCGTTGTCATAAGGGTGGGGGTCGTCATTTTTTTCAAAAATTGTTCAAATGCAGTTTTTTTCTGTAAATGACACTTCGTTGGAAATTTTGTAACGAATTCAACGACGTATGCCATTCCAACATTCGACCACTATTTCCCAGGGTTTTGACTAAAATATCGAAAAATCGAGCTGATTTTATCCGGATTTTGGCGTTGTCATAAGGGTGGGGGTCGTCATTTTTATACCCTTGCAGAGGGTATTATAATTTTGGTCAAAAGTGTGCAACGCAGTGAAGGAGACATCTCCGACCCTATAAAGTGTATATATTTTTGATCAGGATCACCTCCTGAGTTGATATAGCCATGTCCGTCTGTCTGTCCGTCTGTCTGTCCGTCTGTCTGTCCGTCTGTCTGTCCGTCTGTCTGTCCGTCTGTCTGTCCGTCTGTCTGTTTCTACGCAAACTAGTCTCTCAGTTTTAAAGCTATCGAATTATAACTTTGCACACACCCTTCTTTCCTTTGCACGCAGTATATAAGTCGGAACGGCCGGGATCGGCCGACTATATCCTATAGCTGCCATATAACTGAACGATCGGAAATGCCATAACTTTGGTGTTTGTAAAGTTAGGAAGCTGGGATTTTCTATGGGTTTTATATTTGGCCAATCAATCCGACCTACCAAATATCATTAGGATCGGCCGACTATATCCTATAGCTGCCATATAACTGAACGATTGGAAATGCCATAACTTTGGTGTTTTTAAAGTTAGGAAGTTGGGATTTTTTATGAGTATTAAGAATGCATCATATGAATAATTTTGGAGAATATAATGTACATAATATTCTGCAAGGGTATATCAACTTCGGCTCCGCCCGAAGTTAGCTTTCTTTCTTGTTTTTTGAAAAATTGTTCAAATGCAGTTTTTTTCTGTAAATGACACTTTGTTGGAAATTTTGTAACGAATTCAACGAGGTATGCCATTCCAACATTCGACCACTATTTCCCAAGGTTTTGATTAAAAAACCGAAAAATCGAGGTGATTTTCTTTGGATTTTGGCGTTGTCATAAGGGTGGGGGTCGTCATTTTTTTCACAAATTGTTCAAATGCAGTTTTTTTCTGTAAATGACACTTCGTTGGAAATTTTGTAACGAATTCAAAGAGGTATGTATTGAGCGGCAAAATTGAGAAAAAGATAAACACCGTGTGTATGCTGCGGAATTTTATTTGCGACTGACTTTATAAGTGAAGAAGGAACAAATTGATATACATATTTTGCTTACACCTAATTCGTTAGAGCGAGATGAATATAGGAGCTCCGCGATCTGTACTTATACATATACTGGCGTGCATTGCCTTATAAGGAAAATATACAGGGTCTTTATTTTCTACACCCTTCCTCAATGCAAGCATTCTACCAAAAAACTATTCAATACATATTTAACATCTCTGTAAATTTTACATGTTTCGTTTTCAAAAGGTTCTTTGTCAAAATGTCTGCTATCATTTCAGTTGTACATTTATATTTTAACAAAACTTGACCTTCCTTAACAATCTCTCTAACAAAATGATGACGTATGTCAATATGCTTGGTTCTGGAATGGTACACAGGATTCTTGGTTAACGCCTGTGCGCTCAGGTTATCTCCATAGACGACGATCGGTGTGTTGTCGTCTCCGCAGCCGATTTCCAAAATCAGCCTTCGCATGACTATCGCCTCCTTAAACGCCGCCGATAATGCCATGTACTCCGCTTCGGTACTGCTTAGCGCCACGCTTCGCTGCTTTTCCGAACGCCAAGAAATTGGACCACCAGCCAACATAAAGATGTACCCAGTGTAGGACTTCCTGTCTAGCTTGTCGCCTGCCCAATCCGCATCCACATATCCACAGAACGGTTGACCACACTGCTGATAGTGTAATTTCCAGTCAACAGTCGACGAGAGATATCTCATGACATGCCTTATGCCAGTCATGTGTTCAACATGAGGGTTTTGATTCCGCTGAGCCAACTTCGAAATGGAATGCAGTATGTCTGGCCTTGTTGTCAGTGCTAGCCACATAAGCTCTCCCACTACAGATTGATAAACTGTTGGATCAACTCTTTTGCACTGATCGCTCGTGCAATCTATTTGGAAACCTGCATCCAGAGGTGTCTTCGCCGACTTGCAATCTTCGTTGCCATGATTACGCAATAAGTCCTTGATGTATTGCGAATGTCCCAACGTAATCGCTCCAAGATCGCCTTCTCGTTCGATTTCCATACCCAAAAAATGGTTAAGAGGGCCCTTGTCAACGCATTCAAAAATTTGTGAAATGCTGCTCTTGATCTTCAGCAAATCCTCATGCGCTTGACAAGCTATAAGAATGTCGTCAACATATATAAGGATTAGTGAAAGGTTACCTTCGTCACTCTGTTTGTATAAACATGGTTCGTTGTCACAGGCAACAAATCCCAAATTCTGTAGAACTTCATTCAGCTTTTCGTTCCAGGCCCTTCCTGACTGCTTCAAACCATATATTGCTTTCCTTAGCAACAGCACCTTATCAGGATTCTTCTCATCAAGATATCCTTCGGGCTGCTTCATGTAGACAGTCTCGCTGAGATCGCTGTTGAGGTACGCCGTGCATACATCCATTTGGTGAAGGTAAAGTTTGAGCTCCGCCGCTATTGCTATCATAAAACGCACGCTCTCCAGTCGGCACACCGGCGAAAATGTTTCCATGTAGTTCACGCCAAACTGCTGGGAGCATCCCTTTGCTACCAAACGGGCCTTGAAACGTTCTATTCGACCGTCCTTGTCGCGCTTCACGTTGAACACCCACTTGCATCCTATTGCTCGCTGATCCTGGGGTAAATCGACAATCTGCCAAGTCTGATTGGCGACCAGAGAATCATATTCTCTATCCATGGCTTCACGCCACTCCGGTGCATGCGTACAACTTGAAACCTCTTTAAAAGTTAACGGAATTGGAACATTTTCCGAAACAAGAGCACTTAAGATGTTATACTGCTTCTTGGGACGACCAGGTTTTCCCGTCCGGATGATTTTGGGGCGACCAGGTCCTCTAAGCGGCTCCTCTTGTACCTCCACATCCTTCTCTTCGGCACTCTCGTACTGATCTGAGCTCTCGCTGGAGCTGCCGTTCTCGATGCATGGGTCAGGAACACTTTCTGCAATCTCATCTGGCAGGGGGGTTTCCTCGAGTTCCTCCAGATCAACCAAAACTACATCACCTTTGGATGCCGCAGCATGATGCTCGTCAAACAAAACATCACGTTTCTCAACCAATTGTCGAGCTACTGGGTCGTACAATCGATATCCTTTGGCTACAACCGAGTACCCAACCATAATGTACTCCTTGCCTTTGGGTTGAAATTTGCTACCCTTTCTTGGGCCTTTGTCCAGAGCGACTGCAAGAGATCCAAATACTTTTAGATGCTTCACACAAGGCTTCTTACCCGTCCACGCTTCCATAGGAGTCATACTCTCCACCGCGCTAGTAGGGGATCGGTTTCGCAGATAAACCGAAGTGTTGACTGCCTCTGCCCAAAAAACATCTCCAAGTCCGGCCTGAACCAGAAGGCACCTTGACATCTCCACCAGCGTCCGGTTAGCTCTCTCCGCAACTCCATTTTGCTGGGGAGTATACGCTATTGTTAGTTGTCTAGCAATTCCGTGGTAGCTGAGACATTCGTCGAACTGCTTGTTGACAAATTCTCCACCATTATCGCTTCGCAGGCATTTGAGCTTTTGCCTGTCTGCCGTTCAACCAGGCTCTTGAACTCGATAAACTTTGACAGCACCTCGTTCTTCCCACGCAGAAAATATACAAAAATCCTTCTGGATTTGTCGTCGATGAAGGTCAGAAAATACTTGGAACCTCCCAGAGACTGTGTCGGGAAAGGTCCACAAACATCTGCATGTATCAGTTCCAACAGCTCCTCAGCCCGATTACGTGTTGCCGTTGGGAAAGGCTGAACATGGATTTTGCTGACCATACACGTTTTGCAGGTGATACTTGCTGGCAGATAAATATTTTCAATCCCGCGAACAATCCCTTTGTTTACCATTTCTTTCATGCTACAGAAATTAATGTGTCCGTACCTCTTGTGTAGCAAAGCACCATCAACGGCTACCATACCAAAACATTTACTTCGCCCGCCGTCAAATAAATACAAATTACCAATCTTATTGGCTTTGACGATGCATTCTCCATCTTGCACAACCTGGGCTTTCTCTCTATCAAAGAACACCTTGCACCTGTTCTGCACAGCACTGCTCACGGACATAAAATTTCCGGTCATCTTTGGAACGTAGAGTACATTTTTTAGCGTCAAAACGCACAGGGCTGTCTCTATTTTGACGTCACCTTTTCCTTCGGCTTGAAGAAAACCAGCATCGGCCAGTCCGATCTGTTCAGTGTGCTTCTTAAATTTTGTGAATAGCTCTCTTTCACAACACATATGGCTTGTCGCGCCACTGTCCAAGCACCACATTGAGTTTTTTAAGTTGTTGACGTCACAGGCATGCAGCAGGCTGCTTTGGCGGTTCACCATATTTTTTGATACCATGCGTTGATTGCCGTCTTCACTACTCACAGCACGACACTGGGACTTTATGTGACCTTGCTCACCACACTTAAAGCAAACGATATTTTTTCGCTTTTTCTTCCCATTCCCCTTTGTCTGCGAGTATTGTGGCTTCTGTGCTGCGATGAATGCCCTTGAATTATCCACTCGCTCTTCTGCTACTCCTTTTCTTTCGCTCTCTTCCTTCAACTTAATGGTGAGAACTTCAAACGAAGGCAACATGTCTCGGGTTTCCATTGCCACCACGAAATGCTCGAACTGCTCTGGAAGACTCGACAGCAAAACGATAGTTCGTAGTTCATCGTTTAGCTCTATTCCAACTCCAGCTAGGCCATCCAGAATTTCTGCAAATTCGCTTATATAGGTAGACATGCTCTGCCCCTGCTCCATCCGTTTGTTGAGTAGTTTTTTGTACAACTGTACCTTCCGTACAGGTCCGCTTGGCTGATGTACCTCCTTTAGCTTCGTCCATGCCTCCACCGCAGTCGAACAATTCTTGATGTAGGCCAATTGAGATGTCTTTACACTCAATGTAATTGTTGCAAGCGCCTTATTGTCCAAGGCCAGCCAATTCACTCCCTCTGGAATATTCGATTCCGTTAGTTCTCCAGAAGTAACACTCCACAGACCGGAATGCACCAACACAGATCTCATCTGTATTTTCCAGGTGTCATAGTTCTTCTCCTCTAACTTTTCGATTTGATAAAGAGCACTCATTGTTCTTAATCCTGAGTCACACACCGCACAATTATCTTTAAAACGTCTTTAATTACATTTATGCCTGGGCCCATAACCTATTGAGCGGCAAAATTGAGAAAAAGATAAACACCGTGTGTATGCTGCGGAATTTTATTTGCGACTGACTTTATAAGTGAAGAAGGAACAAATTGATATACATATTTTGCTTACACCTAATTCGTTAAAGCGAGATGAATATAGGAGCTCCGCGATCTGTACTTATACATATACTGGCGTGCATTGCCTTATAAGGAAAATATACAGGGTCTTTATTTTCTACAGTATGCCATTCCAACATTCGACCATTATTTCCCAGGGTTCTGATTAAAAACCGAAAATCGAGTTGATTTTCTTCGGATTTTGGCGTTGTCATAAGGGTGGGGGTCGTCATTTTTTTTACAAATTGTTCAAATGCAGTTTTTTTTCTGTAAATGACACTTCGTTGGAAATTTTGTAACGAATTCAACGAGGTATGCCATTCCAACATTCGACCACTATTTCCCAGGGTTTTGATTAAAATATCGAAAAATCGAGCTGATTTTATCCGGATTTTGGCGTTGTCATAAGGGTGGGGGTCGTCATTTTTTTTTTTAAAAAATTGTTCAAATGCAATTTTTTTCTGTAAATGACACTTTGTTGGAAATTTTGTAACGAATTCAACGAGGTATGCCATTCCAACATTCGACCACTATTTCCCAGGGTTTTGATTCAAAAACCAAAAAATCGAGGTGATTTTCTTCGGATTTTGGCGTTGTCATAAGGGTGGGGGTCGTCATTTTTTTTCACAAATTGTTCAAATGCAGTTTTTTTCTGTAAATGACACTTCGTTGGAAATTTTGTAACGAATTCAACGAGGTATGCCATTCCAACATTCGACCACTATTTCCCAGGGTTTTGATTAAAATACCGAAAATCGAGTTGATTTTCTTCGGATTTTGGCGTTGTCATAAGGGTGGGGTCGTCAATTTTTTCAAAAATTGTTCAAATGCAGTTTTTTTTTCTGTAAATGACACTTCGTTGGAAATTTTGTAACGAATTCAACGAGGTATGCCATTCCAACATTCGACCACTATTTTCAAGTGTTTTGATTAAAATATCGAAAAATCGAGCTGTTTTTATCCGGATTTTGGCGTTGTCATAAGGGTGGGGGTCGTCATTTTTTTTCAAAAAATTGTTCAAATGCAATTTTTTCTGTAAATGACACTTCGTTGGAAATTTTGTAACGAATTCAACGAGGTATGCCATTCCAACATTCGACCACTATTTCCCAAGGTTTTGATTAAAAAACCGAAAAATCTAGGTGATTTTCTTCGGATTTTGGCGTTGTCATAAGGGTTGGGGTCGTCATTTTTTTCACAAATTGTTCAAATGCAGTTTTTTTTCTGTAAATGACACTTCGTTGGAAATTTTGTAACGAATTCAACGAGGTATGCCATTCCAACATTCGACCACTATTTTCAAGGGTTTTGATTAAAATATCGAAAAATCGAGCTGTATTTATCCGGATTTTGGCGTTGTCATAAGGGTGGGGGTCGTCATTTTTTTTTTCAAAAAATTGTTCAAATGCAATTTTTTCTGTAAATGACACTTCGTTGGAAATTTTGTAACGAATTCAACGAGGTATGCCATTCCAACATTCGACCACGATTTCCCAGGGTTTTGATTAAAATATCGAAAAATCGAGCTGATTTTATCCGGATTTTGGCGTTGTCATAAGGGTGGGGGTCGTCATTTTTTTTCAAAAAATTGTTCAAATGCAATTTTTTCTGTAAATGACACTTTGTTGAAAATTTTGTATCGAATTCAACGAGGTATGCCATTCCAACATTCGACCACTATTTCCCAGGGTTTTGATTAAAAAACCAAAAAATCGAGGTGATTTTCTTCGGAATTTGGCGTTGTCATAAGGGTGGGGGTCGTCATTTTTTTCAAAAATTGTTCAAATGCAGTTTTTTTTCTGTAAATGACACTTCGTTGGAAATTTTGTAACGAATTCAAAGAGGTATGCCATTCCAACATTCGACCACTATTTCCCAGGGTTTTGATTAAAATATCGAAAAATCGAGCTGATTTTATCCGGATTTTGGCGTTGTCATAAGGGTGGGGGTCGTCATTTTTATACCCTTGCAGAGGGTATTATAATTTTGGTCAAAAGTGTGCAACGCAGTGAAGGAGACATCACCGACCCTATAAAGTATATATATTCTTGATCAGGATCACCTCCTGAGTTGATATAGCCATGTCCGTCTGTCCGTCTGTCTGTCCGTCTGTCTGTCCGTCTGTCTGTCCGTCTGTCTGTTTCTACGCAAACTAGTCTCTCAGTTTTAAAGCTATCGAATTGAAACTTTGCACACACCCTTCTTTCCTTTGCACGCAGTATATAAGTCGGAACGGCCGGGATCGGCCGACTATATCCTATAGCTGCCATATAACTGAACGATCGGAAATGCCATAACTTTGGTGTTTGTAAAGTTAGGAAGCTGGGATTTTCTATGGGTTTTAAATTTGGCCAATCAATCCGACCTACCAAATATCATTAGGATCGGCCGACTATATCCTATAGCTGCCATATAACTGAACGATTGGAAATGCCATAACTTTGGTGTTTTTAAAGTTAGGAAGTTGGGATTTTTTATGAGTATTAAGAATGCATCATATGAATAATTTTGGAGAATATAATGTACATAATATTCTGCAAGGGTATATCAACTTCGGCTCCGCCCGAAGTTAGCTTTCTTTCTTGTTTTTTGAAAAATTGTTCAAATGCAGTTTTTTTTTCTGTAAATGACACTTTGTTGGAAATTTTGTAACGAATTCAACGAGGTATGCCATTCCAACATTCGACCACTATTTCCCAAGGTTTTGATTAAAAAACCGAAAAATCGAGGTGATTTTCTTTGGATTTTGGCGTTGTCATAAGGGTGGGGGTCGTCATTTTTTTCACAAATTGTTCAAATGCAGTTTTTTTTCTGTAAATGACACTTCGTTGGAAATTTTGTAACGAATTCAAAGAGGTATGCCATTCCAACATTCGACCACTATTTCCCAGGGTTTTGATTAAAAACCGAAAATCGAGTTGATTTTCTTCGGATTTTGGCGTTGTCATAAGGGTGGGGGTCGTCATTTTTTTTACAAATTGTTCAAATGCAGTTTTTTTCTGTAAATGACACTTCGTTGGAAATTTTGTAACGAATTCAACGAGGTATGCCATTCCAACATTCGACCACTATTTCCCAGGGTTTTGATTAAAATATCGAAAAATCGAGCTGATTTTATCCGGATTTTGGCGTTGTCATAAGGGTGGGGGTCGTCATTTTTTTCACAAATAGTTCAAATGCAGTTTTTTTTCTGTAAATGACACTTCGTTGGAAATTTTGTAACGAATTCAACGAGGTATGCCATTCCAACATTCGACCACTATTTCCCAGGGTTTTGATTCAAAAACCAAAAAATCGAGGTGATTTTCTTCGGATTTTGGCGTTGTCATAAGGGTGGGGGTCGTCATTTTTTTCACAAATTGTTCAAATGCAGTTTTTTTCTGTAAATGACACTTCGTTGGAAATTTTGTAACGAATTCAACGAGGTATGCCATTCCAACATTCGACCACTATTTCCCAGGGTTTTGATTAAAAACCGAAAATCGAGTTGATTTTCTTCGGATTTTGGCGTTGTCATAAGGGTGGGGGTCGTCATTTTTTTCAAAAATTGTTCAAATGCAGTTTTTTTCTGTAAATGACACTTCGTTGGAAATTTTGTAACGAATTCAACGAGGTATGTCATTCCAACATTCGACCACTATTTCCAAGGGTTTTGATTAAAATATCGAAAAATCGAGCTGTATTTATCCGGATTTTGGCGTTGTCATAAGGGTGGGGGTCGTCATTTTTTTTTTAAAAAAATTGTTCAAATGCAATTTTTTCTGTAAATGACACTTTGTTGGAAATTTTGTAACGAATTCAACGAGGTATGCCATTCCAACATTCGACCACTATTTCCCAAGGTTTTGATTAAAAAACCGAAAAATCGAGGTGATTTTCTTCGGATTTTGGCGTTGTCATAAGGGTTGGGGTTGTCATTTTTTTCACAAATTGTTCAAATGCAGTTTTTTTTCTGTAAATGACACTTCGTTGGAAATTTTGTAACGAATTCAACGAGGTATGCCATTCCAACATTCGACCACTATTTCCCAGGGTTTTGATTAAAAACCGAAAATCGAGTTGATTTTCTTCGGATTTTGGCGTTGTCATAAGGGTGGGGGTCGTCATTTTTTTCACAAATTGTTCAAATGCAGTTTTTTTTTCTGTAAATGACACTTCGTTGGAAATTTTGTAACGAATTCAACGAGGTATGCCATTCTAACATTCGACCACTATTTCCCAGGGTTTTGATTAAAAAACCGAAAAATCTAGGTGATTTTCTTCGGATTTTGGCGTTGTCATAAGGGTGGGGGTCGTCATTTTTTTTCAAAAAATTGTTCAAATGCAATTTTTTCTGTAAATGACACTTTGTTGGAAATTTTGTAACGAATTCAACGAGGTATGCCATTCCAACATTCGACCACTATTTCCCAAGGTTTTGATTAAAAAACCGAAAAATCGAGGTGATTTTCTTCGGATTTTGGCGTTGTCATAAGGGTGGGGGTCGTCATTTTTTTCACAAATTGTTCAAATGCAGTTTTTTTCTGTAACTGACACTTCGTTGGAAATTTTGTAACGAATTCAACGAGGTATGCCATTCCAACATTCGACCACTATTTCCCAGGGTTTTGATTAAAAACCGAAAATCGAGTTGATTTTCTTCGGATTTTGGCGTTGTCATAAGGGTGGGGGTCGTCATTTTTTTCACAAATTGTTCAAATGCAGTTTTTTTTCTGTAAATGACACTTCGTTGAAAATTTTGTAACGAATTCAACGAGGTATGCCATTCCATTATTCGACCACTATTTCCCAGGGTTTTGATTAAAATATCGAAAAATCGAGCTGATTTTATCCGGATTTTGGCGTTGTCATAAGGGGGTCGTCATTTTTTTTCAAAAAATTGTTCAAATGCAATTTTTTCTGTAAATGACACTTTGTTGGAAATTTTGTAACGAATTCAACGAGGTATGCCATTCCAACATTCGACCACTATTTCCCAGGGTTTTGATTCAAAAACCAAAAAATCGAGGTGATTTTCTTCGGATTTTGGCGTTGTCATAAGGGTGAGGGTCGTCATTTTTTTCACAAATTGTTCAAATGCAGTTTTTTTCTGTAAATGACACTTCGTTGGAAATTTTGTAACGAATTCAACGAGGTATGCCATTCCAACATTCGACCACTATTTCCCAAGGTTTTGATTAAAAACCGAAAATCGAGTTGATTTTCTTCGGATTTTGGCGTTGTCATAAGGGTGGGGGTCGTCATTTTTTTCACAAATTGTTCAAATGCAGTTTTTTTCTGTAAATGACACTTCGTTGGAAATTTTGTAACGAATTCAACGAGGTATGCCATTCCAACATTCGACCACTATTTCCCAAGGTTTTGATTAAAAACCGAAAATCGAGTTGATTTTCTTCGGATTTTGGCGTTGTCATAAGGGTGGGGGTCGTCATTTTTTCACAAATTGTTCAAATGCAGTTTTTTTTCTGTAAATGACACTTCGTTGAAAATTTTGTAACGAATTCAACGAGGTATGCCATTCCAACATTCGACCACTATTTCCCAGGGTTTTGATTAAAATATCGAAAAATCGAGCTGATTTTATCCGGATTTTGGCGTTGTCATAAGGGTGGGGGTCGTCATTTTTTTTTCAAAAATTGTTCAAATGCAATTTTTTCTGTAAATGACACTTTGTTGGAAATTTTGTAACGAATTCAACGAGGTATGCCATTCCAACATTCGACCACTATTTCCCAGGGTTTTGATTAAAAAACCGAAAAATCTAGGTGATTTTCTTCGGATTTTGGCGTTGTCATAAGGGTGAGGGTCGTCATTTTTTTCACAAATTGTTCAAATGCAGTTTTTTTTCTGTAAATGACACTTCGTTGGAAATTTTGTAACGAATTCAACGAGGTATGCCATTCCAACATTCGACCACTATTTCTCAAGGTTTTGATTAAAAAACCGAAAAATCGAGGTGATTTTCTTCGGATTTTGGCGTTGTCATAAGGGTGGGGTCGTCATTTTTTTCACAAATTGTTCAAATGCAGTTTTTTTTCTGTAAATGACACTTCGTTGGAAATTTTGTAACGAATTCAACGAGGTATGCCATTCCAACATTCGACCACTATTTCCCAGGGTTTTGATTAAAAACCGAAAATCGAGTTGATTTTCTTCGGATTTTGGCGTTGTCATAAGGGTGGGGGTCGTCATTTTTTTCACAAATTGTTCAAATGCAGTTTTTTTCTGTAAATGACACTTCGTTGAAAATTTTGTAACGAATTCAACGAGGTATGCCATTCCAACATTCGACCACTATTTCCCAGGGTTTTGATTAAAATATCGAAAAATCGAGCTGATTTTATCCGGATTTTCGCGTTGTCATAAGGGTGGGGGTCGTCATTTTTTTTCAAAAATTGTTCAAATGCAATTTTTCTGTAAATGACACTTTGTTGGAAATTTTGTAACGAATTCAACGAGGTATGCCATTCCAACATTCGACCACTATTTCCCAGGGTTTTGATTAAAAAACCGAAAAATCTAGGTGATTTTCTTCGGATTTTGGCGTTGTCATAAGGGTGAGGGTCGTCATTTTTTTCACAAATTGTTCAAATGCAGTTTTTTTTCTGTAAATGACACTTCGTTGGAAATTTTGTAACGAATTCAACGAGGTATGCCATTCCAACATTCGACCACTATTTCCCAAGGTTTTGATTAAAAAACCGAAAAATCGAGGTGATTTTCTTCGGATTTTGGCGTTGTCATAAGGGTGGGGGTCGTCATTTTTTTCACAAATTGTTCAAATGCAGTTTTTTTCTGTAAATGACACTTCGTTGGAAATTTTGTAACGAATTCAACGAGGTATGCCATTCCAACATTCGACAACTATTTCCCAGGGTTTTGATTAAAAACCGAAAATCGAGTTGATTTTCTTCGGATTTTGGCGTTGTCATAAGGGTGGGGGTCGTCATTTTTTTCACAAATTGTTCAAATGCAGTTTTTTTCTGTAAATGACACTTCGTTGGAAATTTTGTAACGAATTCAACGAGGTATGCCATTCCAACATTCGACCACTATTTCCCAGGGTTTTGATTAAAATATCGAAAAATCGAGCTGATTTTATCCGGATTTTGGCGTTGTCATAAGGGTGGGGGTCGTCATTTTTTTTTCAAAAAATTGTTCAAATGCAATTTTTTCTGTAAATGACACTTTGTTGGAAATTTTGTAACGAATTCAACGAGGTATGCCATTACAACATTCGACCACTATTTCCCAGGGTTTTGATTAAAAAACCGAAAAATCGAGGTGATTTTCTTCGGATTTTGGCGTTGTCATAAGGGTGGGGGTCGTCATTTTTTCAAAAATTGTTCAAATGCAGTTTTTTTTTCTGTAAATGACACTTCGTTGGAAATTTTGTAACGAATTCAACGAGGTATGCCATTCCAACATTCGACCACTATTTCCCAGGGTTTTGATTAAAATATCGAAAAATCGAGCTGTATTTATCCGGATTTTGGCGTTGTCATAAGGGTGGGGGTCGTCATTTTTTTTCAAAAAATTGTTCAAATGCAATTTTTCTGTAAATGACACTTCGTTGGAAATTTTGTAACGAATTCAACGAGGTATGCCATTCCAACATTCGACCACTATTTCCCAAGGTTTTGATTAAAAAACCGAAAAATCGAGGTGATTTTCTTCGGATTTTGGCGTTGTCATAAGGGTGGGGGTCGTCATTTTTTTCACAAATTGTTCAAATGCAGTTTTTTTCTGTAAATGACACTTCGTTGGAAATTTTGTAACGAATTCAACGAGGTATGCCATTCCAACATTCGACCACTATTTCCCAGGGTTTTGATTAAAAACCGAAAATCGAGTTGATTTTCTTCGGATTTTGGCGTTGTCATAAGGGTGGGGGTCGTCATTTTTTTCACAAATTGTTCAAATGCAGTTTTTTTTCTGTAAATGACACTTCGTTGGAAATTTTGTAACGAATTCAACGAGGTATGCCATTCCAACATTCGACCACTATTTCCCAGGGTTTTGATTAAAATATCGAAAAATCGAGCTGATTTTATCCGGATTTTGGCGTTGTCATAAGGGTGGGGGTCGTCATTTTTTTTCAAAAAATTGTTCAAATGCAATTTTTTCTGTAAATGACACTTTGTTGGAAATTTTATAACGAATTCAACGAGGTATGCCATTCCAACATTCGACCACTATTTCCCAGGGTTTTGATTCAAAAACCAAAAAATCGAGGTGATTTTCTTCGGATTTTGGCGTTGTCATAAGGGTGGGGTCGTCATTTTTTTCAAAAATTGTTCAAATGCAGTTTTTTTCTGTAAATGACACTTCGTTGGAAATTTTGTAACGAATTCAACGAGGTATGCCATTCCAACATTCGACCACTATTTCCCAGGGTTTTGATTAAAATATCGAAAAATCGAGCTGTATTTATCTGGATTTTGGCGTTGTCATAAGGGTGGGGGTCGTCATTTTTTTTTTCAAAAAATTTTTCAAATGCAATTTTTCTGTAAATGACACTTCGTTGGAAATTTTGTAACGAATTCAACGAGGTATGCCATTCCAACATTCGACCACTATTTCCCAAGGTTTTGATTAAAAAACCGAAAAATCGAGGTGATTTTCTTCGGATTTTGGCGTTGTCATAAGGGTGGGGGTCGTCATTTTTTCACAAATTGTTCAAATGCAGTTTTTTTCTGTAAATGACACTTCGTTGGAAATTTTGTAACGAATTCAAAGAGGTATGCCATTCCAACATTCGACCACTATTTCGCAGGGTTTTGATTAAAAACCGAAAATCGAGTTGATTTTCTTCGGATTTTGGCGTTGTCATAAGGGTGGGGGTCGTCATTTTTTTCACAAATTGTTCAAATGCAGTTTTTTTCTGTAAATGACACTTCGTTGAAAATTTTGTAACGATTTCAACGAGGTATGCCATTCCAACATTCGACCACTATTTCCCAGGGTTTTGATTAAAATATCGAAAATCGAGCTGATTTTATCCGGATTTTGGCGTTGTCATAAGGGTGGGGGTCGTCATTTTTTTTCAAAAAATTGTTCAAATGCAATTTTTCTGTAAATGACACTTTGTTGGAAATTTTGTAACGAATTCAACGAGGTATGCCATTCCAACATTCGACCACTATTTCCCAGGGTTTTGATTCAAAAACCAAAAAATCGAGGTGATTTTCTTCGGATTTTGGCGTTGTCATAAGGGTGAGGGTCGTCATTTTTTTCACAAATTGTTCAAATGCAGTTTTTTTCTGTAAATGACACTTCGTTGGAAATTTTGTAACGAATTCAACGAGGTATGCCATTCCAACATTCGACCACTATTTCCCAGGGTTTTGATTAAAAACCGAAAATCGAGTTGATTTTCTTCGGATTTTGGCGTTGTCATAAGGGTGGGGGTCGTCATTTTTTTCACAAATTGTTCAAATGCAGTTTTTTTTCTGTAAATGACACTTTGTTAGAAATTTTGTAACGAATTCAACGAGGTATGCCATTCCAACATTCGACCACTATTTCCCAGGGTTTTGATTCAAAAACCAAAAAATCGAGGTGATTTTCTTCGGATTTTGGCGTTGTCATAAGGGTGAGGGTCGTCATTTTTTTCACAAATTGTTCAAATGCAGTTTTTTTTCTGTAAATGACACTTCGTTGGAAATTTTGTAACGAATTCAACGAGGTATGCCATTCCAACATTCGACCACTATTTCCCAGGGTTTTGATTAAAAACCGAAAATCGAGTTGATTTTCTTCGGATTTTGGCGTTGTCATAAGGGTGGGGGTCGTCATTTTTTTCAAAAATTGTTCAAATGCAGATTTTTTTCTGTAAATGACACTTCGTTGGAAATTTTGTAACGAATTCAACGAGGTATGCCATTCCAACATTCGACCACTACAGGGTTGCCCATATTCGACGGACCCATGTTTTTTTTTAAAAATCAAAGAAAAAAATAAAAATTTGGCGGTTGGCAATCTTAATCATTTAATTTGTTCCAAGTAGATTTGTTTACATCAATTTTTGAATATGATATCTTTCAAATGGCCGCCTCTGGCGTTGATGGCGTATTGTGCCCTTTTTGCAGCATTTTCCATCGTTTTCGCCAACATTTCGGCCGGAATAGCGGCTATTTCTTCACGAATGTTGTCCTTGAGCTCTTCTAGGGTACTTCGCTTGCTAACGTAAACCTTTGACTTCAAATATCCCCACAAGAAGAAGTCAGGCGGCATCAAATCGGGCGAACGCGGTGGCCAGTCCAAATCACCACTTTTCGACATCAAACGGCCCGGAAACAATTTCTTCAGAAAATCGATTGTTATGCGACTTGTGTGCGGTGGAGCGCCGTCTTGTTGAAACCAGAACTGCCTCATACGCTTTCGACGAATAATTGGCATCACAAAATTGGTCATCATGACGCGATAACGCTCCTGGTTGATGGTAACAGCATGGCCATTTTCATTTTGGAAGAAAAACGGCCCAATGACCGTTTTCGAACTAACGCCGCACCAAACTGTGACTTTTTCGTCGTGAAGAGGCACTTCTTGAATCTTCTCAGGATTTTCAGTGGCGTAAATACGGCAATTTTGCTCATTTACGGTCCCATTCAATGTGAAATGGGCTTCATCGGACATGATAATTTTGTTCCAAAATTGATCGTCATCTTTGGCCAATCGACGAGGCTTGTCCGTAAGCAACAATCTTTGCGTCAATTGAATTTTGTACGGGAACAAATGCAAATCAACGCGAATAATCCGTTGTAAAGTGGACCGAGCCATGCCCAACTGCTGAGAACGGCGTTTTTGGGATGTTCTTGGGGACCTCTCAACACTGGCTCGTACGGCAGCGATATTCTCGTCCGATCGCCTTGGTCGACTTTTATTTGGCCTCTTCGGATTAGAAAGAGCCTCACCAGTCGTAAATTTTTCGTATAAACGCTTAATGGTGTTCTTAGAAGGCGCACTTTTCACATTTTTTAATTTTTTAAAAGCACGTTGAGTTTTCACAATTGACTTGTTCTGTTGAATGTAAATTTCAACTATTTCAGAGCGCTCGCGTGGCGTGTATTGTTCCATGGTAAAAATCTGCTTGGACTGACGCTTCAAACGCGGTATGTCATTAAGCGATCTGGCATCTCTGTCAAAAGTTATGGCGTCGTCAGATGGGTCCGTCGAATATGGGCAACCCTGTATTTCCCAGGGTTTTGAATAAAATATCGAAAAATCGAGCTGATTTTATCCGGATTTTGGCGTTGTCATAAGGGTGGGGGTCGTCATTTTTTTTTTCAAAAAATTGTTCAAATGCAATTTTTTCTGTAAATGACACTTTGTTGGAAATTTTGTAACGAATTCAACGAGGTATGCCATTCCAACATTCGACCACTATTTCCCAGGGTTTTGATTCAAAAACCAAAAAATCGAGGTGATTTTCTTCGGATTTTGGCGTTGTCATAAGGGTGGGGGTCGTCATTTTTTTCACAAATTGTTCAAATGCAGTATTTTTTCTGTAAATGACACATCGTTGGAAATTTTGTAACGAATTCAACGAGGTATGCCATTCCAACATTCGACCACTATTTCCCAGGGTTTTGATTAAAAAACCAAAAAATCGAGGTGATTTTCTTCGGATTTTGGCGTTGTCATAAGGGTGGGGTCGTCATTTTTTTCACAAATTGTTCAAATGCAGTTTTTTTCTGTAAATGACACTTCGTTGGAAATTTTGTAACGAATTCAACGAGGTATGCCATTCCAACATCCGACCACTATTTCCCAAGGTTTTGATTAAAAAACCGAAAAATCGAGGTGATTTTCTTCGGATTTTGGCGTTGTCATAAGGGTGGGGGTCGTCATTTTTTTCACAAATTGTTCAAATGCAGTTTTTTTCTGTAAATGACACTTCGTTGGAAATTTTGTAACGAATTCAACGAGGTATGCCATTCCAACATTCGACCACTATTTCCCAGGGTTTTGATTAAAAACCGAAAATCGAGTTGATTTTCTTCGGATTTTGGCGTTGTCATAAGGGTGGGGGTCGTCATTTTTTTCAAAAATTGTTCAAATGCAGTTTTTTTCTGTAAATGACACTTCGTTGGAAATTTTGTAACGAATTCAACGAGGTATGCCATTCCAACATTCGACCACTATTTCCCAGGGTTTTGATTAAAATATCGAAAAATCGAGCTGATTTTATCCGGATTTTGGCGTTGTCATAAAGGTGGGGGTCGTCATTTTTTTTCAAAAAATTGTTCAAATGCAATTTTTCTGTAAATGACACTTTGTTGGAAATTTTGTAACGAATTCAACGAGGTATGCCATTCCAACATTCGACCACTATTTCCCAGGGTTTTGATTAAAAAACCGAAAAATCTAGGTGATTTTCTTCGGATTTTGGCGTTGTCATAAGGGTGAGGGTCGTCATTTTTTCACAAATTGTTCAAATGCAGTTTTTTTCTGAAAATGACACTTCGTTGGAAATTTTGTAACGAATTCAACGAGGTATGCCATTCCAACATTCGACCACTATTTCCCAAGGTTTTGATTAAAAAACCGAAAAATCGAGGTGATTTTCTTCGGATTTTGGCGTTGTCATAAGGGTGGGGGTCGTCATTTTTTCACAAATTGTTCAAATGCAGTTTTTTTCTGTAAATGACACTTCGTTGGAAATTTTGTAACGAATTCAACGAGGTATGCCATTCCAACATTCGACCACTATTTCCCAGGGTTTTGATTAAAATATCGAAAAATCGAGCTGATTTTATCCGGATTTTGGCGTTGTCATAAGGGTGGGGGTCGTCATTTTTTTTTTCAAAAAATTGTTCAAATGCAATTTTTTCTGTAAATGACACTTTGTTGGAAATTTTGTAACGAATTCAACGAGGTATGCCATTCCAACATTCGACCACTATTTCCCAGGGTTTTGATTCAAAAACCAAAAAATCGAGGTGATTTTCTTCGGATTTTGGCGTTGTCATAAGGGTGAGGGTCGTCATTTTTTTCACAAATTGTTCAAATGCAGTTTTTTTTCTGTAAATGACACTTCGTTGGAAATTTTGTAACGAATTCAACGAGGTATGCCATTCCAACATTCGACCACTATTTCCTAGGGGTTTTGATTAAAAACCGAAAATCGAGTTGATTTTCTTCGGATTTTGGCGTTGTCATAAGGGTGGGGGTCGTCATTTTTTTCACAAATTGTTCAAATGTAGTTTTTTTTCTGTAAATGACACTTCGTTGGAAATTTTGTAACGAATTCAACGAGGTATGCCATTCCAACATTCGACCACTATTTCCCAGGGTTTTGATTAAAAAACCGAAAAATCTAGGTGATTTTCTTCGGATTTTGGCGTTGTCATAAGGGTGGGGGTCGTCATTTTTTCAAAAATTGTTCAAATGCAGTTTTTTTCTGTAAATGATACTTCGTTGGAAATTTTGTAACGAATTCAACGAGGTATGCCATTCCAACATTCGACCACTATTTCCCAGGGTTTTGAATAAAATATCGAAAAATCGAGCTGATTTTATCCGGATTTTGGCGTTGTCATAAGGGTGGGGTCGTCATTTTTTTTCAAAAAATTGTTCAAATGCAATTTTTCTGTAAATGACACTTTGTTGGAAATTTTGTAACGAATTCAACGAGGTATGCCATTCCAACATTCGACCACTATTTCCCAGGGTTTTGATTCAAAAACCAAAAAATCAAGGTGATATTCTTCGGAATTTGGCGTTGTCATAAGGGTGGGGGTCGTCATTTTTTTCAAAAATTGTTCAAATGCAGTTTTTTTTCTGTAAATGACACTTCGTTGGAAATTTTGTAACGAATTCAACGAGGTATGCCATTCCAACATTCGACCACTATTTCCCAGGGTTTTGATTAAAAAACCGAAAAATCGAGGTGATTTTCTTCGGATTTTGGCGTTGTCATAAGGGTGGGGGTCGTCATTTTTTCACAAATTGTTCAAATGCAGTTATTTTTTCTGTAAATGACACTTCGTTGGAAATTTTGTAACGAATTCACCGAGGTATGCCATTCCAACATTCGACAACTATTTCCCAGGGTTTTGATTAAAATATCGAAAAATCGAGCTGATTTTATCCGGATTTTGGCGTTGTCATAAGGGTGGGGGTCGTCATTTTTTTCACAAATTGTTCAAATGCAGTTATTTTTTCTGTAAATGACACTTCGTTGGAAATTTTGTAACGAATTCAACGAGGTATGCCATTCCAACATTCGACCACTATTTCCCAGGGTTTTGATTAAAAAACCAAAAAATCAATGTGATTTTCTTCGGAATTTGGCGTTGTCATAAGGGTGGGGGTCGTCATTTTTTTCAAAAATTGTTCAAATGCAGTTTTTTTTTCTGTAAATGACACTGTTGGAAATTTTGTAACGAATTCAACGAGGTATGCCATTCCAACATTCGACCACTATTTCCCAAGGTTTTGATTAAAAAACCGAAAAATCGAGGTGATTTTCTTCGGATTTTGGCGTTGTCATAAGTATAGCAGGCTACATTAGAATTACGCATTAATATTATAGCAGGCTACATTAGAATTACACATTAATATACACATTTCGGTGATATTATTGTAAGATAGTTGTCTCTCTTATACATGTTAACCAATCTGTTAGAACATATATAGCTATCTCACTCTCTGGAAAAGGAGATTAGAGAGAACAAGAGAACAGGGTGGTTGAAAGCTGCGATCACGCAGCGGAGTCAGTCTAAAACGAAACGTGAACGAGAGGTCATTAAAATAAAAGACAATTAAAATCTACACAAGTGTTCTTCTTTCGTCCACAAAATCAGAAGTGGTTAAAAAGCCTACGTTAAAATGGACAAAAACATTGAATTTTTAAACGCTAGAGTAGTGCAATTAAAAAAGTGGCTGGCGTCAGCAAATTTGGTCACCACGGGGTCTAAAGCGGAGTTGTGGGCCCGGTGGCTGCAAGTACCTGAGAGTGTGCGGCAGGTGATAGAAGCGGAGGAGTCCGAAAAAGCCAAAGGCAAACAGGACGAATCTGACGAAGTCAATGGAGCCAACGGAGGACAGGGCGAGTCAGCGATCGTACAAATGGAGCAGAACATAGTGCAACCAGCGGCTCCAATGTTTAAAGTCGAGCATTTGGCATTCCTAAGAATGTTAGATTCGGAGATGAAAGCAGCAATGGATTTTCTCGGAAAAATGCACCTTCCTGGAAATTCATATATTCCAACAAAAATTATTTTGCCAAGCGACAGTGATGACGATGATGGCAAGGGTGGCGACGATGATGGCAAAGGTGGCGACGATGATGGCAAGGGCGGCGACAGTGATGGCATCGGCAGAGGTTTTGCCGTCAAAAACAACGACGACAGGAATGGTGGCGCCGGAGATAAAAAGTGTTCCGAACAAATTAACAAGAAGAAGCCTGTTTGTGTTAATAAAAATGATTGGTATTCGTCAGCACTGGCGTTTGCGAAGGAAATTGTATTCGAATTCTCGGGCCAAGCAGGAGTACATATCTGGATCAAGCAACTGGAAAACGTATCGAATTTGTACCAACTCAGCGATAAGCAGCAGCATCTGTTGTGCATCGCTAAATTGAAGGGTGACGCATTGCAGTGGCTTCATGCAGATCCCAACCGTATTAGTATGCCAGTTGGAGTTTTATTGGAAGATTTGGCACTGGCGTTTGGTGGAAAAATGTCAAAAGCAGAACAGCGCCGAGTTTTCGAAAGTCGTGTGTGGAAACCGGAGGAGCGTTTCACTGTCTATTACGATGACAAAATGATGCTGGCCAGGGAAATAAATATAGACATGGAGGAGCTGCTTGATGGATTGATTGAAGGAATACCGATGGAAAGCATGCGCATACAGGCGCGTGTGCAATGTTTTCAAGGTCCAACTCAGATGCTGCGAGCGTTTGCGCAGATCTCACTGCCCAAAAAGAGAGTGATGAGCAGCGTTAAATTGGAAAAAGAGAAGTCGTCGTTTGTGGTACCCAAGGAGTCACGGTGCCACAACTGTAACTCCAAGGGTCATTGGGCCAAGGATTGCTGGAAGCCGAAGCGTGTACCAGGATCATGCTACGCGTGCGGAGAAATGGGCCACATGGTAGCTGAATGCAAAATGAAGAAAAGTGAAGACGTCAACCATTATGTAAGATTATTTAGAATATTTTTTCAAACTCAAAATATAAAATCAATTATTACAGAAAGCCTCATAGACTCAGGAAGCCCAATTTCGTTCATAAAATTTAAAGAAATTCCCAATGAAGTAAAGTTAGAGCCGGTAAACACGGTATATTATGGTTTAAACAAGAGTGTACTAAATTGTTTTGGAAAAACTTTAGTGTATATTAAAAAGAACTCAATAAATGTTTATTTTTATTTAAATGTGGTGGATAATGAGTCTATGGGCTTTGATGTTGTATTAGGACGAGACTTTATGGATGCATGTAATTTAAATATTGATCTAAACGCTTTGAAAATGGTAACAGTGGAAAAAGTAGAAAACATGAATGAATATGTTAGTAATAAACAAGAAGTTATAAATGAATTAAATAAGAAAGAAGAAACAGTTAGAAATGAAGAAAGAAAGGAAACAGTTAGAAATGAAGAAAGAAAGGAAACAGTTAGAAATGAAGAAAGAAAGGAAACAGTTAGAAATGAAGAAAGAAAGGAAACAGGTAGAAATGAAGAAAGAAAAGAAACAGTTAGAAATGAAAAATGTAAGACAACAGTTGAAAAGGAAGACATAAATGAAATAGTTAGAAAGGAAATAAGAAAATCAACATTAGAAGAAAATTTCGAAAGAGAAATGTTAGAGATAAATTGTGTAGAAAATGGAGAATCGGAATACAATATATGTGACGAAGTAGGGTACAATATAAAAAAACGGTTCGTTGAATTACTGGAAGATAATTATGTTAATGCAAATAAGCCGGATGAGCCTGACATAAAATGGGAAATGAATATAAAATTAGAAAAAGGCAAACCATTTAGCTCTTCGCCAAGAAGATTATCGTACACAGAGAAAGAAAAATTGCAAGATATGTTAGATGAATATTTAAGAAAAGGGATAATTAGACATAGTTGTTCGGAATTCGCATCTCCAATAGTATTAGTGAAAAAAAAGTCAGGAGATTTACGGTTATGTATTGATTACCGAAAGTTGAACAAAATGACCATTAAGGATAATTATCCATTGCCCTTAATTGATGATCTATTAGATAAACTTGTTGGGAAAACGGTGTTTTCGAAACTGGATTTAAAAAACGGATATTTTCATGTTTTTGTTGAAAAAGAGTCGATCAAATATACATCGTTTGTAACCCCGTTAGGTCAATTTGAGTTTTTAAGAATGCCTATGGGCCTAAAGAATGCTCCACGTGTATTCCAAAGATTTGTAAATTATGTTTTTGCAGATATGATTCGTGATAATACAGTAATCATTTATATGGATGATATTATGATTGCAAGTAAATGCTTAGAGGAACATTTTAAGACTATGAAAACAGTACTGGCAAGGATTAAAGAAAATAAATTAGAACTAAGACTGGAGAAGTGTGAATTTTAGCAATCGAGTGTTAAATATTTAGGGTTTTTAATTTCGAAAGACGGTGTTAGAGCGGACGATAAGGGTTTAGAAGCGGTAAGAAATTTTCCAGTGCCGGGGAAAACACAGGCTGTTCAAAGTTTCTTAGGACTGTGTTCTTATTTTCGTAGATTTATAAAAGATTTTTCAACGTTAGCGAAACCTTTATATGACTTATTAAGAAAAGAAAGAAAATTTAGTTTTGAAGAAAAAGAATTAGAATGTTTTGAAATGTTAAAAGAAAGGTTACTGGAAGCACCGGTGTTGTCAATTTATAATTATAAGGATGAAATTGAACTGCATTGTGATGCAAGCGCATTGGGGTTTGGAGCAGTATTATTGCAAAAGAAAGATGATCAAAGATGGCATCCAGTATTTTATTTTTCGAAAAGAACCACAGAAACTGAATCAAAATATCATAGTTTTAAATTGGAAACATTAGCTATAATATATGCATTGCGAATATTTAGGATTTACGTACAAGGGAAACACTTTAGAATTATAACTGATTGTAATTCGTTAACACTGACATTAAATAAGGTAGAGATTAACCCAAGAATTGCGAGATGGGCATTAGAACTGCAAGATTACGATTTTGAATTAGTGCACAGGGCTGGAAAGAAAATGCAACATGTGGATGCGTTAAGTCGATGTACGAATATTTTGATAACGGAAGCAAACACATTGGAGGATAATTTAGTTATATGTCAAGGAAAGGACCAGAAAATTAAAGATATTAGAATATTGTTAGAAAAAGGTGAGGATAAATTGTTCGAAATGAGAAATGGTGTGGTTTATAGGAAAACAAATGATGGAAGGTTGCTGTTCTATGTACCTGAGGAGATGGAAGAACACATTTTGTATAAATATCATGATGAATTGGGTCATATAGGAAGAGATAAGATGCTAAATGCAATTGGGAAAATGTATTGGTTTAAAAATGCTAAGAAAAAAATTATGAAACATATTGAAAATTGTTTAAAGTGCATCGCTTTTGCACCAAAAAATGGGAAACAGGACGGACTTTTACATAGTATACCTAGAGGGAATAAACCGTTTGATATAATTCATATAGACCATTACGGGCCAGTAGCAGCAGGAAGATCGAAAAAACATATATTAGCTGTAGTAGACGGGTTTACGAAATATGTTAGGTTATATACAACGAAAACTACTAATTCAAAAGAAGCAATAAATGCTGGAAAGAATAAATAGAGTCTTAGGTCCAATGCTAGCGAAACTTACAGAAGTTGAAAATGGATTACATTGGGATGTAATTGTAGAAAAGGTGGAATTTGTACTTAATAATACACAACATCGTAGTATAAAGCAATGTCCGAGTGAAATGCTATTTGGATTAATACAAAGAAATGAGACTAGAGATGAGTTGAGAGAAGAGTTAGAAAATTTAGTAAATATAGATACACTTAGGGAAAGAAATTTAGAAGATATTAGGCAACTAGGAGAAAAAAGTCAATAGGAAATTCAAGAAAGTAACGAAAAGTATTACAATCAAAAAAGAAAACAAGCGACTGAGTATAAATTAGGTGATTATGTAATGGTGAAAAATTTTGACAGTACGGTAGGAGTTTCCAGAAAGTTAATACCAAAAAATAAGGGACCATATAAAATTGATAAAATTTTGAAAAATGATAGATATTTACTGAAAGATGTTGAAGGTTTTCAGCTAACACGAAATCCTTATCAGGGCGTTTGGAGTTCACAAAATATTAGACATTGGATGAAAAGAAATTGATGAAAAATACGGAAAGACATATAATGTCAAATGTAAATTATTTAAGTGCAAATCTGTAAAATAATAGATATAAGTAGAGAGATAAGATAAGCTTGTACTATAATTGAACTATGTAAATTACAAGAGAGAGATCGGGAGATCTCCAGTGTCAGAATGGCCGAGTTATAGCAGGCTACATTAGAATTACGCATTAATATTATAGCAGGCTACATTAGAATTACGCATTAATATACACATTTCGGTGATATTGTTGTTGTTTACTTTTAAGTTCCGTTAGAATGTATAAGATAGTTGTCTCTCTTATACATGTTAACCAATCTGTTAGAACATATATAGCTATCTCACTCTCTGGAAAAGGAGATGAGAGAGAACAAGAGAACAGGGTGGTTGAAAGCTGCGATCACGCAGCGGAGTCAGTCTAAAACGAAACGTGAACGAGAGGACATTAAAATAAAAGACAATCAAAATCTACACAAGTGTTCTTCTTTCGTCCACATAAGGATGGGGGTCGTCATTTTTTCAAAAATTGTTCAAATGCAGTTTTTCTCTAAATGACACTTTGTTGGAAATTTTGTAACGAATTCAACGAGGTATGCCATTCCAACATTCGACCACTATTTCCCAAGGTTTTGATTAAAAACCGAAAATCGAGGTGATTTTCTTAGGATTTTGGCGTTGTCATAAGGGTGGGGGTCGTCATTTTTTTCAAAAATTGTTCAAATGCAGTTTTTTTTCTGTAAATGACACTTCGTTGGAAATTTTGTAACGAATTCAACGAGGTATGCCTTTCCAACATTCGACCACTATTTCCCAAGGTTTTGATTAAAAACCGAAAATCGAGGTGATTTTCTTCGGATTTTGGCGTTGTCATAAGGGTGGGGGTCGTCATTTTTTTCACAAATTGTTCAAATGCAGTTTTTTTCTGTAAATGACACTTCGTTGGAAATTTTGTAACGAATTCAACGAGGTATGCCATTCCAACATTCGACCACTATTTCCCAGAGTTTTGATTAAAATATCGAAAAATCGAGCTGATTTTATCCGGATTTTGGCGTTGTCATAAGGGTGGGGGTCGTCATTTTTTTTTCAAAAAATTGTTCAAATGCAATTTTTTCTGTAAACGACACTTTGTTGGAAATTTTGTAACGAATTCAACGAGGTATGCCTTTCCAACATTCGACCACTATTTCCCAAGGTTTTGATTAAAAACCGAAAATCGAGGTGATTTTCTTCGGATTTTGGCGTTGTCATAAGGGTGGGGGTCGTCATTTTTTCACAAATTGTTCAAATGCAGTTTTTTTCTGTAAATGACACTTCGTTGGAAATTTTGTAACGAATTCAACGAGGTATGCCATTCCAACATTCGACCACTATTTCCCAGGGTTTTGATTAAAATATCGAAAAATCGAGCTGATTTTATCCGGATTTTGGCGTTGTCATAAGGGGTCGTCATTTTTTTTCAAAAAATTGTTCAAATGCAATTTTTTCTGTAAATGACACTTTGTTGGAAATTTTGTAACGAATTCAACGAGGTATGCCATTCCAACATTCGACCACTATTTCCCAGGGTTTTGATTAAAAAACCGAAAAATCGAGGTGATTTTCTTCGGATTTTGGCGTTGTCATAAGGATGGGGGTCGTCATTTTTTTTCAAAAATTGTTCAAATGCAGTTTTTTCTCTAAATGACACTTTGTTGGAAATTTTGTAACGAATTCAACGAGGTATGCCATTCCAACATTCGACCACTATTTCCCAAGGTTTTCATTAAAAAACCGAAAAATCGAGGTGATTTTCTTAGGATTTTGGCGTTGTCATAAGGGTGGGGGTCGTCATTTTTTTCACAAATTGTTCAAATGCAGTTTTTTTTCTGTAAATGACACTTCGTTGGAAATTTTGTAACGAATTCAACGAGGTATGCCTTTCCAACATTCGACCACTATTTCCCAAGGTTTTGATTAAAAACCGAAAATCGAGGTGATTTTCTTCGGATTTTGGCATTGTCATAAGGGTGGAGGTCGTCATTATACCCGTTACTCGTAGAGTAAAAGGGTATATTGTATTCGTGCAAAAGTATGTAACAGGTAGAAGGAAGCGTTTCCGACACTATAAAGTATATATATTCTTGTTCAGGATCACTAGCCGAGTCGATCTAGCCATGTCCGTCTGTCCGTCTGTCCGTCTGTCTGTCTGTCTGTCCGTATGAACGCTGAGATCTCGGAAACTATTAAAGCTAGAAGATTGGCTTTTGGCATGTAGATTTTAGGAGTTCCTACGCAGCGCAAGTTTGTTTCAAAATGGTACCACGCCCCCTCTGACGCCCACAAGCCACAAGCTGTGGCCACAGTTTTGATGCTATTATGAAAATTTTAATTGATATGTATTTGTTTCGTCAATACATATCGATTGGCCGAATAAAAGTTTGCCACACCCACTCTAACGCCCAAAAATCCATTAAACGCTTATTGCCTGGCTGACGCCTACATTTCCGCCTTTCATGGCGCCATCTAACGGATGACTTTGGAACAGCTGGCCAAGGTGCTCAACAGAGTCAACGTTAATTCTCGATAAGGATTTCTATTAAAGGAAATTGCGATGGTTTTCATTTGTCAATACCGAACTATATCCCAAGAACTATGCAAATCAAATCAAGTTAGCCAAATTGGAGGTCTGAGTCAAACAATGGCGTATTTGTGTATGTATGTAAGCATATACATATGTATGTATTTACAATAATATAAATTTATATTTATATGTATCTCCATGGAAAATCGTATAGGTGGAATCTTTTCAGTCTTCTTTTTGTTGGTCTACGAGTAAATCTTCTGGCCAGGAAGTTAGGATGAGAGCCAAGTCGTCTGATGAAATTTTCCGTGGTTGTCCTACATACATCGTTTATCTTTGGAATTTTAAGATCTCTTTCGATGTCTCTAGTTCTCATGTACCAGGGGGCATTTCAAAGTAATCTAACGATTTTACTTTGTCAAACTCGAATTTTGTTGAGGTTCGATTTAGCTGTTATACCGTAGACTTGTACCCCGTACTTACCGATTGGGCTCAAGATGGATTTGTAAATGCAAACTTTGTTTGCCAGTGAGAGCTTATTTCTCGGAGACAGGAGCCACGACATCTTGGCTGCCTATGAAAGCACTGACTGCTTGACCATTGTTTTGTGTCTCTGAAGTGTAAGTCCTCTGTCCTTGATCCAAAGTACTTATAAAAAGTCTCGTGACGAAGAGTAGTGCCAAGCATAGTGATTCCTGAACAGTCCAAAGGTCTTTTCGCGAATGTGACTCAAGCACATTTTCTGCAATTAATGCCAATGTTCCATTAAGTGATCCACTTTTCGAATCGCGTCACATACTCTTGTAATCCTGTTGTTGCAATGTCTATGCTGGTACTCCTGACCATTACCGCAGTGTCGTCGGCAAACGTTGCAATGAGCATGTTATCATCGTCAACTTTTGTACATTCCCAGGAATCTGGCATATCTGAAGTATACATCGATTATAGAGATATAGTACACTGCCTTTGGGGTACGCTTGCGGAGTACGCTCACCGTCGACAGCCACACTGAATTTCCTATTTGATAAAAAGCTTTTGATAATAATAACAAGAAAGGAAAGCTAACTTCCGGCTGAGCCGAAGTTAATATACCCTTGCAGAATATTCTGTAAATTATATTCTCCAAAATTATTCATATGATGCACTCTTAATACTCATAAAAAGTCCCAACTTCCTAACTTTAAAAACACCAAAGTTATGACATTTCCAATCGTTCAGTTATATGGCAGCTATAAGACATAGTCGGCCGATCCTTATGAAATTTGGTAGGTCGGATTGATTGGCCAAAAATAAAACCCATAGGAAATCCCAGATTCCTAACTTTACAAACACCAAAGTTATGGCATTTCCGATCAATCAGTTATATGGCAGCTATAGGATATAGTTGGCCGATCCCGGCCGATCCGACATATATACTGCGTGCCAAGGAAAGAAGGGTGTATGCAAAAATTAAATTCCATATCTTTAAAACTGAGAGACAAGTTTGCGTAGAAACAGACAGACGGACAGACGGACATGGCTATATCAACTCAGGAGGTGATCCTGATCAAGAATATATATACTTTATAGGGTCGGAGATGTCTCCTTCACTGTGTTGCACACTTTTGACCAAAATTATAATACCCTCTGCAAGGGTATAAAAATATACTCTTAAACAAGAAATGTGAACTAATGTATATTTTGCTAGCAATATTTACAACCTGGTCAAGCTGCCACATGGGTAGCAGAAAACTTCTTAAACTTTAAATAATAATACTTTTCAATTAAAAACAAGAAAGGAAACTAACTTCGGGCGGAACCGAAGTTGATATACCCTTGCAGAATATTCGGTAAATTATAATCACCAAAATTATTCATATGATGCATTCTTAATACTCATAAAAAATACCAACTTCCTAACTTTAAAAACACCAAAGTTATGGCATTTTCAATCGTTCAGTTATATGGCAGCTATATGATATAGTCGGCCGATCACGGTTCCGTTCCGACTTATATACTGCATGCAAAGGAAAGAAGGGTGTGTGCAAAGTTTCAATTCGATATCTTTAACACTGAGAGACTAGTTCCCATAGAAACAGACAGACGGACAGACAGACGGACATACAGACGGACAGACAGACGGATATACAGACGGACAGACGGAAACAAACAATTTATATTTCATCGTGAAGGTTAACATTCTTAGAATATATTTTAACAAAAAAATAAGGAACTTTCAACAGTAAAATTAGATATTTTCTTAAATGAACTTAAAAAGTCATAATTTTACGCACAGAAATTATTCGTACACTTCATATAATATTAAAAAAAACACATTTCTTGATATTTTAATATTTTTAATATTTGGTGGGTCCTCCACTAACATCAATGACAGCTTGTAAGCGTCGACCCATGCTTTTTACCAAGTTTCTTGTCCCATTAGCGATAATTTGACCACATTCAGCCATCAATGCAGTTTTTAAGGACTCCCTGGACGAAATGACGTGCTTCCGAATCCTTTTCTCAAGAATATCTCACACATGTTGGGGAGGTGTTTTTAGCTGCTTGCAGTGATATAAAAGCCACTCTTGCACCAAAGACGAAGAATGTTGTCTTGTTAAAACAACAATGTCTTCGGATCTAGACCAAGTTTTATATCAATTGGAATCAAATTTTCGCTTAAAATGTTTTTGTACATATTCTTATTAATTTTGTCGTCAATATCCATTTGACCGACTTCTCCTGCCGATACCCACCCCCAAATCATTACAATCCTGCCTCCATGCAAAACAGTTGAAATTAAGTTCTTCTCGTTCATGGCTTCATTTGGTTTCCTCCACACTTTCGAGGGCCCATAGTGTCCAAATATGTAAAATTTGGATTCGTCGCTAAAAACTACGTTCTCCCAAAACGAATCCGGGTAGTTATATGCAGTTTTACAAACTCCAAACTTTTTTTTTTTGTTGATGGCAGAAATTAATTGCTTTCGACGAGCAACTCTGCCATGTAAACCAGCCTTGTACAGGTAGTTTCGGATGGTTTAGGCCTAAACTTTTTTATTTTCGCTTGATCTACATTCTTTTGAATTGTTGTAGATGTTGTTTTTGGATTTTTTAGGACTGTAGACATAAATTTCCGTCCCTCACGTGAATACAGAATCTTAGATCTTCTAGCTTTCTTGTGATTTGAAGCTCATTATTCCGTTTTTAAATATTTTTGGATTATACTATGTATTGTGGAAGGTGATTTTCCCTTAATACGACCGATTTCGCGATAACTACGATTTTTCAAAAATTAATTTAAGATAATTTTTCGAAAATCTAGTGACAAATCTTGAACTCCTTTCATTTTGACCAATCGTATCAAATAAACACATAAAAACTAACAACAAAAAAACACGTCGAAAATTACTCCGAAGTAATTTCAACTAAACTACTTTAAAAAGAATCACCGATTACCGTTGACTTCAGAAATAAACACAATAAATGAGAAATGTACGAATAATTTTTGTGCAACATTTTAGCAATTTTTTTGCTTTTCTTTCAATATTTTTAAGGCTAATTTAAAAAATTACATTTTTGTTTGTGTAATGTCTTCTGAAAATCACTGTTTCTCTGATACGTACAAAAAAACCTGCTAAAATGACGAAAATTCCGGCAAATAAGCTGTTAAACTTGATAATAAACAGTGTCCGAATAAATTTTGTGCTGACTGTTTATATTCTTGTTTAGGATCACTAGCCGAGTCGATCGAGCCATGTCCGTCTGTCCGTCCGTATGAACGCTGATATCTCGGAAAATATAAAAGCTAGAAGATTGGCATTTTGCATTCAGATTCTGGGAGTTCCTACGCAGCGCAAGTTTGTTTCAAAAAGGTACCACGCCCCCTTTAAGGCCCACAATCGCTTATATACGATTTTAAAAATTTAAATATTTCGGAAAAGTAAAAATGCAGTTTTATTGTGTTTATCAATACCTATCGAAATGTAGAAGAAATTTTTCAAATCGGACCATTCGTTAAAAAGTTATGGGTGATCAAAGTTTCTATCTCCATCTCCCTCGCACTCCATTTACCTGAGTAACGGGTATCTCATAGTCGGGGCACCCGACTATAGCGTTCTCTCTTGTTTTTTTCACAAATTGTTCAAATGCAGTTTTTTTCTGTAAATGACACTTCGTTGGAAATTTTGTAACGAATTCAACGAGGTATGCCATTCCAACATTCGACCACTATTTCCCAGAGTTTTGATTAAAATATCGAAAAATCGAGCTGATTTTATCCGGATTTTGGCGTTGTCATAAGGGTGGGGGTCGTCATTTTTTTTTAAAAAATTGTTCAAATGCAATTTTTTCTGTAAATAACACTTTGTTGGAAATTTTGTAACGAATTCAACGAGGTATGCCATTCCAACATTCGACCACTATTTCCCAAGGTTTTGATTAAAAACCGAAAATCGAGGTGATTTTCTTCGGATTTTGGCGTTGTCATAAGGGTGGGGGTCGTCATTTTTTTCACAAATTGTTCAAATGCAGTTTTTTTTCTGTAAATGACACTTCGTTGGAAATTTTGTAACGAATTCAACGAGGTATGCCATTCCAACATTCGACCACTATTTCCCAAGGTTTTGATTAAAAACCGAAAATCGAGGTGATTTTCTTCGGATTTTGGCGTTGTCATAAGGGTGGGGGTCGTCATTTTTTCACAAATTGTTCAAATGCAGTTTTTTTCTGTAAATGACACTTCGTTGGAAATTTTGTAACGAATTCAACGAGGTATGCCATTCCAACATTCGACCACTATTTCCCAGGGTTTTGATTAAAATATCGAAAAATCGAGCTGATTTTATCCGGATTATGGCGTTGTCATAAGAGTGGGGGTCGTCATTTTTTTTCAAAAAATTGTTCAAATGCAATTTTTTCTGTAAATGACTCTTTGTTGGAAATTTTGTAACGAATTCAACGAGGTATGCCATTCCAACATTCGACCACTATTTCCCAGGGTTTTGATTCAAAACCAAAAAATCGAGGTGATTTTCTTCGGATTTTGGCGTTGTCATAAGGGTGGGGTCGTCATTTTTTTCACAAATTGTTCAAATGCAGTTTTTTTTCTGTAAATGACACTTCGTTGGAAATTTTGTAACGAATTCAAAGAGGTATGCCATTCCAACATTCGACCACTATTTCCCAGGGTTTTGATTAAAATATCGAAAAATCGAGCTGATTTTATCCGCATTTTGGCGTTGTCATAAGGGTGGGGGTCGTCATTTTTTTTTCAAAAAATTTTTCAAATGCAATTTTTTCTGTAAATGACACTTTGTTGGAAATTTTGTAACGAATTCAACGAGGTATGACATTCCAACATTCGACCACTATTTCCCAGGGTTTTGATTAAAAAACCGAAAAATCGAGGTGCCATACCTCTAAAGACTTTTGATTCGATTCTCTAAAAATCTACATTCAAATTTTTCAATTTAGCGTTGATCAAATTTTTGACTCGTTTTCATGTCAGTTATTTCTAATTCCATGACTTGTTTAACGTTGACCCAAAATTAAACTTCGAGAGTCCATAACTTTACCAAGCTTAAGCCGATTCCAAAGTGGCATACCTCTAAAGACTTCTGATACGATTCTCTAAAAATCTGCATTCAAATTTTTCCATTTTACGTTGATCAAATTTTTGACCAATTTTCATGTCAGTTATTTCTAATTTGACTTATTTAACGTTGACCAAAAATTGGACTTTGAGAGTTCATAACTTTACCAAACTTAAGCCGATTCCAAAGTGGCATACCGCTAAAGACTTCTGATTCGATTCTCTAAAAATCTGCATTCAAATTTGTCAATTTAACGTTGATCAAATTTTATACCCATTTTTATGTCAGTTAATTCTAATTTGACTTGTTTAACGTTGACCCAAAATTGAACATCGAGAGTCTATAACTTTACCGAACTTAAGCCGATTCCAAAGTGGCATACCTCTAAAGAATTCTGATTCGATTCTCTAAAAATCTGCATTCAAATTTGTCAATTTAACGTTGATCAAATTTTTGACCCATTTTCATGTCAGTTATTTCTAATTTGACTTCTTTAACTTTGACCCAAAATTGAACTTCGAGAGTCCATAACTTTACCAAGCTTAAGCCGATTCCAAAGTGGCATACCTCAAAAGACTTCTGATTCGATTCTCTAAAAATCTGCATTCAAATTTGTCAATTTAACGTTGATCAAATTTTAGACCCATTTTTATGTCAGTTATTTCTAATTTGACTTGTTTAACGTTGACCCAAAATTGAACTTCGAGAGTCCATAACTTTACCAAGCTTAAGACGATTCCAAAGTGGCATACCTCTAAAGACTTCTGATACGATTCTCTAAAAATCTGCATTCAAATTTTTCCATTTTACGTTGATCAAATTTTTGACCAATTTTCATGTCAGTTATTTCTAATTTGACTTATTTAACGTTAACCAAAAATTGGACTTTGAGAGTTCATAACTTTACCCAACTTAAGCCGATTCCAAAGTGGCATACCGCTAAAGACTTCTGATTCGATTCTCTAAAAATCTGCACTCAAATTTTTCAATTTAACGTTGATCAAGTTTTTCACCAATTTTCATGTCAGTTATTTCTAATTCCATGACTTATTTAACGTTGACCCAAAATTGAACTGCGAGAGACTATAACTTTACCGAAATTAAGCCGATTCTAAAGTGCCATACCTCTAAAGACTTCTGATTCGATTCTCTAAAAATCTACATTCAAATTTTTCAATTTAGCGTTGATCAAATTTTTGACTCGTTTTCATGTCAGTTATTTCTAATTCCATGACTTGTTTAACGTTGACCCAAAATTAAACTTCGAGAGTCCATAACTTTACCAAGCTTAAGCCGATTCCAAAGTGGCATACCTCAAAAGACTTCTGATTCGATTCTCTTAAAATCTGCATTCAAATTTGTCAATTTAACGTTGATCAAATTTTATACCCATTTTTATGTCAGTTATTTCTAATTTGACTTGTTTAACGTTGACCCAAAATTGAACATCGAGAGTCTATAATTTTACCGAACTTAAGCCGATTCCAAAGTGGCATACCTCTAAAGAATTCTGATTCGATTCTCTAAAAATCTGCATTCAAATATGTCAATTTAACATTGATCAAATTTTAGACCCATTTTTATGTCAGTTATTTCTAATTTGACTTGTTTAACGTTGACCCAAAATTGAACTTCGAGAGTCCATAACTTTACCAAGCTTAAGACGATTCCAAAGTGCCATCCCTCTAAAGACTTCTGATTCGATTCTCTAAAAATCTACATTCAAATTTTTCAATTTAGCGTTGATCAAATTTTTGACTCGTTTTCATGTCAGTTATTTCTAATTCCATGACTTGTTTAACGTTGACCCAAAATTAAACTTCGAGAGTCCATAACTTTACCAAGCTGAAGCCGATTCCAAAGTGGCATACCTCTAAAGACTTCTGATTCGATTCTCTAAAAATCTGCATTTAAATTTGTCAATTTCACGTTGATCAAATTTTATACCCATTTTTATGTCAGTTAATTCTAATTTGACTTGTTTAACGTTGACCCAAAATTGAACATCGAGAGTCTATAACTTTACCGAACTTAAGCCGATTCCAAAGTGGCATACCTCTAAAGAATTCTGATTCGATTCTCTAAAAATCTGCATTCAAATTTGTCAATTTAACATTGATCAAATTTTAGACCCATTTTTATGTCAGTTATTTCTAATTTGACTTGTTTAACGTTGACCCAAAATTGAACTTCGAGAGTCCATAACTTTACCAAGCTTAAGACGATTCCAAAGTGGCATACCTCTAAAGACTTCTGATTCGATTCTCTAAAAATCTGCATTCAAATTTTTCAATTTAACGTTGATCAAATTTTTGACCCATTTTCATGTCAGTTGTTTCTAATTCCATGACTTGTTTAACGTTGACCCAAAATTGAACTGCGAGAGTCTATAACTTTACCGAACTTAAGCCGATTCCAAAGTGGCATACCTCTAAAGACTTCTGATTCGATTCTCTAAAAATCTGCATTCAAATTTGTCAATTTAACGTTGATCAAATTTTAGACCCAATTTTATGTCAGTTATTTCTAATTTGACTTGTTTAACTTTGACGCAAAATTGAACTTCGAGAGTCCATAACTTTACCAAACTTAAGACGATTCCAAAGTGGCATACCTCTAAAGACTTCTGATTCGATTCTCTAAAAATCTGCATTCAAATTTTTCAATTTAACGTTGATCAAATTTTTGACTCGTTTTCATGTCAGTTATTTCTAATTCCATGACTTGTTTAACGTTGACCCAAAATTAAACTTCGAGAGTCCATAACTTTACCAAGCTTAAGACGATTCCAAAGTGGCATACCTCTAAAGACTTCTGATTCGATTCTCTAAAAATCTCTAAAAATTTAACGTTGATCAAATTTTTGACCAATTTTCATGTCAGTTATTTCTAATTTGACTTATTTAACGTTGACCCAAAATTGAACTTCGAGAGTGTATAACTTTACCGAACTTAAGCCGCTTCCAAAGTGGCATACCTCTAAAGAATTCTGATTCGATTCTCTAAAAATCTGCATTCAAATTTGTCAATTTAACGTTGATTAAATTTTTGACCCATTTTCATGTCAGTTATTTCTAATTTGACTTGTTTAACGTTGACCCAAAATTGAACTTCGAGAGTCTATAAATCTGCATTCAAATTTTTCCATTTTACGTTGATCAAATTTTTGACCAATTTTCATGTCAGTTATTTCTAATTCCATGACTTGTTTAACGTTGACCCCAAATTAAACTTCGAGAGTCCATAACTTTACCAAGCTTAAGCCGATTCCAAAGTGGCATACCTCTAAAGACTTCTGATACGATTCTCTAAAAATATGCATTCAAATTTTTCCATTTTACGTTGATCAAATTTTTGACCAATTTTCATGTCAGTTATTTTTAATTTGACTTATTTAACGTTGACCAAAAATTGGACTTTGAGAGTTCATAACTTTACCAAACTTAAGCCGATTCCAAAGTGGCATACCGCTAAAGACTTCTGATTCGATTCTCTAAAAATCTGCACTCAAATTTTTCAATTTAACGTTGATCAAATTTTTCACCAATTTTCATGTCAGTTATTTCTAATTCCATGACTTATTTAACGTTGAACTGCGAGAGTCTATAACTTTACCGAAATTAAGCCGATTCCAAAGTGCCATACCTCTAAAGACTTCTGATTCGATTCTCTAAAAATCTACATTCAAATTTTTCAATTTAACGTTGATCAAATTTTTGACTCGTTTTCGTGTCAGTTATTTCTAATTTCATGACTTGTTTAACGTTGACCCAAAATTAAATTTCGAGAGTCCATAACTTTACCAAGCTTAAGCCGATTCCAAAGTGGCATACCTCTAAAGACTTCTGATACGATTCTCTAAAAATCTGCATTCAAATTTTTGACCAATTTTCATGTCAGTTATTTATAATTTGACTTATTTAACGTTGACCAAAAATTGGACTTTGAGAGTTCATAACTTTACCGAAATTAAGCCAATTCCAAAGTGGCATAACGCTAAAGACTTCTGATTCGATTCTCTAAAAATCTGCATTCAAATTTGTCAATTTAACGTTGATCAAATTTTATACCCATTTTTATGTCAGTTAATTCTAATTTGACTTGTTTAACGTTGACCCAAAATTGAACATCGAGAGTCTATAACTTTACCGAACTTAAGCCGATTCCAAAGTGGCATACCTCTAAAGAATTCTGATTCGATTCTCTAAAAATCTGCATTCAAATTTGTCAATTTAACGTTGATCAAATTTTTGACCCATTTTCATGTCAGTTATTTCTAATTTGACTTGTTTAACTTTGACCCAAAATTGAACTTCGAGAGTCCATAACTTTACCAAGCTTAAGCCGATTCCAAAGTGGCATACCTCTGAAGACTTCTGATTCGATTCTCTAAAAATCTGCATTCAAATTTGTCAATTTAACGTTGATCAAATTTTAGACCCATTTTTATGTCAGTTATTTCTAATTTGACTTGCTTAACGTTGACCCAAAATTGAACTTCGAGAGTCCAAAACTTTACCAAGCTTAAGACGATTCCAAAGTGGCATACCTCTAAAGACTTCTGATTCGATTCTCTAAAAATCTGCATTCAAATTTTTCCATTTTACGTTGATCAAATTTTTGACCAATTTTCATGTCTGTTATTTCTAATTTGACTTATTTAACGTTGACCAAAAATTGGACTTTGAGAGTTCATAACTTTACCCAACTTAAGCCGATTCCAAAGTGGCATACCGCTAAAGACTTCTGATTCGATTCTCTAAAAATCTGCACTCAAATTTTTCAATTTAACGTTGATCAAATTTTTCACCAATTTTCATGTCAGTTATTTCTAATTCCATGACTTATTTAACGTTGACCCAAAATTGAACTGCGAGAGCCTATAACTTTACCGAAATTAAGCCGATTCCAAAGTGCCATACCTCTAAAGACTTCTGATTCGATTCTGTAAAAATCTACATTCAAATTTTTCAATTTAGCGTTGATCAAATTTTTGACTCGTTTTCATGTCAGTTATTTCTAATTCCATGACTTGTTTAACGTTGACCCAAAATTAAACTTCGAGAGTCCATAACTTTACCAAGCTTAAGCCGATTCCAAAGTGGCATACCTCTAAAGACTTCTGATTCGATTCTCTAAAAATCTGCATTCAAATTTGTCAATTTAACGTTGATCAAATTTTTGACCCATTTTCATGTCAGTTATTTCTAATTTGACTTCTTTAACTTTGACCCAAAATTGAACTTCGAGAGTCCATAACTTTACCAAGCTTAAGCCGATTCCAAAGTGGCATACCTCAAAAGACTTCTGATTCGATTCTCTAAAAATCTGCATTCAAATTTTTCAATTTAACGTTGATCAAATTTTTGACTCGTTTTCATGTCAGTTATTTCTAATTCCATGACTTGTTTAACGTTGACCCAAAATTAAACTTCGAGAGTCCATAACTTTACCAAGCTTAAGCCGATTCCAAAGTGGCATACCTCTAAAGACTTCTGATTCGATTCTCTAAAAATCTGCATTCAAATTTGTCAATTTAACGTTGATCAAATTTTAGACCCATTTTTATGTCAGTTATTTCTAATTTGACTTGTTTAACGTTGACCCAAAATTGAACTTCGAGAGTCCATAACTTTACCAAGCTTAAGACGATTCCAAAGTGGCATACCTCTAAAGACTTCTGATACGATTCTCTAAAAATCTGCACTCAAATTTTTCAATTTAACGTTGATCAAATTTTTCACCAATTTTCATGTCAGTTATTTCTAATTCCATGACTTATTTAACGTTGACCCAAAATTGAACTGCGAGAGACTATAACTTTACCGAAATTAAGCCGATTCCAAAGTGCCATACCTCTAAAGACTTCTGATTCGATTCTCTAAAAATCTACATTCAAATTTTTCAATTTAGCGTTGATCAAATTTTTGACTCGTTTTCATGTCAGTTATTTCTAATTCCATGACTTGTTTAACGTTGACCCAAAATTAAACTTCGAGAGTCCATAACTTTACCAAGCTTAAGCCGATTCCAAAGTGGCATACCTCTAAAGACTTCTGATTCGATTCTCTAAAAATCTGCATTCAAATTTGTCAATTTAACGTTGATCAAATTTTAGACCCATTTTTATGTCAGTTATTTCTAATTTGACTTGTTTAACTTTGACCCAAAATTGAACTTCGAGAGTCCATAACTTTACCAAGCTTAAGACGATTCCAAAGTGGCATACCTCTAAAGACTTCTGATTCGATTCTCTAAAAATCTGCATTCAAATTTTTCAATTTAACGTTGATCAAATTTTTGACTCGTTTTCATGTCAGTTATTTCTAATTCCATGACTTGTTTAACGTTGACCCAAAATTAAACTTCGAGAGTCCATAACTTTACAAAGCTTAAGCCGATTCCAAAGTGGCATACCTCTAAAGACTTCTGATACGATTCTCTAAAAATCTGCATTCAAATTTTTCCATTTTACGTTGATCAAATTGTTGACCAATTTTCATGTCAGTTATTTCTAATTTGACTTATTTAACGTTGACCAAAAATTGGACTTTGAGAGTTCATAACTTTACCAAACTTAAGCCGATTCCAAAGTGGCATACCGCTAAATTTAACGTTGATCAAATTTTATACCCATTTTTATGTCAGTTAATTCTAATTTGACTTGTTTAACGTTGACCCAAAATTGAACATCGAGAGTCCATAACTTTACCAAGCTTAAGCCGATTCCAAAGTGGCATACCTCTTAAGAATTCTGATTCGATTCTCTAAAAATCTGCATTCAAATTTGTCAATTTAACGTTGATCAAATTTTAGACCCATTTTTATGTCAGTTATTTCTAATTTGACTTGTTTAACGTTGACCCAAAATTGAACTTCGAGAGTCCATAACTTTACCAAGCTTAAGCCGATTCCAAAGTGGCATACCTCTTAAGAATTCTGATTCGATTCTCTAAAAATCTGCCTTCAAATTTGTCAATTTAACGTTGATCAAATTTTATACCCATTTTTATGTCAGTTAATTCTAATTTGACTTGTTTAACGTTGACCCAAAATTGAATATCGAGAGTCTATAACTTTACCGAGCTTAAGCCGATTCCAAAGTGGCATACCTCTAAAGACTTCTGATTCGATTCCCTAAAAATCTGCATTCAAATTTTTCAATTTAACGTTGATCAAATTTTTCACCAATTTTCATGTCAGTTATTTCTAATTCCATGACTTGTTTAACGTTGACCCAAAATTGAACTGCGAGAGTCTATAACTTTACCGAACTTAAGCCGATTCCAAAGTGGCATACCTCTAAAGACTTCTGATTCGATTCTCTAAAAATCTACATTCAAATTTTTCAATTTAACGTTGATCAAATTTTTGACTCGTTTTCATGTCAGTTATTTCTAATTCCATGACTTGTTTTACGTTGACCCAAAATTAAACTTCGAGAGTCCATAACTTTACCAAGCTTAAGCCGATTCCAAAGTGGCATACCTCTAAAGACTTCTGATACGATTCTCTAAAAATCTGCATTCAAATTTTTCCATTTTACGTTGATCAAATTTTTGACCAATTTTCATGTCAGTTATTTCTAATTTTACTTATTTAACGTTGACCAAAAAATTGGACTTTGAGAGTTCATAACTTTACCAAACTTAAGCCGATTCCAAAGTGGCATACCGCTAAAGACTTCTGATTCGATTCTCTAAAAATCTGCATTCAAATTTGTCAATTTCCGTTGATCAAATTTTTGACCCATTTTCATGTCAGTTATTTCTAATTTGACTTGTTTAACTTTGACCCAAAATTGAACTTCGAGAGTCCATAACTTTACCGAACTTAAGCCGATTCCAAAGTGGCATACCTCTAAAGACTTCTGATTCGATTCTCTAAAAATCTGCATTCAAATTTTTCAATTTAACGTTGATCAAATTTTTGACCCATTTTCATGTCAGTTATTTCTAATTTTACTTATTTAACGTTGACCCAAAATTGAAAATCGAGAGTCTATAACTTTACCGAACTTAAGCCGATTCCAAAGTGGCATACCTCTAAAGAATTCTAATTCGATTCTCTAAAAATCTGCATTCAAATTTGTCAATTTAACGTTGATAAAATTTTTGACCCATTTTCATGTCAGTTATTTCTAATTTGACTTGTTTAACTTTGACCCAAAATTGAACTTCAAGAGTCCATAACTTTACCAAGCTTAAGCCGATTCCAAAGTGGCATACCTCTAAAGACTTCTGATTCGATTCTCTAAAAATCTGCATTCAAATTTGTCAATTTAACGTTGATCAAGTTTTAGACCCATTTTTATGTCAGTTATTTCTAATTTGACTTATTTAACGTTGACCAAAAATGGGACTTTGAGAGTTCATAACTTTACCAAACTTAAGCCGATTCCAAAGTGGCATACCTCTAAAGACTTCTTATTCGATTCTCTAAAAATCTGCATTCAAATTTGTCAATTTAACGTTGATCAAATTTTAGACCCATTTTTATGTCAGTTATTTCTAATTTGACTTATTTAACGTTGACCAAAAATTGGACTTTGAGAGTTCATAACTTTACCAAACTTAAGCCGATTCCAAAGTGGCATACCTCTAAAGACTTCTGATTCGATTCTCTAAAATCTGCATTCAAATTTGTCAATTTAACGTTGATCAAATTTTTGACCCATTTTCATGTCAGTTATTTCTAATTTGACTTGTTTAACTTTGACCCAAAATTGAACTTCGAGAGTCCATAACTTTACCAAACTTAAGCCGATTCCAAAGTGGCATACCTCTAAAGACTTCTGATTCGATTCTCTAAAAATCTGCATTTAAATTTTTCAATTTAACGTTGATCAAATTGTTCACCAATTTTCATGTCAGTTATTTCTAATTCCATGACTTGTTTAACGTTGACCCAAAATTGAAAATCGAGAGTCTATAACTTTACCGAACTTAAGCCGATTCCAAAGTGGCATACCTCTAAAGAATTCTAATTCGATTCTCTAAAAATCTGCATTCAAATTTGTCAATTTAACGTTGATCAAATTTTTGACCCATTTTCATGTCAGTTATTTCTAATTTGACTTGTTTAACTTTGACCCAAAATTGAACTTCAAGAGTCCATAACTTTACCAAGCTTAAGCCGATTCCAAAGTGGCATACCTCTAAAGACTTCTGATTCGATTCTCTAAAAATCTGCATTCAAATTTGTCAATTTAACGTTGATCAAATTTTAGACCCATTTTTATGTCAGTTATTTCTAATTTGACTTATTTAACGTTGACCAAAAATGGGACTTTGAGAGTTCATAACTTTACCAAACTTAAGCCGATTCCAAAGTGGCATACCTCTAAAGACTTCTTATTCGATTCTCTAAAAATCTGCATTCAAATTTGTCAATTTAACGTTGATCAAATTTTAGACCCATTTTTATGTCAGTTATTTCTAATTTGACTTATTTAACGTTGACCAAAAATTGGACTTTGAGAGTTCATAACTTTACCAAACTTAAGCCGATTCCAAAGTGGCATACCTCTAAAGACTTCTGATTCGATTCTCTAAAAATCTGCATTCAAAATTGTCAATTTAACGTTGATCAAATTTTTGACCCATTTTCATGTCAGTTATTTCTAATTTGACTTGTTTAACTTTGACCCAAACTTGAACTTCGAGAGTCCATAACTTTACCAAACTTAAGCCGATTCCAAAGTGGCATACCTCTAAAGACTTCTGATTCGATTCTCTAAAAATCTGCATTCAAATTTTTCAATTTAACGTTGATCAAATTTTTCACCAATTTTCATGTCAGTTATTTCTAATTCCATGACTTGTTTAACGTTGACCCAAAATTGAACTGCGAGAGTCTATAACTTTACCGAACTTAAGCCGATTCCAAAGTGGCATACCTCTAAAGACTTCTGATTCGATTCTCTAAAAATCTGCATTCAAATTTTTCAATTTAACGTTGATCAAATTTTTGACCCATTTTCATGTCAGTTATTTCTAATTTGACTTGTTTAACTTTGACCCAAAATTGAACTTCGAGAGTCCATAACTTTACCAAACTTAAGCCGATTCCAAAGTGGCATACCTCTAAAGACTTCTGATTCGATTCTCTAAAAATCTGCATTCAAATTTTTCAATTTAACGTTGATCAAATTTTTGACCCATTTTCATGTCAGTTATTTCTAATTTGACTTGTTTAACTTTGACCCAAAATTGAACTTCGAGAGTCCATAACTTTACCAAACTTAAGCCGGTTCCAAAGTGGCATACCTCTAAAGACTTCTGATTCGATTCTCTATAAATTTGCATTAAAATTTTTCAATTTAACGTTGATCAAATTTTTGACCCATTTTCATGTCAGTAATTTCTAATTTGACTTGTTTAACTTTGACCCAAAATTGAACTTCGAGAGTCCATAACTTTACCACACTTAAGCCGATTCCAAAGTCGCATACCTCTAAAGACTTCTGATTCGATTCTCTAAAAATCTGCATTCAAATTTGTCAATTTAACGTTGATCAAATTTTATACCCATTTTTATGTCAGTTAATTCTAATGTGACTTGTTTAACGTTGACCCAAAATTGAAAATCGAGAGTCTATAACTTTACCGAACTTAAGCCGATTCCAAAGTGGCATACCTCTAAAGAATTCTGATTCGATTCTCTAAAAATCTGCATTCAAATTTGTCAATTTAACGTTGATCAAATTTTAGACCCATTTTCATGTCAGTTATTTCCAATTTGACTTATTTAACTTTGACCCAAAATTGAACTTCGAGAGTCCATAACTTTACCAAGCTTAAGCCGATTCCAAAGTGGCATACCTCTAAAGACTTCTGATTCGATTCTCTAAAAATCTGCATTCAATTTTTTCAATTTAACGTTGATAAAATTTTTGACTCATTTTCATGTCAGTTATTTCTAATTCCATGACATGTTTAACGTTGACCCAAAATTGAACTTCGAGAGTCTATAACTTTACCGAACTTAAGCCGATTCCAAAGTGGCATACCTCTAAAGACTTCTGATTCGATTCTCTAAAAATCTACATTCAAATTTTTTCATTTTACGTTGATCAAATTTTTGACCAATTTTCATGTCAGTTATTTCTAATTTTACTTATTTAACGTTGACCCAAAATTGAAAATCGAGAGTCTATAACTTTACCGAACTTAAGCCGATTCCAAAGTGGCATACCTCTAAAGAATTCTAATTCGATTCTCTAAAAATCTGCATTCAAATTGTCAATTTAACGTTGATCAAATTTTTGACCCATTTTCATGTCAGTTATTTCTAATTTGACTTGTTTAACTTTGACCCAAAATTGAACTTCAAGAGTCCATAACTTTACCAAGCTTAAGCCGATTCCAAAGTGGCATACCTCTAAAGACTTCTGATTCGATTCTCTAAAAATCTGCATTCAAATTTGTCAATTTAACGTTGATCAAATTTTAGACCCATTTTTATGTCAGTTATTTCTAATTTGACTTATTTAACGTTGACCAAAAATGGGACTTTGAGAGTTCATAACTTTACCAAACTTAAGCCGATTCCAAAGTGGCATACCTCTAAAGACTTCTGATTCGATTCTCTAAAAATCTGCATTCAAATTTTTCAATTTAACGTTGATCAAATTTTTGACCCATTTTCATGTCAGTTATTTCTAATTTGACTTGTTTAACTTTGACCCAAAATTGAACTTCGAGAGTCCATAACTTTACCGAACTTAAGCCGATTCCAAAGTGGCATACCTCTAAAGACTTCTGATTCGATTCTCTAAAAATCTGCATTCAAATTTTTCAATTTAACGTTGATCAAATTTTTGACCCATTTTCATGTCAGTTATTTCTAATTTGACTTGTTTAACTTTGACCCAAAATTGAACTTCGAGAGTCCATAACTTTACCAAACTTAAGCCGATTCCAAAGTGGCATACCTCTAAAGACTTCTGATTCGATTCTCTAAAAATCTGCATTCAAATTTTTCAATTTAACGTTGATCAAATTTTTGACCCATTTTCATGTCAGTTATTTCTAATTTGACTTGTTTAACGTTGGCCCAAAATTGAACTTCGAGAGTCTATAACTTTACCGATCTTAAGTCGATTCCAAAGTGGCATACCTCTAAAGACTTCTGATTCGATTCTCTAAAAATCTGCATTCAATTTTTTCAATTTAACGTTGATAAAATTTTTGACTCATTTTCATGTCAGTTATTTCTAATTCCATGACATGTTTAACGTTGACCCAAAATTGAACTTCGAGAGTCTATAACTTTACCGAACTTAAGCCGATTCCAAAGTGGCATACCTCTAAAGACTTCTGATTCGATTCTCTAAAAATCTACATTCAAATTTTTTCATTTTACGTTGATCAAATTTTTGACCAATTTTCATGTCAGTTATTTCTAATTTTACTTATTTAACGTTGACCCAAAATTGAAAATCGAGAGTCTATAACTTTACCGAACTTAAGCCGATTCCAAAGTGGCATACCTCTAAAGAATTCTGATTCGATTCTCTAAAAATCTGCATTCAAATTGTCAATTTAACGTTGATCAAATTTTTGACCCATTTTCATGTCAGTTATTTCTAATTTGACTTGTTTAACTTTGACCCAAAATTGAACTTCAAGAGTCCATAACTTTACCAAGCTTAAGCCGATTCCAAAGTGGCATACCTCTAAAGACTTCTGATTCGATTCTCTAAAAATCTGCATTCAAATTTGTCAATTTAACGTTGATCAAATTTTAGACCCATTTTTATGTCAGTTATTTCTAATTTGACTTATTTAACGTTGACCAAAAATGGGACTTTTAGAGTTCATAACTTTACCAAACTTAAGCCGATTCCAAAGTGGCATACCTCTAAAGACTTCTGATTCGATTCTCTAAAAATCTGCATTCAAATTTTTCAATTTAACGTTGATCAAATTTTTGACCCATTTTCATGTCAGTTATTTCTAATTCCATGACATGTTTAACGTTGACCCAAAATTGAACTTCGAGAGTCTATAACTTTACCGAACTTAAGCCGATTCCAAAGTGGCATACCTCTAAAGACTTCTGATTCGATTCTCTAAAAATCTACATTCAAATTTTTTCATTTTACGTTGATCAAATTTTTGACCAATTTTCATGTCAGTTATTTCTAATTTTACTTATTTAACGTTGACCCAAAATTGAAAATCGAGAGTCTATAACTTTACCGAACTTAAGCCGATTCCAAAGTGGCATACCTCTAAAGAATTCTAATTCGATTCTCTAAAAATCTGCATTCAAATTGTCAATTTAACGTTGATCAAATTTTTGACCCATTTTCATGTCAGTTATTTCTAATTTGACTTGTTTAACTTTGACCCAAAATTGAACTTCAAGAGTCCATAACTTTACCAAGCTTAAGCCGATTCCAAAGTGGCATACCTCTAAAGACTTCTGATTCGATTCTCTAAAAATCTGCATTCAAATTTGTCAATTTAACGTTGATCAAATTTTAGACCCATTTTTATGTCAGTTATTTCTAATTTGACTTATTTAACGTTGACCAAAAATGGGACTTTGAGAGTTCATAACTTTACCAAACTTAAGCCGATTCCAAAGTGGCATACCTCTAAAGACTTCTGATTCGATTCTCCAAAAATCTGCATTTAAATTTTTCAATTTAACGTTGATCAAATTTTTGACCCATTTTCATGTCAGTTATTTCTAATTTGACTTGTTTAACTTTGACCCAAAATTGAACTTCGAGAGTCCATAACTTTACCGAACTTAAGCCGATTCCAAAGTGGCATACCTCTAAAGACTTCTGATTCGATTCTCTAAAAATCTGCATTCAAATTTTTCAATTTAACGTTGATCAAATTTTTGACCCATTTTTATGTCAGTTAATTCTAATGTGACTTGTTTAACGTTGACCCAAAATTGAAAATCGAGAGTCTATAACTTTACCAAGCTTAAGCCGATTCCAAAGTGGCATACCTCTAAAGACTTCTGATTCGATTCTCTAAAAATCTGTATTCAAAATTTTCAATTTAACGTTGATCAAATTTTTGACCCATTTTCATGTCAGTTATTTCTAATTTGACTTGTTTAACGTTGGCCCAAAATTGAACTTCGAGAGTCTATAACTTTACCGATCTTAAGTCGATTCCAAAGTGGCATACCTCTAAAGACTTCTGATTCGATTCTCTAAAAATCTGCATTCAATTTTTTCAATTTAACGTTGATAAAATTTTTGACTCATTTTCATGTCAGTTATTTCTAATTCCATGACATGTTTAACGTTGACCCAAAATTGAACTTCGAGAGTCTATAACTTTACCGAACTTAAGCCGATTCCAAAGTGGCATACCTCTAAAGACTTCTGATTCGATTCTCTAAAAATCTACATTCAAATTTTTTCATTTTACGTTGATCAAATTTTTGACCAATTTTCATGTCAGTTATTTCTAATTTTACTTATTTAACGTTGACCCAAAATTGAAAATCGAGAGTCTATAACTTTACCGAACTTAAGCCGATTCCAAAGTGGCATACCTCTAAAGAATTCTGATTCGATTCTCTAAAAATCTGCATTCAAATTGTCAATTTAACGTTGATCAAATTTTTGACCCATTTTCATGTCAGTTATTTCTAATTTGACTTGTTTAACTTTGACCCAAAATTGAACTTCAAGAGTCCATAACTTTACCAAGCTTAAGCCGATTCCAAAGTGGCATACCTCTAAAGACTTCTGATTCGATTCTCTAAAAATCTGCATTCAAATTTGTCAATTTAACGTTGATCAAATTTTAGACCCATTTTTATGTCAGTTATTTCTAATTTGACTTATTTAACGTTGACCAAAAATGGGACTTTTAGAGTTCATAACTTTACCAAACTTAAGCCGATTCCAAAGTGGCATACCTCTAAAGACTTCTGATTCGATTCTCTAAAAATCTGCATTCAAATTTTTCAATTTAACGTTGATCAAATTTTTGACCCATTTTCATGTCAGTTATTTCTAATTCCATGACATGTTTAACGTTGACCCAAAATTGAACTTCGAGAGTCTATAACTTTACCGAACTTAAGCCGATTCCAAAGTGGCATACCTCTAAAGACTTCTGATTCGATTCTCTAAAAATCTACATTCAAATTTTTTCATTTTACGTTGATCAAATTTTTGACCAATTTTCATGTCAGTTATTTCTAATTTTACTTATTTAACGTTGACCCAAAATTGAAAATCGAGAGTCTATAACTTTACCGAACTTAAGCCGATTCCAAAGTGGCATACCTCTAAAGAATTCTAATTCGATTCTCTAAAAATCTGCATTCAAATTGTCAATTTAACGTTGATCAAATTTTTGACCCATTTTCATGTCAGTTATTTCTAATTTGACTTGTTTAACTTTGACCCAAAATTGAACTTCAAGAGTCCATAACTTTACCAAGCTTAAGCCGATTCCAAAGTGGCATACCTCTAAAGACTTCTGATTCGATTCTCTAAAAATCTGCATTCAAATTTGTCAATTTAACGTTGATCAAATTTTAGACCCATTTTTATGTCAGTTATTTCTAATTTGACTTATTTAACGTTGACCAAAAATGGGACTTTGAGAGTTCATAACTTTACCAAACTTAAGCCGATTCCAAAGTGGCATACCTCTAAAGACTTCTGATTCGATTCTCTAAAAATCTGCATTCAAATTTTTCAATTTAACGTTGATCAAATTTTTGACCCATTTTCATGTCAGTTATTTCTAATTTGACTTGTTTAACTTTGACCCAAAATTGAACTTCGAGAGTCCATAACTTTACCAAACTTAAGCCGATTCCAAAGTGGCATACCTCTAAAGACTTCTGATTCGATTCTCTAAAAATCTGCATTCAAATTTTTCAATTTAACGTTGATCAAATTTTTGACCCATTTTCATGTCAGTTATTTCTAATTTGACTTGTTTAACTTTGACCCAAAATTGAACTTCGAGAGTCCATAACTTTACCAAACTTAAGCCGATTCCAAAGTGGCATACCTCTAAAGACTTCTGATTCGATTCTCTAAAAATCTGCATTAAAATTTTTCAATTTAACGTTGATCAAATTTTTGACCCATTTTCATGTCAGTAATTTCTATTTGACTTGTTTAACTTTGACCCAAAATTGAACTTCGAGAGTCCATAACTTTACCACACTTAAGCCGATTCCAAAGTGGCATACCTCTAAAGACTTCTTATTCGATTCTCTAAAAATCTGCATTCAAATTTCTCAATTTAACGTTGATCAAATTTTAGACCGATTTTTATGTGAGTTATTTCTAATTTGACTTATTTAACGTTGACCAAAAATTGGACTTTGAGAGTTCATAACTTTACCAAACTTAAGCCGATTCCAAAGTGGCATACCTCTAAAGACTTCTGATTCGATTCTCTAAAAATCTGCATTCAAATTTGTCAATTTAACGTTGATCAAATTTTTCACCAATTTTCATGTCAGTTATTTTTAATTTGACTTGTTTAACGTTGACCCAAAATTGAAATTCGAGAGTCTACAACTTTACCAAACTTAAGCCGATTCCAAAGTGGCATACCTCTAAAGACTTCTGATTCGATTCTCTAAAAATCTGCATTCAAATTTTTCAATTTAACGTTGATCAAATTTTTGACCCATTTTCATGTCAGTTATTTCTAATTTGACTTGTTTAACTTTGACCCAAAATTGAACTTCGAGAGTCCATAACTTTACCGAACTTAAGCCGATTCCAAAGTGGCATACCTCTAAAGACTTCTGATTCGATTCTCTAAAAATCTGCATTCAAATTTTTCAATTTAACGTTGATCAAATTTTTGACCCATTTTCATGTCAGTTATTTCTAATTTGACTTGTTTAACTTTGACCCAAAATTGAACTTCGAGAGTCCATAACTTTACCAAACTTAAGCCGATTCCAAAGTGGCATACCTCTAAAGACTTCTGATTCGATTCTCTAAAAATCTGCATTAAAATTTTTCAATTTAACGTTGATCAAATTTTTGACCCATTTTCATGTCAGTAATTTCTATTTGACTTGTTTAACTTTGACCCAAAATTGAACTTCGAGAGTCCATAACTTTACCACACTTAAGCCGATTCCAAAGTGGCATACCTCTAAAGACTTCTTATTCGATTCTCTAAAAATCTGCATTCAAATTTCTCAATTTAACGTTGATCAAATTTTAGACCGATTTTTATGTGAGTTATTTCTAATTTGACTTATTTAACGTTGACCAAAAATTGGACTTTGAGAGTTCATAACTTTACCAAACTTAAGCCGATTCCAAAGTGGCATACCTCTAAAGACTTCTGATTCGATTCTCTAAAAATCTGCATTCAAATTTGTCAATTTAACGTTGATCAAATTTTTCACCAATTTTCATGTCAGTTATTTTTAATTTGACTTGTTTAACGTTGACCCAAAATTGAAATTCGAGAGTCTACAACTTTACCGAACTTAAGCCGATTCCAAAGTGGCATACCTCTAAAGACTTCTGATTCGATTCTCTAAAAATCTGCATTCAAATTTTTCAATTTAACGTTGATCAAATTTTTGACCCATTTTCATGTCAGTTATTTATAATTTGACTTGTTTAACTTTGACCCAAAATTGAACTTCGAGAGTCCATAACTTTACCAAGCTTAAGCCGATTCCAAAGTGGCATACCTCTAAAGACTTCTGATTCGATTCTCTAAAAATCTGCATTGAAATTTGTCAATTTAACGTTGATCAAATTTTAGACCCATTTTTATGTCAGTTATTTCTAATTTGACTTATTTAACGTTGACCAAAAATTGGACTTTGAGAGTTCATAACTTTACCAAACTTAAGCCGATTCCAAAGTGGCATACCTCTAAAGACTTCTGATTCGATTCTCTAAAAATCTGCATTCAAATTTGTCAATTTAACGTTGATCAAATTTTAGACCCATTTTTATGTCAGTTATTTCTAATTTGACTTATTTAACGTTGACCAAAAATTGGACTTTGAGAGTTCATAACTTTACCAAACTTAAGCCGATTCCAAAGTGGCATACCTCTAAAGACTTCTGATTCGATTCTCTAAAAATCTCCATTCAAATTTGTCAATTTAACGTTGATCAAATTTTTGACCCATTTTCATGTCAGTTATTTCTAATTTGACTTGTTTAACTTTGACCCAAACTTGAACTTCGAGAGTCCATAACTTTACCAAACTTAAGCCGATTCCAAAGTGGCATACCTCTAAAGACTTCTGATTCGATTCTCTAAAAATCTGCATTAAAATTTTTCAATTTAACGTTGATCAAATTTTTGACCCATTTTCATGTCAGTAATTTCTAATTTGACTTGTTTAACTTTGACCCAAAATTGAACTTCGAGAGTCCATAACTTTACCACACTTAAGCCGATTCCAAAGTCGCATACCTCTAAAGACTTCTGATTCGATTCTCTAAAAATCTGCATTCAAATTTGTCAATTTAACGTTGATCAAATTTTATACCCATTTTTATGTCAGTTAATTCTAATGTGACTTGTTTAACGTTGACCCAAAATTGAAAATCGAGAGTCTATAACTTTACCGAACTTAAGCCGATTCCAAAGTGGCATACCTCTAAAGAATTCTGATTCGATTCTCTAAAAATCTGCATTCAAATTTGTCAATTTAACGTTGATCAAATTTTTGACCCATTTTCATGTCAGTTATTTCCAATTTGACTTATTTAACTTTGACCCAAAATTGAACTTCGAGAGTCCATAACTTTACCAAGCTTAAGCCGATTCCAAAGTGGCATACCTCTAAAGACTTCTGATTCGATTCTCTAAAAATCTGCATTCAAATTTGTCAATTTAACGTTGATCAAATTTTAGACCCATTTTTATGTCAGTTATTTCTAATTTGACTTATTTAACGTTGACCAAAAATTGGACTTTGAGAGTTCATAACTTTATCAAACTTAAGCCGATTCCAAAGTGGCATACCTCTAAAGACTTCTGATTCGATTCTCTAAAAATCTGCATTCAAATTTGTCAATTTAACGTTGATCAAAATTAAGACCCATTTTATGTCAGTTATTTCTAATTTGACTTATTTAACGTTGACCAAAAATTGGACTTTGAGAGTTCATAACTTTACCAAACTTAAGCCGATTCCAAAGTGGCATACCTCTAAAGACTTCTGATTCGATTCTCTAAAAATCTGCATTCAAATTTTTCAATTTAACGTTGATCAAATTTTTCACCAATTTTCATGTCAGTTATTTCTAATTCCATGACTTGTTTAACGTTGACCCAAAATTGAACTGCGAGAGTCTATAACTTTACCGAACTTAAGCCGATTCCAAAGTGCCATACCTCTAAAGACTTCTGATTCGATTCTCTAAAAATCTGCATTCAAATTTTTCAATTTAACGTTGATCAAATTTTTCACCAATTTTCATGTCAGTTATTTTTAATTTGACTTGTTTAACGTTGACCCAAAATTGAAATTCGAGAGTCTATAACTTTACCGAACTTAAGCCGATTCCAAAGTGGCATACCTCTAAAGACTTCTGATTCGATTCTCTAAAAATCTGCATTCAAATTTTTCAATTTAAAGTTGATCAAATTTTTGACCCATTTTCATGTCAGTTATTTATAATTTGACTTATTTAACGTTGACCAAAAATTGGACTTTGAGAGTTCATAACTTTACCAAACTTAAGCCGATTCCAAAGTGGCATACCTCTAAAGACTTCTGATTCGATTCTCTAAAAATCTGCATTCAAATTTGTCAATTTAACGTTGATCAAATTTTAGACCCATTTTATGTCAGTTATTTCTAATTTGACTTATTTAACGTTGACCAAAAATTGGACTTTGAGAGTTCATAACTTTACCAAACTTAAGCCGATTCCAAAGTGGCATACCTCTAAAGACTTCTGATTCGATTCTCTAAAAATCTGCATTCAAATTTTTCAATTTAACGTTGATCAAATTTTTCACCAATTTTCATGTCAGTTATTTCTAATTCCATGACTTGTTTAACGTTGACCCAAAATTGAACTGCGAGAGTCTATAACTTTACCGAACTTAAGCCGATTCCAAAGTGGCATACCTCTAAAGACTTCTGATTCGATTCTCTAAAAATCTGCATTCAAATTTTTCAATTTAACGTTGATCAAATTTTTGACCCATTTTCATGTCAGCTATTTCTAATTTGACTTGTTTAACTTTGACCCAAAATTGAACTTCGAGAGTCCATAACTTTACCAAGCCTAAGCCGATTCCAAAGTGGCATACCTCTAAAGACTTCTGATTCGATTCTCTAAAAATCTGCATTCAAATTTTTCAATTTAACGTTGATCAAATTTTTGACCCATTTTTATGTCAGTTATTTCTAATTTGACTTGTTTAACGTTGACCAAAAATTGGACTTTGAGAGTTCATAACTTTACCAAACTTAAGCCGATTCCAAAGTGGCATACCTCTAAAGACTTCTGATTCGATTCTCTAAAAATCTGCATTCAAATTTTTCAATTTAACGTTGATCAAATTTTTCACCAATTTTCATGTCAGTTATTTCTAATTCCATGACTTGTTTAACGTTGACCCAAAATTGAACTGCGAGAGTCTATAACTTTACCGAACTTAAGCCGATTCCAAAGTGGCATACCTCTAAAGACTTCTGATTCGATTCTCTAAAAATCTGCATTCAAATTTTTCAATTTAACGTTGATCAAATTTTTGACCTATTTTCATGTCAGTTATTTCTAATTTGACTTGTTTAACTTTGACCCAAAATTGAACTTCGAGAGTCCATAACTTTACCAAACTTAAGCCGATTCCAAAGTGGCATACCTCTAAAGACTTCTGATTCGATTCTCTAAAAATCTGCATTCAAATTTTTCAATTTAACGTTGATCAAATTTTTGACCCATTTTCATGTCAGTTATTTCTAATTTGACTTGTTTAACTTTGACCCAAAATTGAACTTCGAGAGTCCATAACTTTACCAAACTTAAGCCGATTCCAAAGTGGCATACCTCTAAAGACTTCTGATTCGATTCTCTAAAAATCTGCATTCAAATTTTTCAATTTAACGTTGATCAAATTTTTGACCCATTTTCATGTCAGTTATTTATAATTTGACTTGTTTAACTTTGACCCAAAATTGAACTTCGAGAGTCCATAACTTTACCAAGCTTAAGCCGATTCCAAAGTGGCATACCTCTAAAGACTTCTGATTCGATTCTCTAAAAATCTGCATTGAAATTTGTCAATTTAACGTTGATCAAATTTTAGACCCATTTTTATGTTAGTTATTTCTAATTTGACTTATTTAACGTTGACCAAAAATTGGACTTTGAGAGTTCATAACTTTACCAAACTTAAGCCGATTCCAAAGTGGCATACCTCTAAAGACTTCTGATTCGATTCTCTAAAAATCTGCATTCAAATTTTTCAATTTAACGTTGATCAAATTTTTGACCCATTTTCATGTCAGTTATTTATAATTTGACCCAAAATTGAACTTCGAGAGTCCATAACTTTACCAAGCTTAAGCCGATTCCAAAGTGGCATACCTCTAAAGACTTCTGATTCGATTCTCTAAAAATCTGCATTGAAATTTGTCAATTTAACGTTGATCAAATTTTAGACCCATTTTTATGTTAGTTATTTCTAATTTGACTTATTTAACGTTGACCAAAAATTGGACTTTGAGAGTTCATAACTTTACCAAACTTAAGCCGATTCCAAAGTGGCATACCTCTAAAGACTTCTGATTCGATTCTCTAAAAATCTGCATTCAAATTTGTCAATTTAACGTTGATCAAATTTTAGACCCATTTTTATGTCAGTTATTTCTAATTTGACTTATTTAACGTTGACCAAAAATTGGACTTTGAGAGTTCATAACTTTACCAAACTTAAGCCGATTCCAAAGTGGCATACCTCTAAAGACTTCTGATTCGATTCTCTAAAAATCTGCATTCAAATTTTTCAATTTAACGTTGATCAAATTTTTCACCAATTTTCATGTCAGTTATTTCTAATTCCATGACTTGTTTAACGTTGACCCAAAATTGAACTGCGAGAGTCTATAACTTTACCGAACTTAAGCCGATTCCAAAGTGGCATACCTCTAAAGACTTCTGATTCGATTCTCTAAAAATCTGCATTCAAATTTTTCAATTTAACGTTGATCAAATTTTTGACCCATTTTCATGTCAGCTATTTCTAATTTGACTTGTTTAACTTTGACCCAAAATTGAACTTCGAGAGTCCATAACTTTACCAAGCCTAAGCCGATTCCAAAGTGGCATACCTCTAAAGACTTCTGATTCGATTCTCTAAAAATCTGCATTCAAATTTTTCAATTTAACGTTGATCAAATTTTTGACCCATTTTTATGTCAGTTATTTCTAATTTGACTTGTTTAACGTTGACCAAAAATTGGACTTTGAGAGTTCATAACTTTACCAAACTTAAGCCGATTCCAAAGTGGCATACCTCTAAAGACTTCTGATTCGATTCTCTAAAAATCTGCATTCAAATTTTTCAATTTAACGTTGATCAAATTTTTCACCAATTTTCATGTCAGTTATTTCTAATTCCATGACTTGTTTAACGTTGACCCAAAATTGAACTGCGAGAGTCTATAACTTTACCGAACTTAAGCCGATTCCAAAGTGGCATACCTCTAAAGACTTCTGATTCGATTCTCTAAAAATCTGCATTCAAATTTTTCAATTTAACGTTGATCAAATTTTTGACCTATTTTCATGTCAGTTATTTCTAATTTGACTTGTTTAACTTTGACCCAAAATTGAACTTCGAGAGTCCATAACTTTACCAAACTTAAGCCGATTCCAAAGTGGCATACCTCTAAAGACTTCTGATTCGATTCTCTAAAAATCTGCATTCAAATTTTTCAATTTAACGTTGATCAAATTTTTGACCCATTTTCATGTCAGTTATTTTTAATTTGACTTGTTTAACTTTGACCCAAAATTGAACTTCGAGAGTCCATAACTTTACCAAACTTAAGCCGATTCCAAAGTGGCATACCTCTAAAGACTTCTGATTCGATTCTCTAAAAATCTGCATTCAAATTTTTCAATTTAACGTTGATCAAATTTTTGACCCATTTTCATGTCAGTTATTTCTAATTTGACTTGTTTAACTTTGACCCAAAATTGAACTTCGAGAGTCCATAACTTTACCAAACTTAAGCCGATTCCAAAGTCGCATACCTCTAAAGGCTTCTGATTCGATTCTCTAAAAATCTGCATTCAAATTTGTCAATTTAACGTTGATCAAATTTTATACCCATTTTTATGTCAGTTAATTCTAATGTGACTTGTTTAACGTTGACCCAAAATTGAAAATCGAGAGTCTATAACTTTACCGAACTTAAGCCGATTCCAAAGTGGCATACCTCTAAAGAATTCTGATTCGATTCTCTAAAAATCTGCATTCAAATTTGTCAATTTAACGTTGATCAAATTTTTGACCCATTTTCATGTCAGTTATTTCCAATTTGACTTATTTAACTTTGACCTAAAATTGAACTTCGAGAGTCCATAACTTTACCAAGCTTAAGCCGATTCCAAAGTGGCATACCTCTAAAGACTTCTGATTCGATTCTCTAAAAATCTGCATTCAAATTTGTCAATTTAACGTTGATCAAATTTTAGACCCATTTTTATGTCAGTTATTTCTAATTTGACTTATTTAACGTTGACCAAAAATTGGACTTTGAGAGTTCATAACTTTATCAAACTTAAGCCGATTCCAAAGTGGCATACCTCTAAAGACTTCTGATTCGATTCTCTAAAAATCTGCATTCAAATTTGTCAATTTAACGTTGATCAAAATTAAGACCCATTTTTATGTCAGTTATTTCTAATTTGACTTATTTAACGTTGACCAAAAATTGGACTTTGAGAGTTCATAACTTTACCAAACTTAAGCCGATTCCAAAGTGGCATACCTCTAAAGACTTCTGATTCGATTCTCTAAAAATCTGCATTCAAATTTTTCAATTTAACGTTGATCAAATTTTTCACCAATTTTCATGTCAGTTATTTCTAATTCCATGACTTGTTTAACGTTGACCCAAAATTGAACTGCGAGAGTCTATAACTTTACCGAACTTAAGCCGATTCCAAAGTGCCATACCTCTAAAGACTTCTGATTCGATTCTCTAAAAATCTGCATTCAAATTTTTCAATTTAACGTTGATCAAATTTTTCACCAATTTTCATGTCAGTTATTTTTAATTTGACTTGTTTAACGTTGACCCAAAATTGAAATTCGAGAGTCTACAACTTTACCGAACTTAAGCCGATTCCAAAGTGGCATACCTCTAAAGACTTCTGATTCGATTCTCTAAAAATCTGCATTCAAATTTGTCAATTTAACGTTGATCAAATTTTTGACCCATTTTCATGTCAGCTATTTCTAATTTGACTTGTTTAACTTTGACCCAAAATTGAACTTCGAGAGTCCATAACTTTACCAAGCTTAAGCCGATTCCAAAGTGGCATACCTCTAAAGACTTCTGATTCGATTCTCTAAAAATCTGCATTCAAATTTTTCAATTTAACGTTGATCAAATTTTTGACCCATTTTTATGTCAGTTATTTCTAATTTGACTTATTTAACGTTGACCAAAAATTGGACTTTGAGAGTTCATAACTTTACCAAACTTAAGCCGATTCCAAAGTGGCATACCTCTAAAGACTTCTGATTCGATTCTCTAAAAATCTGCATTCAAATTTTTCAATTTAACGTTGATCAAATTTTTCACCAATTTTCATGTCAGTTATTTCTAATTCCATGACTTGTTTAACGTTGACCCAAAATTGAACTGCGAGAGTCTATAACTTTACCGAACTTAAGCCGATTCCAAAGTGGCATACCTCTAAAGACTTCTGATTCGATTCTCTAAAAATCTGCATTCAAATTTTTCAATTTAACGTTGATCAAATTTTTGACCCATTTTCATGTCAGTTATTTCTAATTTGACTTGTTTAACTTTGACCCAAAATTGAACTTCGAGAGTCCATAACTTTACCAAACTTAAGCCGATTCCAAAGTGGCATACCTCTAAAGACTTCTGATTCGATTCTCTAAAAATCTGCATTCAAATTTTTCAATTTAACGTTGATCAAATTTTTGACCCATTTTCATGTCAGTTATTTCTAATTTGACTTGTTTAACTTTGACCCAAAATTGAACTTCGAGAGTCCATAACTTTACCAAGCTTAAGCCGATTCCAAAGTGGCATACCTCTAAAGACTTCTGATTCGATTCTCTAAAAATCTGCATTCAAATTTTTCAATTTAACGTTGATCAAATTTTTGACCCATTTTCATGTCAGTTATTTCTAATTTGACTTGTTTAACTTTGACCCAAAATTGAACTTCGAGAGTCCATAACTTTACCAAACTTAAGCCGATTCCAAAGTCGCATACCTCTAAAGGCTTCTGATTCGATTCTCTAAAAATCTGCATTCAAATTTGTCAATTTAACGTTGATCAAATTTTATACCCATTTTATGTCAGTTAATTCTAATGTGACTTGTTTAACGTTGACCCAAAATTGAAAATCGAGAGTCTATAACTTTACCGAACTTAAGCCGATTCCAAAGTGGCATACCTCTAAAGAATTCTGATTCGATTCTCTAAAAATCTGCATTCAAATTTGTCAATTTAACGTTGATCAAATTTTTGACCCATTTTCATGTCAGTTATTTCCAATTTGACTTATTTAACTTTGACCTAAAATTGAACTTCGAGAGTCCATAACTTTACCAAGCTTAAGCCGATTCCAAAGTGGCATACCTCTAAAGACTTCTGATTCGATTCTCTAAAAATCTGCATTCAAATTTGTCAATTTAACGTTGATCAAATTTTAGACCCATTTTTATGTCAGTTATTTCTAATTTGACTTATTTAACGTTGACCAAAATTGGACTTTGAGAGTTCATAACTTTATCAAACTTAAGCCGATTCCAAAGTGGCATACCTCTAAAGACTTCTGATTCGATTCTCTAAAAATCTGCATTCAAATTTGTCAATTTAACGTTGATCAAAATTAAGACCCATTTTTATGTCAGTTATTTCTAATTTGACTTATTTAACGTTGACCAAAAATTGGACTTTGAGAGTTCATAACTTTACCAAACTTAAGCCGATTCCAAAGTGGCATACCTCTAAAGACTTCTGATTCGATTCTCTAAAAATCTGCATTCAAATTTTTCAATTTAACGTTGATCAAATTTTTCACCAATTTTCATGTCAGTTATTTCTAATTCCATGACTTGTTTAACGTTGACCCAAAATTGAACTGCGAGAGTCTATAACTTTACCGAACTTAAGCCGATTCCAAAGTGCCATACCTCTAAAGACTTCTGATTCGATTCTCTAAAAATCTGCATTCAAATTTTTCAATTTAACGTTGATCAAATTTTTCACCAATTTTCATGTCAGTTATTTTTAATTTGACTTGTTTAACGTTGACCCAAAATTGAAATTCGAGAGTCTACAACTTTACCGAACTTAAGCCGATTCCAAAGTGGCATACCTCTAAAGACTTCTGATTCGATTCTCTAAAAATCTGCATTCAAATTTGTCAATTTAACGTTGATCAAATTTTTGACCCATTTTCATGTCAGCTATTTCTAATTTGACTTGTTTAACTTTGACCCAAAATTGAACTTCGAGAGTCCATAACTTTACCAAGCTTAAGCCGATTCCAAAGTGGCATACCTCTAAAGACTTCTGATTCGATTCTCTAAAAATCTGCATTCAAATTTTTCAATTTAACGTTGATCAAATTTTTGACCCATTTTTATGTCAGTTATTTCTAATTTGACTTATTTAACGTTGACCAAAAATTGGACTTTGAGAGTTCATAACTTTACCAAACTTAAGCCGATTCCAAAGTGGCATACCTCTAAAGACTTCTGATTCGATTCTCTAAAAATCTGCATTCAAATTTTTCAATTTAACGTTGATCAAATTTTTCACCAATTTTCATGTCAGTTATTTCTAATTCCATGACTTGTTTAACGTTGACCCAAAATTGAACTGCGAGAGTCTATAACTTTACCGAACTTAAGCCGATTCCAAAGTGGCATACCTCTAAAGACTTCTGATTCGATTCTCTAAAAATCTGCATTCAAATTTTTCAATTTAACGTTGATCAAATTTTTGACCTATTTTCATGTCAGTTATTTCTAATTTGACTTGTTTAACTTTGACCCAAAATTGAACTTCGAGAGTCCATAACTTTACCAAACTTAAGCCGATTCCAAAGTGGCATACCTCTAAAGACTTCTGATTCGATTCTCTAAAAATCTGCATTCAAATTTTTCAATTTAACGTTGATAAATTTTTGACCCATTTTCATGTCAGTTATTTCTAATTTGACTTGTTTAACTTTGACCCAAAATTGAACTTCGAGAGTCCATAACTTTACCAAGCTTAAGCCGATTCCAAAGTGGCATACCTCTAAAGACTTCTGATTCGATTCTCTAAAAATCTGCATTCAAATTTTTCAATTTAACGTTGATCAAATTTTTGACCCATTTTCATGTCAGTTATTTCTAATTTGACTTGTTTAACTTTGACCCAAAATTGAACTTCGAGAGTCCATAACTTTACCAAACTTAAGCCGATTCCAAAGTGGCATACCTCTAAAGACTTCTGATTCGATTCTCTAAAAATCTGCATTCAAATTTTTCAATTTAACGTTGATCAAATTTTTGACCCATTTTCATGTCAGTTATTTCTAATTTGACTTGTTTAACTTTGACCCAAAATTGAACTTCGAGAGTCCATAACTTTACCAAACTTAAGCCGATTCCAAAGTCGCATACCTCTAAAGGCTTCTGATTCGATTCTCTAAAAATCTGCATTCAAATTTGTCAATTTAACGTTGATCAAATTTTATACCCATTTTTATGTCAGTTAATTCTAATGTGACTTGTTTAACGTTGACCCAAAATTGAAAATCGAGAGTCTATAACTTTACCGAACTTAAGCCGATTCCAAAGTGGCATACCTCTAAAGAATTCTGATTCGATTCTCTAAAAATCTGCATTCAAATTTGTCAATTTAACGTTGATCAAATTTTTGACCCATTTTCATGTCAGTTATTTCCAATTTGACTTATTTAACTTTGACCCAAAATTGAACTTCGAGAGTCCATAACTTTACCAAGCTTAAGCCGATTCCAAAGTGGCATACCTCTAAAGACTTCTGATTCGATTCTCTAAAAATCTGCATTCAAATTTGTCAATTTAACGTTGATCAAATTTTAGACCCATTTTTATGTCAGTTATTTCTAATTTGACTTATTTAACGTTGACCAAAAATTGGACTTTGAGAGTTCATAACTTTATCAAACTTAAGCCGATTCCAAAGTGGCATACCTCTAAAGACTTCTGATTCGATTCTCTAAAAGCTGCATTCAAATTTGTCAATTTAACGTTGATCAAAATTAAGACCCATTTTTATGTCAGTTATTTCTAATTTGACTTATTTAACGTTGACCAAAAATTGGACTTTGAGAGTTCATAACTTTACCAAACTTAAGCCGATTCCAAAGTGGCATACCTCTAAAGACTTCTGATTCGATTCTCTAAAAATCTGCATTCAAATTTTTCAATTTAACGTTGATCAAATTTTTCACCAATTTTCATGTCAGTTATTTCTAATTCCATGACTTGTTTAACGTTGACCCAAAATTGAACTGCGAGAGTCTATAACTTTACCGAACTTAAGCCGATTCCAAAGTGCCATATCTCTAAAGACTTCTGATTCGATTCTCTAAAAATCTGCATTCAAATTTTTCAATTTAACGTTGATCAAATTTTTCACCAATTTTCATGTCAGTTATTTTTAATTTGACTTGTTTAACGTTGACCCAAAATTGAAATTCGAGAGTCTACAACTTTACCGAACTTAAGCCGATTCCAAAGTGGCATACCTCTAAAGACTTCTGATTCGATTCTCTAAAAATCTGCATTCAAATTTTTCAATTTAACGTTGATCAAATTTTTGACCCATTTTCATGTCAGTTATTTATAATTTGACTTGTTTAACTTTGACCCAAAATTGAACTTCGAGAGTCCATAACTTTACCAAGCTTAAGCCGATTCCAAAGTGGCATACCTCTAAAGACTTCTGATTCGATTCTCTAAAAATCTGCATTGAAATTTGTCAATTTAACGTTGATCAAATTTTAGACCCATTTTTATGTCAGTTATTTCTAATTTGACTTATTTAACGTTGACCAAAAATTGGACTTTGAGAGTTCATAACTTTACCAAACTTAAGCCGATTCCAAAGTGGCATACCTCTAAAGACTTCTGATTCGATTCTCTAAAAATCTGCATTCAAATTTGTCAATTTAACGTTGATCAAATTTTAGACCCATTTTTATGTCAGTTATTTCTAATTTGACTTATTTAACGTTGACCAAAAATTGGACTTTGAGAGTTCATAACTTTACCAAACTTAAGCCGATTCCAAAGTGGCATACCTCTAAAGACTTCTGATTCGATTCTCTAAAAATCTGCATTCAAATTTTTCAATTTAACGTTGATCAAATTTTTCACCAATTTTCATGTCAGTTATTTCTAATTCCATGACTTGTTTAACGTTGACCCAAAATTGAACTGCGAGAGTCTATAACTTTACCGAACTTAAGCCGATTCCAAAGTGGCATACCTCTAAAGACTTCTGATTCGATTCTCTAAAAATCTGCATTCAAATTTTTCAATTTAACGTTGATCAAATTTTTGACCTATTTTCATGTCAGTTATTTCTAATTTGACTTGTTTAACTTTGACCCAAAATTGAACTTCGAGAGTCCATAACTTTACCAAACTTAAGCCGATTCCAAAGTGGCATACCTCTAAAGACTTCTGATTCGATTCTCTAAAAATCTGCATTCAAATTTTTCAATTTAACGTTGATCAAATTTTTGACCCATTTTCATGTCAGTTATTTCTAATTTGACTTGTTTAACTTTGACCCAAAATTGAACTTCGAGAGTCCATAACTTTACCAAGCTTAAGCCGATTCCAAAGTGGCATACCTCTAAAGACTTCTGATTCGATTCTCTAAAAATCTGCATTCAAATTTTTCAATTTAACGTTGATCAAATTTTTGACCCATTTTTATGTCAGTTATTTCTAATTTGACTTATTTAACGTTGACCAAAAATTGGACTTTGAGAGTTCATAACTTTACCAAACTTAAGCCGATTCCAAAGTGGCATACCTCTAAAGACTTCTGATTCGATTCTCTAAAAATCTGCATTCAAATTTTTCAATTTAACGTTGATCAAATTTTTCACCAATTTTCATGTCAGTTATTTCTAATTCCATGACTTGTTTAACGTTGACCCAAAAATTGAACTGCGAGAGTCTATAACTTTACCGAACTTAAGCCGATTCCAAAGTGGCATACCTCTAAAGACTTCTGATTCGATTCTCTAAAAATCTGCATTCAAATTTTTCAATTTAACGTTGATCAAATTTTTGACCCATTTTCATGTCAGTTATTTCTAATTTGACTTGTTTAACTTTGACCCAAAATTGAACTTCGAGAGTCCATAACTTTACCAAACTTAAGCCGATTCCAAAGTCGCATACCTCTAAAGACTTCTGATTCGATTGTCTAAAAATCTGCATTCAAATTTGTCAATTTAACGTTGATCAAATTTTATACCCATTTTTATGTCAGTTAATTCTAATGTGACTTGTTTAACGTTGACCCAAAATTGAAAATCGAGAGTCTATAACTTTACCGAACTTAAGCCGATTCCAAAGTGGCATACCTCTAAAGACTTCTGATTCGATTCTCTAAAAATCTGCATTCAAATTTTTCAATTTAACGTTGATCAAATTTTTGACCTATTTTCATGTCAGTTATTTCTAATTTGACTTGTTTAACTTTGACCCAAAATTGAACTTCGAGAGTCCATAACTTTACCAAACTTAAGCCGATTCCAAAGTGGCATACCTCTAAAGACTTCTGATTCGATTCTCTAAAAATCTGCATTCAAATTTTTCAATTTAACGTTGATCAAATTTTTGACCCATTTTCATGTCAGTTATTTCTAATTTGACTTGTTTAACTTTGACCCAAAATTGAACTTCGAGAGTCCATAACTTTACCAAGCTTAAGCCGATTCCAAAGTGGCATACCTCTAAAGACTTCTGATTCGATTCTCTAAAAATCTGCATTCAAATTTTTCAATTTAACGTTGATCAAATTTTTGACCCATTTTCATGTCAGTTATTTCTAATTTGACTTGTTTAACTTTGACCCAAAATTGAACTTCGAGAGTCCATAACTTTACCAAACTTAAGCCGATTCCAAAGTGGCATACCTCTAAAGACTTCTGATTCGATTCTCTAAAAATCTGCATTCAAATTTTTCAATTTAACGTTGATCAAATTTTTGACCCATTTTCATGTCAGTTATTTCTAATTTGACTTGTTTAACTTTGACCCAAAATTGAACTTCGAGAGTCCATAACTTTACCAAACTTAAGCCGATTCCAAAGTCGCATACCTCTAAAGGCTTCTGATTCGATTCTCTAAAATCTGCATTCAAATTTGTCAATTTAACGTTGATCAAATTTTATACCCATTTTTATGTCAGTTAATTCTAATGTGACTTGTTTAACGTTGACCCAAAATTGAACTTCGAGAGTCCATAACTTTACCAAGCTTAAGCCGATTCCAAAGTGGCATACCACTAAAGAATTCTGATTCGATTCTCTAAAAATCTGCATTCAAAATTTTCAATTTAACGTTGATCAAATTTTTGACCCATTTTCATGTCAGTTATTTCTAATTTGACTTGTTTAACTTTGACCCAAAATTGAACTTCGAGAGTCCATAACTTTACCAAACTTAAGCCGATTCCAAAGTGGCATACCTCTAAAGACTTCTGATTCGATTCTCTAAAAATCTGCATTCAAATTTTTCAATTTACCGTTGATCAAATTTTTGACCCATTTTCATGTCAGTTATTTCTAATTTGACTTGTTTAACTTTGACCCAAAATTGAACTTCGAGAGTCCATAACTTTACCAAACTTAAGCCGATTCCAAAGTGGCATACCTCTAAAGACTTCTGATTCGATTCTCTAAAAATCTGCATTCAAATTTTTCAATTTAACGTTGATCAAATTTTTGACCCATTTTCATGTCAGTTATTTCTAATTTGACTTGTTTAACTTTGACCCAAAATTGAACTTCGAGAGTCCATAACTTTACCAAACTTAAGCCGATTCCAAAGTCGCATACCTCTAAAGACTTCTGATTCGATTGTCTAAAAATCTGCATTCAAATTTGTCAATTTAACGTTGATCAAATTTTATACCCATTTTTATGTCAGTTAATTCTAATGTGACTTGTTTAACGTTGACCCAAAATTGAAAATCGAGAGTCTATAACTTTACCGAACTTAAGCCGATTCCAAAGTGGCATACCTCTAAAGAATTCTGATTCGATTCTCTAAAAATCTGCTTTCAAATTTGTCAATTTAACGTTGATCAAATTTTTGACCCATTTTCATGTCAGTTATTTCTAATTTGACTTGTTTAACTTTGACCCAAAATTGAACTTCGAGAGTTCATAACTTTACCAAACTTAAGCCGATTCCAAAGTGGCAAACCTCTAAAGACTTCTGATTCGATTCTCTAAAAATCTGCATTCAAATTTTTCAATTTAACGTTGATCAAATTTTTCACCAATTTTCATGTCAGTTATTTCTAATTCCATGACTTGTTTAACGTTGACCCAAAATTGGACTGCGAGAGTCTATAACTTTACCGAACTTAAGCCGATTCCAAAGTGGCATACCTCTAAAGACTTCTGATTCGATTCTCTAAAAATCTGCATTCAAATTTTTCAATTTAACGTTGATCAAATTTTTGACCTATTTTCATGTCAGTTATTTCTAATTTGACTTGTTTAACTTTGACCCAAAATTGAACTTCGAGAGTCCATAACTTTACCAAACTTAAGCCGATTCCAAAGTGGCATACCTCTAAAGACTTCTGATTCGATTCTCTAAAAATCTGCATTCAAATTTTTCAATTTAACGTTGATCAAATTTTTGACCCATTTTCATGTCAGTTATTTCTAATTTGACTTGTTTAACTTTGACCCAAAATTGAACTTCGAGAGTCCATAACTTTACCAAGCTTAAGCCGATTCCAAAGTGGCATACCTCTAAAGACTTCTGATTCGATTCTCTAAAAATCTGCATTCAAATTTTTCAATTTAACGTTGATCAAATTTTTGACCCATTTTCATGTCAGTTATTTCTAATTTGACTTGTTTAACTTTGACCCAAAATTGAACTTCGAGAGTCCATAACTTTACCAAACTTAAGCCGATTCCAAAGTGGCATACCTCTAAAGACTTCTGATTCGATTCTCTAAAAATCTGCATTCAAATTTTTCAATTTAACGTTGATCAAATTTTTGACCCATTTTCATGTCAGTTATTTCTAATTTGACTTGTTTAACTTTGACCCAAAATTGAATTTCGAGAGTCCATAACTTTACCAAACTTAAGCCGATTCCAAAGTCGCATACCTCTAAAGGCTTCTGATTCGATTCTCTAAAAATCTGCATTCAAATTTGTCAATTTAACGTTGATCAAATTTTATACCCATTTTTATGTCAGTTAATTCTAATGTGACTTGTTTAACGTTGACCCAAAATTGAACTTCGAGAGTCCATAACTTTACCAAGCTTAAGCCGATTCCAAAGTGGCATACCTCTAAAGAATTCTGATTCGATTCTCTAAAAATCTGCATTCAAATTTTTCAATTTAACGTTGATCAAATTTTTGACCCATTTTCATGTCAGTTATTTCTAATTTGACTTGTTTAACTTTGACCCAAAATTGAACTTCGAGAGTCCATAACTTTACCAAACTTAAGCCGATTCCAAAGTCGCATACCTCTAAAGACTTCTGATTCGATTGTCTAAAAATCTGCATTCAAATTTGTCAATTTAACGTTGATCAAATTTTATACCCATTTTTATGTCAGTTAATTCTAATGTGACTTGTTTAACGTTGACCCAAAATTGAACTTCGAGAGTCCATAACTTTACCAAGCTTAAGCCGATTCCAAAGTGGCATACCTCTAAAGAATTCTGATTCGATTCTCTAAAAATCTGCTTTCAAATTTGTCAATTTAACGTTGATCAAATTTTTGACCCATTTTCATGTCAGTTATTTCTAATTTGACTTGTTTAACTTTGACCCAAAATTGAACTTCGAGAGTCCATAACTTTACCAAGCTTAAGCCGATTCCAAAGTGGCATACCTCTAAAGACTTCTGATTCGATTCTCTAAAAATCTGCATTCAAATTTGTCAATTTAACGTTGATCAAATTTTAGACCCATTTTTATGTCAGTTATTTCTAATTTGACTTATTTAACGTTGACCAAAAATTGGACTTTGAGAGTTCATAACTTTACCAAACTTAAGCCGATTCCAAAGTGGCATACCTCTAAAGACTTCTGATTCGATTCTCTAAAAATCTGCATTCAAATTTAACGTTGATCAAATTTTGTTGAAGTTTACAAGTTATATCGTTCTATTTGCACATCTCTAAGCGATAGTATTTTTCTTATTCTTATTCTTCCTTCCTTTTCCTCTTGCTTGTTAATGCTTCGTATCTCTTACTCAATAAAATACGTTTGTCGTGTGCGCACGTAAATTTGGCGTTCTTAATTATATTTGGTATCGGCTCGATTTCAGCATTAACATTGGTTATGGGCCCAGACTCGCGAAACTAAGATGAGTGCGTATCAAATAGAAAAGTTAAGTGATCAGAATTACGATGTGTGGAGTGTTCAGATGCGAAGTGTTCTGGTACACCAAGAACTTTGGAGCATCGTTAGTGGCAAGCTGAAGTTGACTAACGAGTCAACATCCGAGGAAGCTGTCAAATGGAACTTAATGGACGAAAAGGCATTGGCATGCATAATTCTTAATGTGAATGTGTCGCAGTTAAGTTATGTAAAAAATGCAACCTCAGCGTTAGCAGCATGGGCCAAGTTGCGCGAGGTGTATGTGTCAAGAGGACCACTTCGAAAAGTGCTGTTGTTTAAAAAACTGTTAAATTCGAAATACTCGGCAGATCAAAGCATGGTCCAATACTTGAACAATTTCGTGGAAATAATTGACAAATTGATCGAAGTGAACGTCGAAGTACCCGAGGAATTAAAAGTGATAATTCTAATGTCAAGTTTAAGTGCAGAGTATGAACATTTTGTTGTTGCTATGGAAACAAGAGATTCGCTACCGCTCTTTGAATCACTCAAGGTCAAACTTTTGGCAGAGGCCGAAAGAATGAACGAGAAAAATGAGAAGGACAGCAAGCAACACGCATATTATGCTGGATCGGGAAGCGAAAAACAAAACGCACATGCAAAAGAAAACGGTAAATTTAACGGAAAATGTTTCGTGTGTGGCAAACGTGGTCACAAAGCGACGCAGTGTAAAGAAAGAGGAAGAAAGAATATAAGGCTTTTGTTGGCAGTAGCAGCAGAAAAGGAGCTGTACCTTCATCAAATGGATGTTTCAAATGCATATTTGAACAGTAAATTGAACGAAATAGTATATATGAAGCAGCCAGAGAATTTCGTCAGCGATCAACATCCAAACCGCGTGTTAAAGCTTAACAAAGCTATATAAGGCCTCAAACAATCTGGCAGGGCCTGGAATAGCACACTGGATGACACTTTAAAAGGATTGGGTTTTGAGGCTACTAAAAGCGAGCCGTGTCTGTATAAGAAAATAAGTCAGAATTCGTACAATTTGATAGCCATATACGTCGATGACATTATAATAGCTTGTTCAAAAAGAGTGATCTGGATGATATCAAAAAGAAGTTGCACCATAGTTTTGATATTCATGACAATGGTCCATTGCATCACTTTCTTGGAATGGAAATACAGCGACAGGGTGAGCGTGGTACAATTTCTGTGTGTCAGAAGCAGTACATTAAATGTCTACTTGAGAAGTACAACATGAATCAGTGTCGATCTGTGTCAACGCCGTTAAACCCTGGATTTCAAATTCGCTGCGATAGTGACAACTGTGCCGAAGTAGATACAACTGACTATCAGTCACTGATTGGATCTATAATGTACTTGGCTATTTCAACGCGTCCTGACATCATGCACTCTATAAGCAAGTTAGCACAGCGAAACTCCAACCCACATGTCGAGCATGAGTCTGGCGCAAAACACATTTTGCGATATCTGTCGAAGACTATCGACTTAAAGCTACACTATCGCAAGACTGGTAAACGATTGCATGCGTTTGTCGATGCAGACTGGGCAAACGATAGTCTGGATAGAAAATCGTACTCTGGGTACTGTTTTTACCTGGGTGGATCAGCTTTCTCCTGGGAATCCAAAAAGCAAGGATTAGTCGCGCTCAGCAGCACTGAGGCTGAATACATTGCTTTGTCCACTGCATCCAGAGAAGCAATCTACCTGCGTCGTCTACTAGAAGAAATAGCATTTCATCCGAACGCAGAGCCCATCGAGATAAACGGCGACAACTTAAGCGCACAGCAGATTGCATCGAATCCTGTGCATCACAAAAGGACCTAGCATATTGACATCAAGTATCATCATGTTCGCGAGGTTATTGCTAGAGGAGAAGTTTTTATAAAATATGTTCCCACCAACGAAAATGTAGCAGACATCTTTACTAAAAACTTACAGAAAGAAAAGCATAATAATTTTGTAAAATCGCTTGGCTTAAATGAAAAATTGTAAGGAACAATCTAACTTGAGAAGAAGTGTTGAAGTTTACAAGTTATATCGTTCTATTTGCACATCTCTAAGCGATAGTATTTTTCTTATTCTTATTCTTCCTTCCTTTTCCTCTTGCTTGTTAATGCTTCGTATCTCTTACTCAATAAAATACGTTTGTCGTGTGCGCACGTAAATTTGGCGTTCTTAATTATATTTGGTATCGGCTCGATTTCAGCATTAACAAATTTTTCACCAATTTTCATGTCAGTTATTTCTAATTCCATGACTTGTTTAACGTTGACCCAAAATTGAACTGCGAGAGTCTATAACTTTACCGAACTTAAGCCGATTCCAAAGTGCCATACCTCTAAAGACTTCTGATTCGATTCTCTAAAAATCTGCATTCAAATTTTTCAATTTAACGTTGATCAAATTTTTCACCAATTTTCATGTCAGTTATTTTTAATTTGACTTGTTTAACGTTGACCCAAAATTGAAATTCGAGAGTCTACAACTTTACCGAACTTAAGCCGATTCCAAAGTGGCATACCTCTAAAGACTTCTGATTCGATTCTCTAAAAATCTGCATTCAAATTTGTCAATTAAACGTTGATCAAATTTTAGACCCATTTTTATGTCAGTTATTTCTAATTTTACTTATTTAACGTTGACCAAAAATTGGACTTTGAGAGTTCATAACTTTACCAAACTTAAGCCGATTCCAAAGTGGCATACCTCTAAAGACTTCTGATTCGATTCTCTAAAAATCTGCATTTAAATTTGTCAATTTAACGTTGATCAAATTTTAGACCCATTTTTATGTCAGTTATTTCTAATTTGACTTATTTAACGTTGACCAAAAATTGGACTTTGAGAGTTCATAACTTTACCAAACTTAAGCCGATTCCAAAGTGGCATACCTCTAAAGACTTCTGATTCGATTCTCTAAAAATCTGCATTCAAATTTTTCAATTTAACGTTGATCAAATTTTTCACCAATTTTCATGTCAGTTATTTTTAATTTGACTTGTTTAACGTTGACCCAAAATTGAAATTCGAGAGTCTACAACTTTACCGAACTTAAGCCGATTCCAAAGTGGCATACCTCTAAAGACTTCTGATTCGATTCTCTAAAAATCTGCATTCAAATTTGTCAATTTAACGTTGATCAAATTTTAGACCCATTTTTATGTCAGTTATTTCTAATTTGACTTATTTAACGTTGACCAAAAATTGGACTTTGAGAGTTCATAACTTTACCAAACTTAAGCCGATTCCAAAGTGGCATACCTCTAAAGACTTCTGATTCGATTCTCTAAAAATCTGCATTCAAATTTTTCAATTTAACGTTGATCAAATTTTTGACCCATTTTCATGTCAGTTATTTCTATTTTGACTTGTTTAACTTTGACCCAAAATTGAACTTCGAGAGTCCATAACTTTACCAAACTTAAGCCGATTCCAAAGTGGCATACCTCTAAAGACTTCTGATTCGATTCTCTAAAAATCTGCATTCAAATTTTTCAATTTAACGTTGATCAAATTTTTCACCAATTTTCATGTTAGTTATTTCTAATTCCATGACTTGTTTAACGTTGACCCAAAATTGAACTGCGAGAGTCTATAACTTTACCGAACTTAAGCCGATTTCAAAGTGGCATACCTCTAAAGACTTCTGTTTCGATTCTCTAAAAATCTGCATTCAAATTTTTCAATTTAACGTTGAACCAAATTTTGACCCATTTTCATGTCAGTTATTTCTAATTTGACTTGTTTAACTTTGACCCAAAATTGAACTTCGAGAGTCCATAACTTTACCAATCTTAAGCCGATTCCAAAGTGGCATACCTCTAAAGACTTCTGATTCGATTCTCTAAAAATCTGCATTCAAATTTTTCAATTTAACGTTGATCAAATTTTTCACCAATTTTCATGTCAGTTATTTCTAATTTGACTTGTTTAACGTTGACCCAAAATTGAACTTCGAGAGTCTATAACTTTACCGAACTTAAGCCGATTCCAAAGTGACATACCTCTAAAGACTTCTGATTCGATTCTCTAAAAATCTGCATTCAAATTTTTCAATTTAACGTTGATCAAATTTTTGACCCATTTTCATGTCAGTTATTTCTAATTTGACTTGTTTAACTTTGACCCAAAATTGAACTTTGAGAGTCCATAACTTTACCAAGCTTAAGCCGATTCCAAAGTGGCATACCTCTAAAGACTTCTGATTCGATTCTGTAAAAATCTGCATTCAAATTTGTCAATTTAACGTTGATCAAATTTTAGACCCATTTTTATGTCAGTTATTTCTAATTTGACTTGTTTAACGTTGACCCAAACTTGAACTTCGAGAGTCTATAACTTTACCGAACTTAAGCCGATTCCAAAGTGCCTTACCTCTAAAGACTTCTGATTCGATTCCCTAAAATCTGCATTCAAATTTGTCAATTTAACGTTGATCATATTTTAGACCCATTTTCATGTCAGTTATTTCTAATTTGACTTATTTAACGTTGACCCAAAATTGAACTTCGAGAGTCTATAACTTTACCGATCTTAAGTCGATTCCAAAGTGGCATACCTCTAAAGACTTCTGATTCGATTCTCTAAAAATCTGCATTCAATTTTTTCAATTTAACGTTGATAAAATTTTTGACTCATTTTCATGTCAGTTATTTCTAATTCCATGACATGTTTAACGTTGACCCAAAATTGAACTTCGAGAGTCTATAACTTTACCGAACGTAAGCCGATTCCAAAGTGGCATACCTCTAAAGACTTCTGATTCGATTCTCTAAAAATCTACATTCAAATTTTTTCATTTTACGTTGATCAAATTTTTGACCAATTTTCATGTCAGTTATTTCTAATTTTACTTATTTAACGTTGACCCAAAATTGAAAATCGAGAGTCCATAACTTTACCAAGCTTAAGCCGATTCCAAAGTGGCATACCTCTAAAGACTTCTGATTCGATTCTGTAAAAATCTGCATTCAAATTTGTCAATTTAACGTTGATCAAATTTTAGACCCATTTTTATGTCAGTTATTACTAATTTGACTTGTTTAACGTTGACCCAAACTTGAACTTCGAGAGTCTATAACTTTACCGAACTTAAGCCGATTCCAAAGTGCCTTACCTCTAAAGACTTCTGTTTCGATTCCCTAAAAATCTGCATTCAAATTTGTCAATTTAACGTTGATCATATTTTAGACCCATTTTCATGTCAGTTATTTCTAATTTGACTTATTTAACGTTGACCCAAAATTGAACTTCGAGAGTCTATAACTTTACCGATCTTAAGTCGATTCCAAAGTGGCATACCTCTAAAGACTTCTGATTCGATTCTCTAAAAATCTGCATTCAATTTTTTCAATTTAACGTTGATAAAATTTTTGACTCATTTTCATGTCAGTTATTTCTAATTCCATGACATGTTTAACGTTGACCCAAAATTGAACTTCGAGAGTCTATAACTTTACCGAACTTAAGCCGATTCCAAAGTGGCATACCTCTAAAGACTTCTGATTCGATTCTCTAAAAATCTACATTCAAATTTTTTCATTTTACGTTGATCAAATTTTTGACCAATTTTCATGTCAGTTATTTCTAATTTTACTTATTTAACGTTGACCCAAAATTGAAAATCGAGAGTCTATAACTTTACCGAACTTAAGCCGATTCCAAAGTGGCATACCTCTAAAGAATTCTAATTCGATTCTCTAAAAATCTGCATTCAAATTTGTCAATTTAACGTTGATCAAATTTTTGCCCCATTTTCATGTCAGTTATTTCTAATTTGACTTGTTTAACTTTGACCCAAAATTGAACTTCGAGAGTCCATAACTTTACCAAGCTTAAGCCGATTCCAAAGTGGCATACCTCTAAAGACTTCTGATTCGATTCCCTAAAAATCTGCATTCAAATTTGTCAATTTAACGTTGATCAAATTTTAGACCCATTTTTATGTCAGTTATTTCTAATTTGACTTATTTAACGTTGACCAAAAATGGGACTTTGAGAGTTCATAACTTTACCAAACTTAAGCCGATTCCAAAGTGGCATACCTCTAAAGACTTCTTATTCGATTCTCTAAAAATCTGCATTCAAATTTGTCAATTTAACGTTGATCAAATTTTAGACCCATTTTTATGTCAGTTATTTCTAATTTGACTTATTTAACGTTGACCAAAAATTGGACTTTGAGAGTTCATAACTTTACCAAACTTAAGCCGATTCCAAAGTGCCATACCTCTAAAGACTTCTGATTCGATTCTCTAAAAATCTGCATTCAAATTTGTCAATTTAACGTTGATCAAATTTTTGACCCATTTTCATGTCAGTTATTTCTAATTTGACTTGTTTAACTTTGACCCAAACTTGAACTTCGAGAGTCCATAACTGTACCAAACTTAAGCCGATTCCAAAGTGGCATACCTCTAAAGACTTCTGATTCGATTCTCTAAAAATCTGCATTCAAATTTGTCAATTTAACGTTGATCATTCAAATTTGTCAATTTAACGTTGATCAAATTTTAGACCCATTTTTATGTCAGTTATTTCTAATTTGACTTATTTAACGTTGACCAAAAATGGGACTTTGAGAGTTCATAACTTTACCAAACTTAAGCCGATTCCAAAGTGGCATACCTCTAAAGACTTCTTATTCGATTCTCTAAAAATCTGCATTCAAATTTGTCAATTTAACGTTGATCAAATTTTAGACCCATTTTTATGTCAGTTATTTCTAATTTGACTTATTTAACGTTGACCAAAAATTGGACTTTGAGAGTTCATAACTTTACCAAACTTAAGCCGATTCCAAAGTGCCATACCTCTAAAGACTTCTGATTCGATTCTCTAAAAATCTGCATTCAAATTTGTCAATTTAACGTTGATCAAATTTTTGACCCATTTTCATGTCAGTTATTTCTAATTTGACTTGTTTAACTTTGACCCAAACTTGAACTTCGAGAGTCCATAACTGTACCAAACTTAAGCCGATTCCAAAGTGGCATACCTCTAAAGACTTCTGATTCGATTCTCTAAAAATCTGCATTCAAATTTGTCAATTTAACGTTGATCAAATTTTTGACCCATTTTCATGTCAGTTATTTCTAATTTGACTTGTTTAACTTTGACCCAAACTTGAACTTCGAGAGTCCATAACTTTACCAAACTTAAGCCTATTCCAAAGTGGCATACCTCTAAAGACTTCTGATTCGATTCTCTAAAAATCTGCATTCAAATTTTTCAATTTAACGTTGATCAAATTTTTCACCAATTTTCATGTCAGTTATTTTTAATTCCATGACTTGTTTAACGTTGACCCAAAATTGAACTGCGAGAGTCTATAACTTTACCGAACTTAAGCCGATTCCAAAGTGGCATACCTCTAAAGACTTCTGATTCGATTCTCTAAAAATCTAAATTCAAATTTTTTCATTTTACGTTGATCAAATTTTTGACCAATTTTCATGTCAGTTATTTCTAATTTTACTTATTTAACGTTGACCCAAAATTGAAAATCGAGAGTCTATAACTTTACCGAACTTCAGCCGATTCCAAAGTGGCATACCTCTAAAGAATTCTAATTCGATTCTCTAAAAATCTGCATTCAAATTTGTCAATTTAACGTTGATCAAATTTTTGACCCATTTTCATGTCAGTTATTTCTAATTTGACTTGTTTAACTTTGACCCAAAATTGAACTTCGAGAGTCCATAACTTTACCAAGCTTAAGCCGATTCCAAAGTGGCATACCTCTAAAGACTTCTGATTCGATTCTTTAAAAATCTGCATTCAAATTTGTCAATTTAACGTTGATCAAATTTTAGACCCATTTTTATGTCAGTTATTTCTAATTTGACTTATTTAACGTTGACCAAAAATGGGACTTTGAGAGTTCATAACTTTACCAAACTTAAGCCGATTCCAAAGTGGCATACCTCTAAAGACTTCTTATTCGATTCTCTAAAAATCTGCATTCAAATTTGTCAATTTAACGTTGATCAAATTTTAGACCCATTTTTATGTCAGTTATTTCTAATTTGACTTATTTAACGTTGACCAAAAATTGGACTTTGAGAGTTCATAACTTTACCAAACTTAAGCCGATTCCAAAGTGGCATACCTCTAAAGACTTCTGATTCGATTCTCTAAAAATCTAAATTCAAATTTTTTCATTTTACGTTGATCAAATTTTTGACCAATTTTCATGTCAGTTATTTCTAATTTTACTTATTTAACGTTGACCCAAAATTGAAAATCGAGAGTCTATAACTTTACCGAACTTCAGCCGATTCCAAAGTGGCATACCTCTAAAGAATTCTAATTCGATTCTCTAAAATCTGCATTCAAATTTGTCAATTTAACGTTGATCAAATTTTTGACCCATTTTCATGTCAGTTATTTCTAATTTGACTTGTTTAACTTTGACCCAAAATTGAACTTCGAGAGTCCATAACTTTACCAAGCTTAAGCCGATTCCAAAGTGGCATACCTCTAAAGACTTCTGATTCGATTCTTTAAAAATCTGCATTCAAATTTGTCAATTTAACGTTGATCAAATTTTAGACCCATTTTTATGTCAGTTATTTCTAATTTGACTTGTTTAACTTTGACCCAAACTTGAACTTCGAGAGTCCATAACTGTACCAAACTTAAGCCGATTCCAAAGTGGCATACCTCTAAAGACTTCTGATTCGATTCTCTAAAAATCTGCATTCAAATTTGTCAATTTAACGTTGATCAAATTTTTGACCCATTTTCATGTCAGTTATTTCTAATTTGACTTGTTTAACTTTGACCCAAACTTGAACTTCGAGAGTCCATAACTTTACCAAACTTAAGCCTATTCCAAAGTGGCATACCTCTAAAGACTTCTGATTCGATTCTCTAAAAATCTGCATTCAAATTTTTCAATTTAACGTTGATCAAATTTTTCACCAATTTTCATGTCAGTTATTTTTAATTCCATGACTTGTTTAACGTTGACCCAAAATTGAACTGCGAGAGTCTATAACTTTACCGAACTTAAGCCGATTCCAAAGTGGCATACCTCTAAAGACTTCTGATTCGATTCTCTAAAAATCTAAATTCAAATTTTTTCATTTTACGTTGATCAAATTTTTGACCAATTTTCATGTCAGTTATTTCTAATTTTACTTATTTAACGTTGACCCAAAATTGAAAATCGAGAGTCTATAACTTTACCGAACTTCAGCCGATTCCAAAGTGGCATACCTCTAAAGAATTCTAATTCGATTCTCTAAAAATCTGCATTCAAATTTGTCAATTTAACGTTGATCAAATTTTTGACCCATTTTCATGTCAGTTATTTCTAATTTGACTTGTTTAACTTTGACCCAAAATTGAACTTCGAGAGTCCATAACTTTACCAAGCTTAAGCCGATTCCAAAGTGGCATACCTCTAAAGACTTCTGATTCGATTCTTTAAAAATCTGCATTCAAATTTGTCAATTTAACGTTGATCAAATTTTAGACCCATTTTTATGTCAGTTATTTCTAATTTGACTTATTTAACGTTGACCAAAAATGGGACTTTGAGAGTTCATAACTTTACCAAACTTAAGCCGATTCCAAAGTGGCATACCTCTAAAGACTTCTTATTCGATTCTCTAAAATCTGCATTCAAATTTGTCAATTTAACGTTGATCAAATTTTAGACCCATTTTTATGTCAGTTATTTCTAATTTGACTTATTTAACGTTGACCAAAAATTGGACTTTGAGAGTTCATAACTTTACCAAACTTAAGCCGATTCCAAAGTGGCATACCTCTAAAGACTTCTGATTCGATTCTCTAAAAATCTAAATTCAAATTTTTTCATTTTACGTTGATCAAATTTTTGACCAATTTTCATGTCAGTTATTTCTAATTTTACTTATTTAACGTTGACCCAAAATTGAAAATCGAGAGTCTATAACTTTACCGAACTTCAGCCGATTCCAAAGTGGCATACCTCTAAAGAATTCTAATTCGATTCTCTAAAAATCTGCATTCAAATTTGTCAATTTAACGTTGATCAAATTTTTGACCCATTTTCATGTCAGTTATTTCTAATTTGACTTGTTTAACTTTGACCCAAAATTGAACTTCGAGAGTCCATAACTTTACCAAGCTTAAGCCGATTCCAAAGTGGCATACCTCTAAAGACTTCTGATTCGATTCTTTAAAAATCTGCATTCAAATTTGTCAATTTAACGTTGATCAAATTTTAGACCCATTTTTATGTCAGTTATTTCTAATTTGACTTATTTAACGTTGACCAAAAATGGGACTTTGAGAGTTCATAACTTTACCAAACTTAAGCCGATTCCAAAGTGGCATACCTCTAAAGACTTCTGATTCGATTCTCTAAAAATCTGCATTCAAATTTGTCAATTTAACGTTGATCAAATTTTAGACCCATTTTTATGTCAGTTATTTCTAATTTGACTTATTTAACGTTGACCAAAAATTGGACTTTGAGAGTTCATAACTTTACCAAACTTAAGCCGATTCCAAAGTGGCATACCTCTAAAGACTTCTGATTCGATTCTTTAAAAATCTGCATTCAAATTTGTCAATTTAACGTTGATCAAATTTTTGACCCATTTTCATGTCAGTTATTTCTAATTTGACTTGTTTAACTTTGACCCAAACTTGAACTTCGAGAGTCCATAACTTTACCAAACTTAAGCCGATTCCAAAGTGGCATACCTCTAAAGACTTCTGATTCGATTCTCTAAAAATCTGCATTCAAATTTGTCAATTTAACGTTGATCAAATTTTTGACCCATTTTCATGTCAGTTATTTCTAATTTGACTTGTTTACCTTTGACCCAAACTTGAACTTCGAGAGTCCATAACTTTACCAAACTTAAGCCTATTCCAAAGTGGCATACCTCTAAAGACTTCTGATTCGATTCTCTAAAAATCTGCATTCAAATTTTTCAATTTAACGTTGATCAAATTTTTCACCAATTTTCATGTCAGTTATTTCTAATTCCATGACTTGTTTAACGTTGACCCAAAATTGAACTGCGAGAGTCTATAACTTTACCGAACTTAAGCCGATTCCAAAGTGGCATACCTCTAAAGACTTCTGATTCGATTCTCTAAAAATCTAAATTCAAATTTTTTCATTTTACGTTGATCAAATTTTTGACCAATTTTCATGTCAGTTATTTCTAATTTTACTTATTTAACGTTGACCCAAAATTGAAAATCGAGAGTCTATAACTTTACCGAACTTAAGCCGATTCCAAAGTGGCATACCTCTAAAGACTTCTGATTCGATTCTCTAAAAATCTGCATTCAAATTTTTCAATTTAACGTTGATCAAATTTTTGACCAATTTTTATGTCAGTTATTTCTAATTTGACTTATTTAACGTTGACCCAAAATTGAACTTCGAGAGTCTATAACTTTACCGAACTTAAGCCGATTCCGAAGTGCCATACCTCTAAAGACTTTTGATTCGATTCTCTAAAAATCTGCATTCAAATTTTTCAATTTAACGTTGATGAAATTTTTGACTCGTTTTCATGTCAGTTATTTCTAATTCCATGACTTGTTTAACGTTGACCCCAAATTGAACTTCGAGAGTCCATAACTTTACCAAGCTTAAGCCGATTCCAAAGTGGCATACCTCTAAAGACTTCTGATTCGATTCTCTAAAAATCTGCATTCAAATTTTTCAATTTAACGTTGATCAAATTTTTCACCAATTTTCATGTCAGTTATTTTTAATTCCATGACTTGTTTAACGTTGACCCAAAATTGAACTGCGAGAGTCTATAACTTTACCGAACTTAAGCCGATTCCAAGGTGCCATACCTCTAAAGACTTCTGATTCGATTCTCTAAAAATCTGCATTCAAATTTGTCAATTTAACGTTGATCAAATTTTAGACCCATTTTTATGTCAGTTATTTCTAATTTGACTTATTTAACGTTGACCAAAAATGGGACTTTGAGAGTTCATAACTTTACCAAACTTAAGCCGATTCCAAAGTGGCATACCTCTAAAGACTTCTTATTCGATTCTCTAAAAATCTGCATTCAAATTTGTCAATTTAACGTTGATCAAATTTTTGACCCATTTTCATGTCAGTTATTTCTAATTTGACTTGTTTAACTTTGACCCAAACTTGAACTTCGAGAGTCCATAACTTTACCGAACTTAAGCCGATTCCAAAGTGGCATACCTCTAAAGACTTCTGATTCGATTCTCTAAAAATCTGCATTCAAATTTTTCAATTTAACGTTGATCAAATTTTTGACCCATTTTCATGTCAGTTATTTCTAATTTGACTTGTTTAACTTTGACCCAAAATTGAACTTCGAGAGTCCATAACTTTACCGAACTTAAGCCGATTCCAAAGTGGCATACCTCTAAAGACTTCTGATTCGATTCTCTAAAAATCTGCATTCAAATTTGTCAATTTAACGTTGATCGAATTTTAGACCCATTTTCATGTCAGTTATTTCTAATTTGACTTGTTTAACGTTGACCCAAAATTGAACTTCGAGAGTCTATAACTTTACCGAACTTAAGCCGATTCCGAAGTGCCATACCTCTAAAGACTTTTGATTCGATTCTCTAAAAATCTGCATTCAAATTTTTCAATTTAACGTTGATGAAATTTTTGACTCGTTTTCATGTCAGTTATTTCTAATTCCATGACTTGTTTAACGTTGACCCCAAATTTAACTTCGAGAGTCCATAACTTTACCAAGCTTAAGCCGATTCCAAAGTGGCATACCTCTAAAGACTTCTGATTCGATTCTCTAAAAATCTGCATTCAAATTTTTCAATTTAACGTTGATCAAATTTTTCACCAATTTTCATGTCAGTTATTTTTAATTCCATGACTTGTTTAACGTTGACCCAAAATTGAACTGCGAGAGTCTATAACTTTACCGAACTTAAGCCGATTCCAAAGTGCCATACCTCTAAAGACTTCTGATTCGATTCTCTAAAAATCTGCATTAAAATTTTTCAATTTAACGTTGATCAAATTTTTCACCAATTTTCATGTCAGTTATTTTTAATTTGACTTGTTTAACGTTGACCCAAAATTGAAATTCGAGAGTCTACAACTTTACCGAACTTAAGCCGATTCCAAAGTGGCATACCTCTAAAGACTTCTGATTCGATTCTCTAAAAATCTGCATTAAAATTTTTCAATTTAACGTTGATCAAATTTTTGACCCATTTTCATGTCAGTTATTTCTAATTTGACTTGTTTAACTTTGACCCAAAATTGAACTTCGAGAGTCCATAACTTTACCAAGCTTAAGCCGATTCCAAAGTGGCATACCTCTAAAGACTTCTGATTCGATTCTCTAAAAATCTGCATTAAAATTTTTCAATTTAACGTTGATCAAATTTTTGACCCATTTTCATGTCAGTTATTTCTAATTTGACTTGCTTAACTTTGACCCAAAATTGAACTTCGAGAGTCTATAACTTTACCGATCTTAAGTGGATTCCAAAGTGGCATACCTCTAAAGACTTCTTATTCGATTCTCTAAAAATCTGCATTCAATTTTTTCAATTTAACGTTGATAAAATTTTTGACCCATTTTCATGTCAGTTATTTCTAATTTCATGACTTGTTTAACGTTGACCCAAAATTGAACTTCGAGAGTCTAAAACTTTACCGAACTTAAGCCGATTCCAAAGTGGCATACCTCTAAAGACTTCTGATTCGATTCTCTAAAAATCTACATTAAAATTTTTTCATTTTACGTTGATCAAATTTTTGACCAATTTTCATGTCAGTTATTTCTAAGTTGACTTATTTAACGTTGACCCAAAATTTAACTTCGATAGTGTATAACTTTACCGAACTTAAGCCGCTTCCAAAGTGGCATACCTCTAAAGACTTCTGATTCGATTCTTTAAAAATCTGCATTCAAATTTGTCAATTTAACGTTGATCGAATTTTAGACCCATTTTCATGTCAGTTATTTCTAATTTGACTTGTTTAACGTTGACCCAAAATTGAACTTCGAGAGTCTATAACTTTACCGAACTTAAGCCGATTCCAAAGTGTCATACCTCTAAAGACTTCTGATTCGATTCTCTAAAAATCTACATTCAAATTTTTTCATTTTACGTTGATCAAATTTTTGACCAATTTTCATGTCAGTTATTTCTAAGTTGACTTATTTAACGTTGACCCAAAATTTAACTTCGATAGTGTATAACTTTACCGAACTTAAGCCGCTTCCAAAGTGGCATACCTCTAAAGACTTCTGATTCGATTCTCTAAAAATCTGCATTAAAATTTTTCAATTTAACGTTGATGAAATTTTTGACTCGTTTTCATGTCAGTTATTTCTAATTCCATGACTTGTTTAACGTTGACCCCAAATTGAACTTCGAGAGTCCATAACTTTACCAAGCTTAAGCCGATTCCAAAGTGGCATACCTCTAAAGACTTCTGATACGATTCTCTAAAAATCTGCGTTCAAATTTGCCAATTTAACGTTGATCAAATTTTAGACCCATTTTCATGTCAGTTATTTCTAATTTGACTTGTTTAACGTTGACCCAAAATTGAACTTCGAGAGTCTATAACTTTACCGAACTTAAGCCGATTCCAAAGTGTCATACTTCTAAAGACGTCTGATTCGATTCTCTAAAAATCTACATTCAATTTTCATGTCAGTTATTTCTAATTTGACTTATTTAACGTTGACCCAAAATTGAACTTCGAGAGTGTATAACTTTACCGAACTTAAGCCGCTTCCAAAGTGGCATACCTCTAAAGTCTTCTGATTCGATTCTCTAAAAATCTGCATTCAAATTTGTCAATTTAACGTTGATCGAAATTTTTGACCAATTTTTATGTCAGTTATTTCTAATTTGACTTATTTAACGTTGACCCAAAATTGAACTTCGATAGTGTATAACTTTACCGAACTTAAGCCGCTTCCAAAGTGGCATACCTCTAAAGACTTCTGATTCGATTCTCTACAAATCTGCATTCAAATTTGTCAATTTAACGTTGATCGAATTTTAGACCCATTTTCATGTCAGTTATTTCTAATTTGACTTGTTTAACGTTGACCCAAAATTGAACTTCGAGAGTCTATAACTTTACCGAACTTAAGCCGATTCCGAAGTGCCATACCTCTAAAGACTTCTGATTCGATTCTCTAAAAATCTGCATTCAAATTTTTCAATTTAACGTTGATGAAATTTTTGACTCGTTTTCATGTCAGTTATTTCTAATTCCATGACTTGTTTAACGTTGACCCCAAATCGAACTTCGAGAGTCCATAACTTTACCAAGCTTAAGCCGATTCCAAAGTGGCATACCTCTAAAGACTTCTGATACGATTCTCTAAAAATCTGCATTCAAATTTGTCAATTTAACGTTGATCAAATTTTAGACCCATTTTCATGTCAGTTATTTCTAATTTGACTTGTTTAACGTTGACCCAAAATTGAACTTCAAGAGTCTATAACTTTACCGAACTTAAGCCGATTCCAAAGTGGCATACCTCTAAAGACTTCTGATTCGATTCTCTAAAAATCTGCATTCAAATTTTTCAATTTAACGTTGATGAAATTTTTGACTCGTTTTCATGTCAGTTATTTCTAATTCCATGACTTGTTTAACGTTGACCCCAAATCGAACTTCGAGAGTCCATAACATTACCAAGCTTAAGCCGATTCCAAAGTGGCATACCTCTAAAGACTTCTGATACGATTCTCTAAAAATCTGCATTCAAATTTGTCAATTTAACGTTGATCAAATTTTAGACCCATTTTCATGTCAGTTATTTCTAATTTGACTTATTTAACGTTGACAAAAAATTGAACTTTGAGAGTTCATAACTTTACCAAACTTAAGCCGATTCCAAAGTGGCATACCTCTAAAGACTTCTGATTCGATTCTCTAAAAATCTACATTCAAATTTTTTCATTTTACGTTGATCAAATTTTTGACCAATTTTCATGTCAGTTATTTCTAATTTGACTTGTTTAACGTTGACCCAAAATTGAACTTCGAGAGTCTATAACTTTACCAAACTTAAGCGGATTCCAAAGTGTCATACCTCTAAAGACTTCTGATTCGATTCTCTAAAAATCTGCATTCAAATTTTTCCATTTTACGTTGATCAAATTTTTGACCAATTTTCATGCCAGTTATTTCTAATTTGACTTATTTAACGTTGACCCCAAATTGAACTTCGAGATTCCATAACTTTACCAAGCTTAAGCCGATTCCAAAGTGGCATACCTCTAAACACTTCTGATACGATTCTCTAAAAATCTGCGTTCAAATTTTTCAATTTAACGTTGATCAAATTTTTCACCAATTTTCGTGTCAGTTATTTCTAATTCCATGACTTGTTTAACGTTGACCCAAAATTGAACTGCGAGAGTCTATAACTTTACCGAACTTAAGCCGATTCCAAAGTGTCATACCTCTAAAGACTTCTGTTTCGATTCTCTAAAAATCTGCATTCAAATTTTTCCATTTTACGTTGATCAAATTTTTGACCAATTTTCATGTCAGTTATTTCTAATTTGATTTATTTAACGTTGACCAAAAATTGAACTTTGAGAGTTCATAACTTTACCAAACTTAAGCCGATTCCAAAGTGGCATACCTCTAAAGACTTCTGATTCGATTCTCCAAAAATCTGCATTCAAATTTTTCAATTTAACGTTGATCAAATTTTTCACCAATTTTCGTGTCAGTTATTTCTAACTAACTTTACCAAGCTTAAGCCGATTCCAAAGTGGCATACCTCTAAACACTTCTGATACGATTCTCTAAAAATCTGCGTTCAAATTTTTCAATTTAACGTTGATCAAATTTTTCAACAAATTTTCGTGTCAGTTATTTCTAATTCCATGACTTGTTTAACGTTGACCCAAAATTGAACTGCGAGAGTCTATAACTTTACCGAACTTAAGCCGATTCCAAAGTGTCATACCTCTAAAGACTTCTGATACGATTCTCTAAAAATCTGCATTAAAATTTGTCAATTTAACGTTGATCAAATTTTAGACCCATTTTCATGTCAGTTATTTCTAATTTGACTTGTTTAACGTTGACCCAAAATTGAACTGCGAGAGTCTATAACTTTACCGAACTTAAGCCGATTCCAAAGTGGCATACCTCTAAAGACTTCTGATTCGATTCTCTAAAAATCTGCATTCAAATTTTTCCATTTTACGTTGATCAAATTTTTGACCAATTTTCATGTCAGTTATTTCTAATTTGACTTATTTAACGTTGACCAAAAATTGAACTTTGAGAGTTCATAACTTTACCAAACTTAAGCCGATTCCAAAGTGGCATACCACCAATTTTCGTGTCAGTTATTTCTAATTCCATGACTTGTTTAACGTTGACCCAAAATTGAACTGCGAGAGTCTATAACTTTACCGAACTTAAGCCGATTCCAAAGTCGCATACCTCTAAAGACTTCTGATTCGATTCTCTAAAAATCTGCATTCAAATTTGTCAATTTAACGTTGATCAAATTTTAGACCCATTTTCATGTCAGTTATTTCTAATTTGACTTGTTTAACGTTGACCCAAAATTGAACTTCGAGAGTCTATAACTTTACCAAACTTAAGCCGATTCTCTAAAAATCTGCGTTCAAATTTTTCAATTTAACGTTGATCAAATTTTTCACCAATTTTCGTGTCAGTTATTTCTAATTCCATGACTTGTTTAACGTTGACCCAAAATTGAACTGCGAGAGTCTATAACTTTACCGAACTTAAGCCGATTCCAAAGTCGCATACCTCTAAAGACTTCTGATTCGATTCTCTAAAAATCTGCATTCAAATTTGTCAATTTAACGTTGATCAAATTTTAGACCCATTTTCATGTCAGTTATTTCTAATTTGACTTGTTTAACGTTGACTCAAAATTGAACTTCGAGAGTCTATAACTTTACCGAACTTAAGCCGATTCCAAAGTGGCATACCTCTAAAGACTTCTGATTCGATTCTCTAAAAATCTACATTCAAATTTTTTCATTTTACGTTGATCAAATTTTTGACCAATTTTCATGTCAGTTATTTCTAATTTGACTTATTTAACGTTGACCCAAAATTGAACTTCGGAGAGTGTATAACTTTACCGAACTTAAGCCGCTTCCAAAGTGGCATACCTCTAAAGACTTCTGATTCGATTCTCTAAAAATCTGCATTCAAATTTGTCAATTTAACGTTGATCAAATTTTAGACCCATTTTCATGTCAGTTAGTTCTAATTTGACTTGTTTAACGTTGACCCAAAATTGAACTTCGAGAGTCTATAACTTTACCGAACTTAAGCCGATTCCAAAGTGCCATACCTCTAAAGACTTCTGATTCGATTCTCTAAAAATCTGCATTCAAATTTTTCCATTTTACGTTGATCAAATTTTTGACCAATTTTCATGTCAATTTCTAATTTAACTTATTTAACGTTGACCAAAAATTGGACTTTGAGAGTTCATAACTTTACCAAACTTAAGCCGATTCCAAAGTGGCATACCTCTAAAGACTTTTGATTCGATTCTCTAAAAATCTGCATTCAAATTTTTCAATTTAACGTTGATCAAATTTTTCACCAATTTTCGTGTCAGTTATTTCTAATTCCATGACTTGTTTAACGTTGACCCAAAATTGAACTGCGAGAGTCTATAACTTTACCGAACTTAAGCCGATTCCAAAGTCGCATACCTCTAAAGACTTCTGATTCGATTCTCTAAAAATCTGCATTCAAATTTGTCAATTTAACGTTGATCAAATTTTAGACCCATTTTCATGTCAGTTATTTCTAATTTGACTTGTTTAACGTTGACCCAAAATTGAACTTCGAGAGTCTATAACTTTACCAAACTTAAGCCGATTCCAAAGTGCCATACCTCTAAAGACTTCTGATTCGATTCTCTAAAAATCTGCATTCAAATTTGTCAATTTAACGTTGATCAAATTTTCGACCCATTTTCATGTCAGTTATTTCTAATTTGACTTGTTTAACGTTGACTCAAAATTGAACTTCGAGAGTCTATAACTTTACCGAACTTAAGCCGATTCCAAAGTGGCATACCTCTAAAGACTTCTGATTCAATTCTCTAAAAATCTACATTCAAATTTTTTCATTTTACGTTGATCAAATTTTTGACCAATTTTCATGTCAGTTATTTCTAATTTGACTTATTTAACGTTGACCCAAAATTGAACTTCGAGAGTGTATAACTTTACCGAACTTAAGCCGCTTCCAAAGTGGCATTCCTCTTCTGATTCGATTCTCTAAAAATCTGCATTCAAATTTTTCAATTTAACGTTGATCAAATTTTTCACCAATTTTCATGTCAGTTATTTCTAATTCCATGACTTGTTTAACGTTGACCCAAAATTGAACTTCGAGAGTCTATAACTTTACCGAACTTAAGCCGATTCCAAAGTGGCATACCTCTAAAGACTTCTGATTCGATTCTCTAAAAATCTACATTCAAATTTTTTCATTTTACGTTGATCAAATTTTTGACCAATTTTCATGTCAGTTATTTCTAATTTGACTTATTTAACGTTGACCCAAAATTGAACTTCGAGAGTGTATAACTTTACCGAACTTAAGCCGCTTCCAAAGTGGCATACCTCTAAAGACTTTTGATTCGATTCTCTAAAAATCTGCATTCAAATTTTTCAATTTAACGTTGATCAAATTTTTCACCAATTTTCATGTCAGTTATTTCTAATTCCATGACTTGTTTAACGTTGACCCAAAATTGAACTGCGAGAGTCTATAACTTTACCGAACTTAAGCCGATTCCAAAGTCGCAGACCTCTAAAGACTTCTGATTCGATTCTCTAAAAATCTGCATTCAAATTTGTCAATTTAACGTTGATCAAATTTTATACCCATTTTTATGTCAGTTAATTCTAATTTCACTTGTTTAACGTTGACCCAAAATTGAAAATCGAGAGTCTATAACTTTACCGAACTTAAGCCGATTCCAGAGTGCCATACCTCTAAAGAATTCTGATTCGATTCTCTAAAAATCTGCATTCAAATTTGTCAATTTATGGTTGATCAAATTTTTGACCCATTTTCATGTCAGTTATTTCTAATTTGACTTGTTTAACGTTGACCCAAAATTGAACTTCGAGAGTCCAAAACTTTACCAAGCTTAAGCCGATTCCAAAGTGGCATACCTCTAAAGACTTCTGATTCGATTCTCTAAAAATCTGCATTCAAATTTGTCAATTTAACGTTGATCAAATTTTAGACCCATTTTTATGTCAAAATTAAACTTCGAGAGTCCATAACTTTATCAAGCTTAAGCCGATTCCAAAGTGGCATACCTCTAATAACTTCTGATTCGATTCTCTAAAAATCTGCATTCAAATTTGTCAATTTAACGTTGATCAAATTTTTGACCCATTTTCATGTCAGTTATTTCTAATTTGACTTGTTTAACGTTGACCCAAAATTGAACTTCGAGAGTCTATAACTTTACCGAACTTAAGCCGATTCCAAAGTGGCATACCTCTTCTGATTCGATTCTCTAAAAATCTGCATTCAAATTTTTCAATTTAACGTTGATAAAATTTTTGACCCATTTTCATGTCAGTTACTTCTAATTCCATGACTTGTTTAACGTTGACCTAAAATTGAACTGCGAGAGTCTATAACTTTACCGAACTTCAGCCGATTCCAAAGTGGCATACCTCTAAAGACTTCTGATTCGATTCTCTAAAAATCTGCATTCAAATTTTTCAATTTAACGTTGATCAAATTTTTGACCCATTTTCATGTCAGTTATTTCTAATTTGACTTGTTTAACTTTGACCCAAAATTGAACTTCGAGAGTCCATAACTTTACCAAGCTTAAGCCGATTCCAAAGTGACATACCTCTAAAGACTTCTGATTCGATTCTCTAAAAATCTGCATTCAAATTTGTCAATTTAACGTTGATCATATTTTAGACCCATTTTCATGTCGGTTATTTCTAATTTGACTTGTTTAACGTTGACCCAAAATTGAACTTCGAGAGTCTATAACTTTACCGATCTTAAGTCGATTCCAAAGTGGCATACCTCTAAAGACTTCCGATTCGATTCTCTAAAAATCTGCATTCAATTTTTTCAATTTAACGTTGATAAAATTTTTGACCCATTTTCATGTCAGTTACTTCTAATTCCATGACTTGTTTAACGTTGACCTAAAATTGAACTGCGAGAGTCTATAACTTTACCGAACTTCAGCCGATTCCAAAGTGGCATACCTCTAAAGACTTCTGATTCGATTCTCTAAAAATCTGCATTCAAATTTTTCAATTTAACGTTGATCAAATTTTTGACCCATTTTCATGTCAGTTATTTCTAATTTGACTTGTTTAACTTTGACCCAAAATTGAACTTCGAGAGTCCATAACTTTACCAAGCTTAAGCCGATTCCAAAGTGACATACCTCTAAAGACTTCTGATTCGATTCTCTAAAAATCTGCATTCAAATTTGTCAATTTAACGTTGATCAAATTTTAGACCCATTTTTATGTCAGTTATTTCTAATTTAACTTGTTTAACGTTGACCCAAAATTGAACTTCGAGAGCCCATAACTTTACCGAACTTAAGCCGATTCCAAAGTGCCATACCTCTAAAGACTTCTGATTCGATTCTCTAAAAATCTGCATTCAAATTTGTCAATTTAACGTTGATCATATTTTAGACCCATTTTCATATCAGTTATTTCTAATTTGACTTGTTTAACGTTGACCCAAAATTGAACTTCGAGAGTCTATAACTTTACCGATCTTAAGTCGATTCCAAAGTGGCATACCTCTAAAGACTTCCGATTCGATTCTCAAAAAATCTGCATTCAATTTTTTCAATTTAACGTTGATAAAATTTTTGACCCATTTTCATTTTACTTCTAATTCCATGACTTGTTTGACGTTGACCCAAAATTGAACTTCGAGAGACCATAACTTTACCGAACTTAAGCCGATTCCAAAGTGCCATACCTCTAAAGACTTTGATTCGATTCTCTAAAAATCTGCATGTAAATTTGTCAATTTAACGTTGCTCATATTTTAGACCCATTTTCATGTCAGTTATTTCTAATTTGACTTGTTTAACGTTGACCCAAAATTGAACTTTGAGAGTCTATAACTTTACCGAACTTAAGCCGATTCCAAAGTGGCATACCTCTAAAGACTTCTGATTCGATTCTCTAAAAATCTGCATTCAAATTTGTCAATTTAACGTTGATCAAATTTTAGACCCATTTTTATGTCAGTTATTTCTAATTTAACTTGTTTAACGTTGACCCAAAATTGAACTTCGAGAGTTCATAACTTTACCGAACTTAAGCCGATTCCAAAGTGCCATACCTCTAAAGACTTCTGATTCGATTCTCTAAAAATCTGCATTCAAATTTGTCAATTTAACGTTGATCATATTTTAGACCCATTTTCATATCAGTTATTTCTAATTTGACTTGTTTAACGTTGACCCAAAATTGAACTTCGAGAGTCTATAACTTTACCGATCTTAAGTCGATTCCAAAGTGGCTTACCTCTAAAGACTTCCGATTCGATTCTCTAAAAATCTGCATTCAATTTTTTCAATTTAACGTTGATAAAATTTTTGACCCATTTTCATGTCAGTTACTTCTAATTCCATGACTTGTTTAACGTTGACCCAAAATTGAACTTCAAGAGTCTATAACTTTACCGAACTTAAGCCGATTCCAAAGTGGCATACCTCTAAAGACTTCTGATTCGATTCTCTACAAACCTGCATTCAAATTTTTCATTTTAACGTTGATCAAATTTTAGATCCATTTTTATGTCAGTTACTTCTAATTCCATGACTTGTTTAACGTTGACCTAAAATTGAACTGCGAGAGTCTATAACTTTACCGAACTTCAGCCGATTCCAAAGTGGCATACCTCTAAAGACTTCTGATTCGATTCTCTAAAAATCTGCATTCAAATTTTTCAATTTAACGTTGATCAAATTTTTGACCCATTTTCATGTCAGTTATTTCTAATTTGACTTGTTTAACTTTGACCCAAAATTGAACTTCGAGAGTCCATAACTTTACCAAGCTTAAGCCGATTCCAAAGTGACATACCTCTAAAGACTTCTGATTCGATTCTCTAAAAATCTGCATTCAAATTTGTCAATTTAACGTTGATCAAATTTTAGACCCATTTTTATGTCAGTTATTTCTAATTTAACTTGTTTAACGTTGACCCAAAATTGAACTTCGAGAGACCATAACTTTACCGAACTTAAGCCGATTCCAAAGTGCCATACCTCTAAAGACTTTGATTCGATTCTCTAAAAATCTGCATTCAAATTTGTCAATTTAACGTTGATCATATTTTAGACCCATTTTCATGTCAGTTATTTCTAATTTGACTTGTTTAACGTTGACCCAAAATTGAACTTTGAGAGTCTATAACTTTACCGAACTTAAGCCGATTCCAAAGTGGCATACCTCTAAAGACTTCTGATTCGATTCTCTAAAAATCTGCATTCAAATTTTTCAATTTAACGTTGATCAAATTTTTGACCCATTTTCATGTCAGTTATTTCTAATTTGACTTGTTTAACTTTGACCCAAAATTGAACTTCGAGAGTCCATAGCTTTACCAAGCTTAAGCCGATTCCAAAGTGACATACCTCTAAAGACTTCTGATTCGATTCTCTAAAAATCTGCATTCAAATTTGTCAATTTAACGTTGATCATATTTTAGACCCATTTTCATATCAGTTATTTCTAATTTGACTTGTTTTACGTTGACCCAAAATTGAACTTCGAGAGTCTATAACTTTACCGATCTTAAGTCGATTCCAAAGTGGCATACCTCTAAAGACTTCCGATTCAATTCTCTAAAAATCTGCATTCAATTTTTTCAATTTAACGTTGATAAAATTTTTGACCCATTTTCATGTCAGTTACTTCTAATTCCATGACTTGTTTAACGTTGACCCAAAATTGAACTTCAAGAGTCTATAACTTTACCGAACTTAAGCCGATTCCAAAGTGGCATACCTCTAAAGACTTCTGATTCGATTCTCTACAAACCTGCATTCAAATTTTTCATTTTAACGTTGATCAAATTTTAGATCCATTTTTATGTCAGTTACTTCTAATTCCATGACTTGTTTAACGTTGACCTAAAATTGAACTGCGAGAGTCTATAACTTTACCGAACTTCAGCCGATTCCAAAGTGGCATACCTCTAAAGACTTCTGATTCGATTCTCTAAAAATCTGCATTCAAATTTTTCAATTTAACGTTGATCAAATTTTTGACCCATTTTCATGTCAGTTATTTCTAATTTGACTTGTTTAACTTTGACCCAAAATTGAACTTCGAGAGTCCATAACTTTACCAAGCTTAAGCCGATTCCAAAGTGACATACCTCTAAAGACTTCTGATTCGATTCTCTAAAAATCTGCATTCAAATTTGTCAATTTAACGTTGATCAAATTTTAGACCCATTTTTATGTCAGTTATTTCTAATTTAACTTGTTTAACGTTGACCCAAAATTGAACTTCGAGAGACCATAACTTTACCGAACTTAAGCCGATTCCAAAGTGCCATACCTCTAAAGACTTTGATTCGATTCTCTAAAAATCTGCATTCAAATTTGTCAATTTAACGTTGATCATATTTTAGACCCATTTTCATGTCAGTTATTTCTAATTTGACTTGTTTAACGTTGACCCAAAATTGAACTTTGAGAGTCTATAACTTTACCGAACTTAAGCCGATTCCAAAGTGGCATACCTCTAAAGACTTCTGATTCGATTCTCTAAAAATCTGCATTCAAATTTTTCAATTTAACGTTGATCAAATTTTTGACCCATTTTCATGTCAGTTATTTCTAATTTGACTTGTTTAACTTTGACCCAAAATTGAACTTCGAGAGTCCATAGCTTTACCAAGCTTAAGCCGATTCCAAAGTGACATACCTCTAAAGACTTCTGATTCGATTCTCTAAAAATCTGCATTCAAATTTGTCAATTTAACGTTGATCAAATTTTAGACCCATTTTTATGTCAGTTATTTCTAATTTAACTTGTTTAACGTTGACCCAAAATTGAACTTCGAGAGTCCATAACTTTACCGAACTTACGCCGATTCCAAAGTGCCATACCTCTAAAGACTTCTGATTCGATTCTCTAAAAATCTGCATTCAAATTTGTCAATTTAACGTTGATCATATTTTAGACCCATTTTCATGTCAGTTATTTCTAATTTGACTTGTTCAACGTTGACCCAAAATTGAACTTCGAGAGTCTATAACTTTACCAAGCTTAAACCGATTCCAACGTGGCATACCTCTAAAGACTTCTGATTCGAATCTCTAAAAATCTGCATTCAAATTTTTCAATTTAACGTTGATCAAATTTTTGACCCATTTTCATGTCAGTTATTTCTAATTTGACTTGTTTAACTTTGACCCAAAATTGAACTTCGAGAGTCCATAGCTTTACCAAGCTTAAGCCGATTCCAAAGTGACATACCTCTAAAGACTTCTGATTCGATTCTCTAAAAATCTGCATTCAAATTTGTCAATTAAACGTTGATCATATTTTAGACCCATTTTCATATCAGTTATTTCTAATTTGACTTGTTTTACGTTGACCCAAAATTGAACTTCGAGAGTCTATAACTTTACCGATCTTAAGTCGATTCCAAAGTGGCATACCTCTAAAGACTTCCGATTCAATTCTCTAAAAATCTGCATTCAATTTTTTCAATTTAACGTTGATAAAATTTTTGACCCATTTTCATGTCAGTTACTTCTAATTCCATGACTTGTTTAACGTTGACCCAAAATTGAACTTCAAGAGTCTATAACTTTACCGAACTTAAGCCGATTCCAAAGTGGCATACCTCTAAAGACTTCTGATTCGATTCTCTACAATCCTGCATTCAAATTTTTCATTTTAACGTTGATCAAATTTTAGATCCATTTTTATGTCAGTTACTTCTAATTCCATGACTTGTTTAACGTTGACCTAAAATTGAACTGCGAGAGTCTATAACTTTACCGAACTTCAGCCGATTCCAAAGTGGCATACCTCTAAAGACTTCTGATTCGATTCTCTAAAAATCTGCATTCAAATTTTTCAATTTAACGTTGATCAAATTTTTGACCCATTTTCATGTCAGTTATTTCTAATTTGACTTGTTTAACGTTGACCCAAAATTGAACTTCGAGAGTCTATAACTTTACCAAGCTTAAGCCGATTCCAAAGTGGCATACCTCTAAAGACTTCCGATTCAATTCTCTAAAAATCTGCATTCAATTTTTCAATTTAACGTTGATAAAATTTTTGACCCATTTTCATGTCAGTTACTTCTAATTCCATGACTTGTTTAACGTTGACCCAAAATTGAACTTCGAGAGTCTATAACTTTACCGAACTTAAGCCGATTCCAAAGTGGCATACCTCTAAAGACTTCTGATTCGATTCTCTACAAACCTGCATTCAAATTTTTCATTTTAACGTTGATCAAATTTTAGATCCATTTTTATGTCAGTTACTTCTAATTCCATGACTTGTTTAACGTTGACCTAAAATTGAACTGCGAGAGTCTATAACTTTACCGAACTTCAGCCGATTCCAAAGTGGCATACCTCTAAAGACTTCTGATTCGATTCTCTAAAAATCTGCATTCAAATTTTTCAATTTAACGTTGATCAAATTTTTGACCCATTTTCATGTCAGTTATTTCTAATTTGACTTGTTTAACTTTGACCCAAAATTGAACTTCGAGAGTCCATAACTTTACCAAGCTTAAGCCGATTCCAAAGTGACATACCTCTAAAGACTTCTGATTCGATTCTCTAAAAATCTGCATTCAAATTTGTCAATTTAACGTTGATCAAATTTTAGACCCATTTTTATGTCAGTTATTTCTAATTTAACTTGTTTAACGTTGACCCAAAATTGAACTTCGAGAGACCATAACTTTACCGAACTTAAGCCGATTCCAAAGTGCCATACCTCTAAAGACTTTGATTCGATTCTCTAAAAATCTGCATTCAAATTTGTCAATTTAACGTTGATCATATTTTAGACCCATTTTCATGTCAGTTATTTCTAATTTGACTTGTTTAACGTTGACCCAAAATTGAACTTTGAGAGTCTATAACTTTACCGAACTTAAGCCGATTCCAAAGTGGCATACCTCTAAAGACTTCCGATTCAATTCTCTAAAAATCTGCATTCAATTTTTTCAATTTAACGTTGATAAAATTTTTGACCCATTTTCATGTCAGTTACTTCTAATTCCATGACTTGTTTAACGTTGACCCAAAATTGAACTTCAAGAGTCTATAACTTTACCGAACTTAAGCCGATTCCAAAGTGGCATACCTCTAAAGACTTCTGATTCGATTCTCTACAAACCTGCATTCAAATTTTTCATTTTAACGTTGATCAAATTTTAGATCCATTTTTATGTCAGTTACTTCTAATTCCATGACTTGTTTAACGTTGACCTAAAATTGAACTGCGAGAGTCTATAAATTTACCGAACTTCAGCCGATTCCAAAGTGGCATACCTCTAAAGACTTCTGATTCGATTCTCTAAAAATCTGCATTCAAATTTTTCAATTTAACGTTGATCAAATTTTTGACCCATTTTCATGTCAGTTATTTCTAATTTGACTTGTTTAACTTTGACCCAAAATTGAACTTCGAGAGTCCATAACTTTACCAAGCTTAAGCCGATTCCAAAGTGACATACCTCTAAAGACTTCTGATTCGATTCTCTAAAAATCTGCATTCAAATTTGTCAATTTAACGTTGATCAAATTTTAGACCCATTTTTATGTCAGTTACTTCTAATTCCATGACTTGTTTAACGTTGACCTAAAATTGAACTGCGAGAGTCTATAACTTTACCGAACTTCAGCCGATTCCAAAGTGGCATACCTCTAAAGACTTCTGATTCGATTCTCTAAATATCTGCATTCAAATTTTTCAATTTAACGTTGATCAAATTTTTGACCCATTTTCATGTCAGTTATTTCTAATTTGACTTGTTTAACTTTGACCCAAAATTGAACTTCGAGAGTCCATAACTTTACCAAGCTTAAGCCGATTCCAAAGTGACATACCTCTAAAGACTTCTGATTTGATTCTCTAAAAATCTGCATTCAAATTTGTCAATTTAACGTTGATCATATTTTAGACCCATTTTCATGTCAGTTATTTCTAATTTGACTTGTTTAACGTTGACCCAAAATTGAACTTTGAGAGTCTATAACTTTACCGAACTTAAGCCGATTCCAAAGTGGCATACCTCTAAAGACTTCTGATTCGATTCTCTAAAAATCTGCATTCAAATTTTTCAATTTAACGTTGATCAAATTTTTGACCCATTTTCATGTCAGTTATTTCTAATTTGACTTGTTTAACTTTGACCCAAAATTGAACTTCGAGAGTCCATAGCTTTACCAAGCTTAAGCCGATTCCAAAGTGACATACCTCTAAAGACTTCTGATTCGATTCTCTAAAAATCTGCATTCAAATTTGTCAATTTAACGTTGATCAAATTTTAGACCCATTTTTATGTCAGTTATTTCTAATTTAACTTGTTTAACGTTGACCCAAAATTGAACTTCGAGAGTCCATAACTTTACCGAACTTACGCCGATTCCAAAGTGCCATACCTCTAAAGACTTCTGATTCGATTCTCTAAAAATCTGCATTCAAATTTGTCAATTTAACGTTGATCATATTTTAGACCCATTTTCATGTCAGTTATTTCTAATTTGACTTGTTCAACGTTGACCCAAAATTGAACTTCGAGAGTCTATAACTTTACCAAGCTTAAACCGATTCCAACGTGGCATACCTCTAAAGACTTCTGATTCGAATCTCTAAAAATCTGCATTCAAATTTTTCAATTTAACGTTGATCAAATTTTTGACCCATTTTCATGTCAGTTATTTCTAATTTGACTTGTTTAACTTTGACCCAAAATTGAACTTCGAGAGTCCATAGCTTTACCAAGCTTAAGCCGATTCCAAAGTGACATACCTCTAAAGACTTCTGATTCGATTCTCTAAAAATCTGCATTCAAATTTGCCAATTAAACGTTGATCATATTTTCGACCCATTTTCATATCAGTTATTTCTAATTTGACTTGTTTTACGTTGACCCAAAATTGAACTTCGAGAGTCTATAACTTTACCGATCTTAAGTCGATTCCAAAGTGGCATACCTCTAAAGACTTCCGATTCAATTCTCTAAAAATCTGCATTCAATTTTTTCAATTTAACGTTGATAAAATTTTTGACCCATTTTCATGTCAGTTACTTCTAATTCCATGACTTGTTTAACGTTGACCCAAAATTGAACTTCAAGAGTCTATAACTTTACCGAACTTAAGCCGATTCCAAAGTGGCATACCTCTAAAGACTTCTGATTCGATTCTCTACAATCCTGCATTCAAATTTTTCATTTTAACGTTGATCAAATTTTAGATCCATTTTTATGTCAGTTACTTCTAATTCCATGACTTGTTTAACGTTGACCCAAAATTGAACTTCAAGAGTCTATAACTTTACCGAACTTAAGCCGATTCCAAAGTGGCATACCTCTAAAGACTTCTGATTCGATTCTCTACAAACCTGCATTCAAATTTTTCATTTTAACGTTGATCAAATTTTAGATCCATTTTTATGTCAGTTATTTCTAATTCCATGACTTGTTTAACGTTGACCTAAAATTGAACTGCGAGAGTCTATAACTTTACCGAACTTCAGCCGATTCCAAAGTGGCATACCTCTAAAGACTTCTGATTCGATTCTCTAAATATCTGCATTCAAATTTTTCAATTTAACGTTGATCAAATTTTTGACCCATTTTCATGTCAGTTATTTCTAATTTGACTTGTTTAACTTTGACCCAAAATTGAACTTCGAGAGTCCATAACTTTACCAAGCTTAAGCCGATTCCAAAGTGACATACCTCTAAAGACTTCTGATTTGATTCTCTAAAAATCTGCATTCAAATTTGTCAATTTAACGTTGATCATATTTTAGACCCATTTTCATGTCAGTTATTTCTAATTTGACTTGTTTAACGTTGACCCAAAATTGAACTTTGAGAGTCTATAACTTTACCGAACTTAAGCCGATTCCAAAGTGGCATACCTCTAAAGACTTCTGATTCGATTCTCTAAAAATCTGCATTCAAATTTTTCAATTTAACGTTGATCAAATTTTTGACCCATTTTCATGTCAGTTATTTCTAATTTGACTTGTTTAACTTTGACCCAAAATTGAACTTCGAGAGTCCATAGCTTTACCAAGCTTAAGCCGATTCCAAAGTGACATACCTCTAAAGACTTCTGATTCGATTCTCTAAAAATCTGCATTCAAATTTGTCAATTTAACGTTGATCAAATTTTAGACCCATTTTTATGTCAGTTATTTCTAATTTAACTTGTTTAACGTTGACCCAAAATTGAACTTCGAGAGTCCATAACTTTACCGAACTTACGCCGATTCCAAAGTGCCATACCTCTAAAGACTTCTGATTCGATTCTCTAAAAATCTGCATTCAAATTTGTCAATTTAACGTTGATCATATTTTAGACCCATTTTCATGTCAGTTATTTCTAATTTGACTTGTTCAACGTTGACCCAAAATTGAACTTCGAGAGTCTATAACTTTACCAAGCTTAAGCCGATTCCAAAGTGGCATACCTCTAAAGACTTCCGATTCAATTCTCTAAAAATCTGCATTCAATTTTTTCAATTTAACGTTGATAAAATTTTTGACCCATTTTCATGTCAGTTACTTCTAATTCCATGACTTGTTTAACGTTGACCCAAAATTGAACTTCAAGAGTCTATAACTTTACCGAACTTAAGCCGATTCCAAAGTGGCATACCTCTAAAGACTTCTGATTCGATTCTCTACAATCCTGCATTCAAATTTTTCATTTTAACGTTGATCAAATTTTAGATCCATTTTTATGTCAGTTACTTCTAATTCCATGACTTGTTTAACGTTGACCTAAAATTGAACTGCGAGAGTCTATAACTTTACCGAACTTCAGCCGATTCCAAAGTGGCATACCTCTAAAGACTTCTGATTCGATTCTCTAAAAATCTGCATTCAAATTTTTCAATTTAACGTTGATCAAATTTTTGACCCATTTTCATGTCAGTTATTTCTAATTTGACTTGTTCAACGTTGACCCAAAATTGAACTTCGAGAGTCTATAACTTTACCAAGCTTAAGCCGATTCCAAAGTGGCATACCTCTAAAGACTTCCGATTCAATTCTCTAAAAATCTGCATTCAATTTTTTCAATTTAACGTTGATAAAATTTTTGACCCATTTTCATGTCAGTTACTTCTAATTCCATGACTTGTTTAACGTTGACCCAAAATTGAACTTCAAGAGTCTATAACTTTACCGAACTTAAGCCGATTCCAAAGTGGCATACCTCTAAAGACTTCTGATTCGATTCTCTACAAAACCTGCATTCAAATTTTTCATTTTAACGTTGATCAAATTTTAGATCCATTTTTATGTCAGTTACTTCTAATTCCATGACTTGTTTAACGTTGACCTAAAATTGAACTGCGAGAGTCTATAACTTTACCGAACTTCAGCCGATTCCAAAGTGGCATACCTCTAAAGACTTCTGATTCGATTCTCTAAAAATCTGCATTCAAATTTTTCAATTTAACGTTGATCAAATTTTTGACCCATTTTCATGTCAGTTATTTCTAATTTGACTTGTTTAACTTTGACCCAAAATTGAACTTCGAGAGTCTATAACTTTACCAAGCTTAAGCCGATTCCAAAGTGGCATACCTCTAAAGACTTCCGATTCAATTCTCTAAAAATCTGCATTCAATTTTTTCAATTTAACGTTGATAAAATTTTTGACCCATTTTCATGTCAGTTACTTCTAATTCCATGACTTGTTTAACGTTGACCCAAAATTGAACTTCAAGAGTCTATAACTTTACCGAACTTAAGCCGATTCCAAAGTGGCATACCTCTAAAGACTTCTGATTCGATTCTCTACAAACCTGCATTCAAATTTTTCATTTTAACGTTGATCAAATTTTAGATCCATTTTTATGTCAGTTACTTCTAATTCCATGACTTGTTTAACGTTGACCTAAAATTGAACTGCGAGAGTCTATAACTTTACCGAACTTCAGCCGATTCCAAAGTGGCATACCTCTAAAGACTTCTGATTCGATTCTCTAAAAATCTGCATTCAAATTTTTCAATTTAACGTTGATCAAATTTTTGACCCATTTTCATGTCAGTTATTTCTAATTTGACTTGTTTAACTTTGACCCAAAATTGAACTTCGAGAGTCCATAACTTTACCAAGCTTAAGCCGATTCCAAAGTGACATACCTCTAAAGACTTCTGATTCGATTCTCTAAAAATCTGCATTCAAATTTGTCAATTTAACGTTGATCAAATTTTAGACCCATTTTTATGTCAGTTATTTCTAATTTAACTTGTTTAACGTTGACCCAAAATTGAACTTCGAGAGACCATAACTTTACCGAACTTAAGCCGATTCCAAAGTGCCATACCTCTAAAGACTTTGATTCGATTCTCTAAAAATCTGCATTCAAATTTGTCAATTTAACGTTGATCATATTTTAGACCCATTTTCATGTCAGTTATTTCTAATTTGACTTGTTTAACGTTGACCCAAAATTGAACTTTGAGAGTCTATAACTTTACCGAACTTAAGCCGATTCCAAATTGGCATACCTCTAAAGACTTCTGATTCGATTCTCTAAAAATCTGCATTCAAATTTTTCAATTTAACGTTGATCAAATTTTTTGACCCATTTTCATGTCAGTTATTTCTAATTTGACTTGTTTAACTTTGACCCAAAATTGAACTTCGAGAGTCCATAGCTTTACCAAGCTTAAGCCGATTCCAAAGTGACATACCTCTAAAGACTTCTGATTCGATTCTCTAAAAATCTGCATTCAAATTTGTCAATTTAACGTTGATCAAATTTTAGACCCATTTTTATGTCAGTTATTTCTAATTTAACTTGTTTAACGTTGACCCAAAATTGAACTTCGAGAGTCCATAACTTTACCGAACTTACGCCGATTCCAAAGTGCCATACCTCTAAAGACTTCTGATTCGATTCTCTAAAAATCTGCATTCAAATTTGTCAATTTAACGTTGATCATATTTTAGACCCATTTTCATATCAGTTATTTCTAATTTGACTTGTTTTACGTTGACCCAAAATTGAACTTCGAGAGTCTATAACTTTACCGATCTTAAGTCGATTCCAAAGTGGCATACCTCTAAAGACTTCCGATTCAATTCTCTAAAAATCTGCATTCAATTTTTTCAATTTAACGTTGATAAAATTTTTGACCCATTTTCATGTCAGTTACTTCTAATTCCATGACTTGTTTAACGTTGACCCAAAATTGAACTTCAAGAGTCTATAACTTTACCGAACTTAAGCCGATTCCAAAGTGGCATACCTCTAAAGACTTTTGATTCGATTCTCTAAAAATCTACATTCAAATTTTTTCATTTTACGTTGATCAAATTTTTGACCAATTTTCATGTCAATTATTTCTAATTTGACTTATTTAACGTTGACCCAAAATTGAACTTCGAGAGTGTATAACTTTACCGAACTTAAGCCGATTCCAAAGTGGCATACCTCTAAAGACTTCTGATTCGATTCTTTAAAAATCTGCATTCAAATTTGTCAATTTAACGTTAATCAAATTTTAGACCCATTTTGATGTCAGTTATTTCTAATTTGACTTGTTTAACGTTGACCCAAAATTGAACTTCGAGAGTCCATAACTTTACCGAACTTACGCCGATTCCAAAGTGCCATACCTCTAAAGACTTCTGATTCGATTCTCTAAAAATCTGCATTCAAATTTGTCAATTTAACGTTGATCATATTTTAGACCCATTTTCATATCAGTTATTTCTAATTTGACTTGTTTTACGTTGACCCAAAATTGAACTTCGAGAGTCTATAACTTTACCGATCTTAAGTCGATTCCAAAGTGGCATACCTCTAAAGACTTCCGATTCAATTCTCTAAAAATCTGCATTCAATTTTTTCAATTTAACGTTGATAAAATTTTTGACCCATTTTCATGTCAGTTACTTCTAATTCCATGACTTGTTTAACGTTGACCCAAAATTGAACTTCAAGAGTCTATAACTTTACCGAACTTAAGCCGATTCCAAAGTGGCATACCTCTAAAGACTTCTGATTCGATTCTCTAAAAATCTACATTCAAATTTTTCATTTTACGTTGATCAAATTTTTGACCAATTTTCATGTCAATTATTTCTAATTTGACTTATTTAACGTTGACCCAAAATTGAACTTCGAGAGTGTATAACTTTACCGAACTTAAGCCGATTCCAAAGTGGCATACCTCTAAAGACTTCTGATTCGATTCTCTACAAACCTGCATTCAAATTTTTCATTTTAACGTTGATCAAATTTTAGATCCATTTTTATGTCAGTTATTTCTAATTTGACTTGTTTAACGTAAACCCAAAATTGAACTTCGAGTGTCCATAACTTTACCGAACTTAAGCCGATTCCAAAGTGACATACCTCTAAAGACTTCTGATTCGATTCTCTAAAAATCTGCATTCAAATTTTTCAATTTAACGTTGATCAAATTTTTCACCATTTTTCATGTCAGTTATTTCTAATTCCTTGACTTGTTTTACGTTGACCCAAAATTGAACTTCGAGAGTCTATAACTTTACCGAACTTAAGCCGATTCCAATGTGCCATACCTCTAAAGACTTCTGATTCGATTCTCTAAAAATCTGCATTCAAATTTGTCAATTTAACGTTGATCATATTTTAGACCCATTTTCATGTCGGTTATTTCTAATTTGACTTGTTTAACGTTGACCCAAAATTGAAATTCGAGAGTCTATAACTTTACCGAACTTAAGCCGATTCCAAAGTGGCATACCTCTAAAGACTTCTGATTCGATTCTCTAAAAATCTGCATTCAAATTTTTCAATTTAACGTTGATCAAATTTTTGACCCATTTTCATGTCAGTTATTTCTAATTTGACTTGTTTAACGTTGACCCAAAATTGAACTTCGAGAGACCATAACTTTACCGAACTTAAGCCGATTCCAATGTGCCATACCTCTAAAGACTTCTGATTCGATTCTCTAAAAATCTGCATTCAAATTTGTCAATTTAACGTTGATCATATTTTAGACCCATTTTCATGTCGGTTATTTCTAATTTGACTTGTTTAACGTTGACCCAAAATTGAACTTCGAGAGTCTATAACTTTACCGAACTTAAGCCGATTCCAAAGTGGCATACCTCTAAAGACTTCTGATTCGATTCTCTTAAAATCTGCATTCAAATTTTTCAATTTAACGTTGATCAAATTTTTGACCCATTTTCATGTCAGTTATTTCTAATTTGACTTGTTTAACTTTAACCCAAAATTGAACTTCGAGAGTCCATAACTTTACCAAGCTTAAGACGATTCCAAAGTGGCAGACCTCTAAAGACTTCTGATTCGATTGTCTAAAAATCTGCATTCAAATTTCTCAATTTAACGTTGATCAAATTTTTGACCCATTTTCATGTCAGTTATTTCTAATTTGACTTGTTTAACTTTAACCCAAAATTGAACTTCGAGAGATCATAACTTTACCGAACTTAAGCCGATTCCAATGTGCCATACCTCTAAAGTCTTCTGATTCGATTCTCTAAAAATCTGCATTCAAATTTGTCAATTTAACGTTGATCATATTTTAGACCCATTTTCATGTCGGTTATTTCTAATTTGACTTGTTTAACGTTGACCCAAAATTGAACTTCGAGAGTCTATAACTTTACCGATCTTAAGCCGATTCCAAAGTGGCATACCTCTAAAGACTTCTGATTCGATTCTCTAAAAATCTGCATTCAAATTTTTCAATTTAACGTTGATCAAATTTTTGACCCATTTTCATGTCAGTTATTTCTAATTTGACTTGTTTAACTTTAACCCAAAATTGAACTTCGAGAGTCCATAACTTTACCAAGCTTAAGCCGATTCCAAAGTGGCATACCTCTAAAGACTTCTGATTCGATTCTCTAAAAATCTGCATTCAAATTTGTCAATTTAACGTTGATCAAATTTTAGACCCATTTTTATGTCAGTTATTTCTAATTTGACTTGTTTAACGTTGACCCAAAATTGAACTTCGAGAGTCCATAACTTTACCGAACTTAAGCCGATTCCAAAGTGCCATACCTCTATAGACTTCTGATTCGATTCTCTAAAAATCTGCATTCAAATTTTTTCAATTTAACGTTGATCATATTTTAGACCCATTTTCATGTCAGTTATTTCTAATTTGACTTGTTTAACGTTGACCCAAAATTGAACTTCGAGAGTCTATAACTTTACCGATCTTAAGTCGATTCCAAAGTGGCATACCTCTAAAGACTTCTGATTCGATTCTCTAAAAATCTGCATTCAATTTTTTCAATTTAACGTTGATCAAATTTTTGACCCATTTTCATGTCAGTTATTTCTACTTCCATGACGTGTTTAACGTTGACTCAAAATTGAACTTCGAGAGTCTATAACTTTACCGAACTTAAGCCGATTCCAAAGTGGCATACCTCTAAAGACTTCTGATTCGATTCTCTAAAAATCTGCATTCAAATTTTTCAATTTAACGTTGATCAAATTTTTGACCCATTTTCATGCCAGTTATTTCTAATTTGACTTATTTAACGTTGACCCAAAATTGAACTTCGAGAGTCTATAACTTTACCGAACTTAAGTCGATTCCAAAGTGGCATACCTCTAAAGACTTCTGATTCGATTCTCTAAAAATCTGCATTCAAATTTTTCAATTTAACGTTGATCAAATTTTTGACCCATTTTCATGTCAGTTATTTCTACTTCCATGACTTGTTTAACGTTGACTCAAAATTGAACTTCGAGAGTCTATAACTTTACCGAACTTAAGCCGATTCCAAAGTGCCATACCTCTATAGACTTCTGATTCGATTCTCTAAAAATCTGCATTCAAATTTTTCAATTTAACGTTGATCAAATTTTAGCTTTATATGTTTAACGTTGACCCAACATTGAACTTCGAGAGCTATAACTTTACCGAACTTAAGCCGATTCCAAAGTGGCATATCTCTAAACACTTCTGATACAATTCTCTAAAACTCTGCATTCAAATTTTTCAATTTAACGTTGATCAAATTTTTCACCATTTTTCATGTCAGTTATTTCTAATTCCATGACTTGTTTAACGTTGACCCAAAATTGAACTTCGAGAGTCTATAACTTTACCGAACTTAAGCCGATTCCAAAGTGGCATACCTCTAAAGACTTCTGATTCGATTCTCTAAAAATCTACATTCAAATTTTTTCATTTTACGTTGATCAAATTTTTGACCAATTTTCATGTCAATTATTTCTAATTTGACTTATTTAACGTTGACCCAAAATTGAACTTCGAGAGTGTATAACTTTACCGAACTTAAGCCGATTCCAAAGTGGCATACCTCTAAAGACTTCTGATTCGATTCTCTACAAACCTGCATTCAAATTTTTCATTTTAACGTTGATCAAATTTTAGATCCATTTTTATGTCAGTTATTTCTAATTTGACTTGTTTAACGTAAACCCAAAATTGAACTTCGAGTGTCCATAACTTTACCGAACTTAAGCCGATTCCAAAGTGACATACCTCTAAAGACTTCTGATTCGATTCTCTAAAAATCTGCATTCAAATTTTTCAATTTAACGTTGATCAAATTTTTCACCATTTTTCATGTCAGTTATTTCTAATTCCTTGACTTGTTTTACGTTGACCCAAAATTGAACTTCGAGAGTCTATAACTTTACCGAACTTAAGCCGATTCCAATGTGCCATACCTCTAAAGACTTCTCATTCGATTCTCTAAAAATCTGCATTCAAATTTGTCAATTTAACGTTGATCATATTTTAGACCCATTTTCATGTCGGTTATTTCTAATTTGACTTGTTTAACGTTGACCCAAACTTGAAATTCGAGAGTCTATAACTTTACCGAACTTAAGCCGATTCCAAAGTGGCATACCTCTAAAGACTTCTGATTCGATTCTCTAAAAATCTGCATTCAAATTTTTCAATTTAACGTTGATCAAATTTTTGACCCATTTTCATGTCAGTTATTTCTAATTTGACTTGTTTAACGTTGACCCAAAATTGAACTTCGAGAGACCATAACTTTACCGAACTTAAGCCGATTCCAATGTGCCATACCTCTAAAGACTTCTGATTCGATTCTCTAAAAATCTGCATTCAAATTTGTCAATTTAACGTTGATCATATTTTAGACCCATTTTCATGTCGGTTATTTCTAATTTGACTTGTTTAACGTTGACCCAAAATTGAACTTCGAGAGTCTATAACTTTACCGAACTTAAGCCGATTCCAAAGTGGCATACCTCTAAAGACTTCTGATTCGATTCTCTTAAAATCTGCATTCAAATTTTTCAATTTAACGTTGATCAAATTTTTGACCCATTTTCATGTCAGTTATTTCTAATTTGACTTGTTTAACTTTAACCCAAAATTGAACTTCGAGAGTCCATAACTTTACCAAGCTTAAGACGATTCCAAAGTGGCAGACCTCTAAAGACTTCTGATTCGATTGTCTAAAAATCTGCATTCAAATTTCTCAATTTAACGTTGATCAAATTTTTGACCCATTTTCATGTCAGTTATTTCTAATTTGACTTGTTTAACTTTAACCCAAAATTGAACTTCGAGAGATCATAACTTTACCGAACTTAAGCCGATTCCAATGTGCCATACCTCTAAAGTCTTCTGATTCGATTCTCTAAAAATCTGCATTCAAAGTTGTCAATTTAACGTTGATCATATTTTAGACCCATTTTCATGTCGGTTATTTCTAATTTGACTTGTTTAACGTTGACCCAAAATTGAACTTCGAGAGTCTATAACTTTACCGATCTTAAGTCGATTCCAAAGTGGCATACCTCTAAAGACTTCTGATTCGATTCTCTAAAAATCTGCATTCAATTTTTTCAATTTAACGTTGATAAAATTTTTGACCCATTTTCACGTCAGTTATTTCTACTTCCATGACGTGTTTAACGTTGACTCAAAATTGAACTTCGAGAGTCTATAACTTTACCGAACTTAAGCCGATTCCAAAGTGCCATACCTCTATAGACTTCTGATTCGATTCTCTAAAAATCTGCATTCAAATTTTTCAATTTAACGTTGATCAAATTTTGACCCAACATTGAACTTCGAGAGTGTATAACTTTACCGAACTTAAGCCGATTCCAAAGTGGCATATCTCTAAACACTTCTGATACAATTCTCTAAAACTCTGCATTCAAATTTTTCAATTTAACGTTGATCAAATTTTTCACCATTTTTCATGTCAGTTATTTCTAATTCCATGACTTGTTTAACGTTGACCCAAAATTGAACTTCGAGAGTCTATAACTTTACCGATCTTAAGTCGATTCCAAAGTGGCATACCTCTAAAGACTTCTGATTCGATTCTCTAAAAATCTGCATTCAAATTTGTCAATTTAACAATGATTATATTTTAGACCCATTTTCATGTCAGTTATTTCTAATTTGACTTGTTTAACGTTGACCCAAAATTGAACTTCGAGAGTCTATAACTTTACCGATCTTAAGTCGATTCCAAAGTGGCATACCTCTAAAGACTTCTGATTCGATTCTCTAAAAATCTGCATTCAAATTTTTTCAATTTAACGTTGATAAAATTTTTGACCCATTTTCATGTCAGTTATTTCTAATTCCATGACTTGCTTAACGTTGACCCAAAATTGAACTTCTAGAGTCTATAACTTTACCGAACTGAAGCCGATTCCAAAGTGGCATACCTCTAAAGACTTCTGATTCGATTCTCTAAAAATCTGCATTCAAATTTGTCAATTTAACGTTGATCATATTTTAGACCCATTTTCATGTCAGTTATTTCTAATTTGACTTGTTTAACGTTGACCCAAAATTGAACTTCGAGAGTCTATAACTTTACCGATCTTAAGTCGATTCCTCTAAAGACTTCTGATTCGATTCTCTAAAAATCTGCATTCAATTTTTTCAATTTAACGTTGATAAAATTTTTGACCCATTTTCATGTCAGTTATTTCTAATTCCATGACTTGTTTAACGTTGACCCAAAATTGAACTTCGAGAGTCTATAACTTTACCGAACTTAAGCAGATTCCAAAGTGGCATACCTCTAAAGACTTCTGATTCGATTCTCTAAAAATCTACATTCAACTTTTCATTTTACGTTGATCAAATTTTTGACCAATTTTCATGTCAGTTATTTCTAATTTGACTTATTTAACGTTGACCCAAAATTGAACTTCGAGAGTGTATAACTTTACCGAACTTAAGCCGCTTCCAAAGTGGCATACCTCTAAAGACTTCTGATTCGATTCTCTAAAAATCTGCATTCAAATTTGTCAATTTAACGTTGATCATATTTTAGACCCATTTTCATGTCAGTTATTTCTAATTTGACTTGATTAACGTTGACCCAAAATTGAACTGCGAGAGTCTATAACTTTACCGAACTTAAGCCGATTCCAAAGTGGCATACCTCTAAAGACTTCTGATTCGATTCTCTAAAAATCTGCATTCAAATTTGTCAATTTAACGTTGATCAAATTTTTGACCCATTTTCATGTCAGTTATTTCTAATTTGACTTGTTTAACTTTGACCCAAAATTGAACTGCGAGAGTCCATAACTTTACCAAGCTTAAGACGATTCCAAAGTGGCATACCTCTAAAGACTTCTGATTCGATTCTCTAAAAATCTGCATTCAAATTTGTCAATTTAACGTTGATAACGTTAATAACTTGTTTAACGTTGACCCAAAATTGAACTTCGAGAGTCTATAACTTTACCGAACTTAAGCCGATTCCATACCTCTAAAGATTTCTGATTCGATTCTCTAAAAATCTGCATTCAAATTTGTCAATTTAACGTTAATCATATTTTAGACCCATTTTCATGTCAGTTATTTCTAATTTGTCTTGTTTAACGTTGACCCAAAATTGAACTTCGAGAGTCTAGCACTTTACCGAACTTAAGCCGATTCCAAAGTGCCATACCTCTAAAGATTTCTGATTCGATTCTCTAAAATCTGCATTCAAATTTGTCAATTTAACGTTGATCATATTTTAGACCCATTTTCATGTCAGTTATTTCTAATTTGACTTGTTTAACGTTGACCCAAAATTGAACTTCTAGACTCTATAACTTTACCGATCTTAAGTCGATTCCAAAGTGGCATACCTCTAAAGACTTCTGATTCGATTCCCTAAAAATCTGCATTTAATTTTTTTTAATTTAACGTTGATAAAATTTTTGACCCATTTTCATGTCAGTTATTTCTAATTCGATGACTTGTTTAACGTTGACCCAAAATTGAACTTCGAGAGTCTATAACTTTACCGAACTTAAGCCGATTCCAAAGTGCCATACCTCTAAAGATTTCTGATTCGATTCTCTAAAAATCTGCATTCAAATTTGTCAATTTAACGTTGATCATATTTTAGACCCATTTTCATGTCAGTTATTTCTAATTTGACTTGTTTAACGTTGACCCAAAATTGAACTTCGAGAGTCTAGCACTTTACCGAACTTAAGCCGATTCCAAAGTGCCATACCTCTAAAGATTTCTGATTCGATTCTCTAAAATCTGCATTCAAATTTGTCAATTTAACGTTGATCATATTTTAGACCCATTTTCATGTCAGTTATTTCTATTTTGACTTGTTTAACGTTGACCCAAAATTGAACTTCGAGAGTCTATAACTTTACCGATCTTAAGTCGATTCCAAAGTGGCATACCTCTAAAGACTTCTGATTCGATTCTCTAAAAATCTGCATTTAATTTTTTCAATTTAACGTTGATAAAATTTGTGACCCATTTTCATGTCAGTTATTTCTAATTCCATGACTTGTTTAACGTTGACCCAAAATTGAACTTCGAGAGTCGGTAAAGTTACCGAACTTAAGCCGATTCCAAAGTGGCATACCTCTAAAGACTTCTGATTCGATTCTCTAAAAATCTACATTCAACTTTTCATTTTACGTTGATCAAATTTTTGACCAATTTTCATGTCAGTTATTTCTAATTTGACTTATTTAACGTTGACCCAAAATTGAACTTCGAGAGTGTATAACTTTACCGAACTTAAGCCGCTTCCAAAGTGGCATACCTCTAAAGACTTCTGATTCGATTCTCTAAAAATCTGCATTCAAATTTGTCAATTTAACGTTGATCAAATTTTAGACCCATTTTCATGTCAGTTATTTCTAATTTGACTTGTTTAACGTTGACCCAAAATTGAACTTCTAGAGTCTATAACTTTACCGAACTTAAGCCGATTCCAAAGTGGCATACCTCTAAAGACTTCTGATTCGATTCTCTAAAAATCTGCATTCAAATTTGTCAATTTAACGTTGATCATATTTTAGACCCATTTTCATGTCAGTTATTTCTAATTTGACTTGTTTAACGTTGACCCAAAATTGAACTGCGAGAGTCTATAACTTTACCGAACTTAAGCCGATTCCAAAGTGCCATACCTCTAAAGACTTCTGATTCGATTCTCTAAAAATCTGCATTCAAATTTTTCAATTTAACGTTGATCATATTTTAGACCCATTTTCATGTCAGTTATTTCTAATTTGACTTGTTTAACGTTGACCCAAAATTGAACTGCGAGAGTCTATAACTTTACCGAACTTAAGCCGATTCCAAAGTGCCATACCTCTAAAGACTTCTGATTCGATTCTCTAAAAATCTGCATTCAAATTTTTCAATTTAACGTTGATCATATTTTAGACCCATTTTCATGTCAGTTATTTCTAATTTGACTTGTTTAACTTTGACCCAAAATTGAACTTCGAGAGTCCATAACTTTACCAAGCTTAAGACGATTCCAAAGTGGCATACCTCTAAAGACTTCTGATTCGATTCTCTAAAAATCTGCATTCAAATTTGTCAATTTAACGTTGATCATATTTTAGACCCATTTTCATGTCAGTTATTTCTAATTTGACTTGTTTAACGTTGACCCAAAATTGAACTTCGAGAGTCTATAACTTTACCGAACTTAAGCCGATTCCAAAGTGGCATACCTCTAAAGACTTCTGATTCGATTCTCTAAAAATCTGCATTCAAATTTGTCAATTTAACGTTGATCAAATTTTAGACCCATTTTTATGTCAGTTATTTCTAATTTGACTTGTTTAACTCTGACCCAAAATTGAACTTCGAGAGTCCATAACTTTACCAAGCTTAAGACGATTCCAAAGTGGCATACCTCTAAAGACTTCTGATTCGATTCTCTAAAAATCTGCATTCAAATTTGTCAATTTAACGTTGATAACGTTGATAACTTGTTTAACGTTGACCCAAAATTGAACTTCGAGAGTCTATAACTTTACCGAACTTAAGCCGATTCCAAAGTGCCATACCTCTAAAGACTTCTGATTCGATTCTCTAAAAATCTGCATTCAAATTTGTCAATTTAACGTTGATCATATTTTAGACCCACTTTCATGTCAGTTATTTCTTATTTGACTTGTTTAACGTTGACCCAAAATTGAACTTCGAGAGTCTATAACTTTACCGAACTTAAGCCGATTCCAAAGTGGCATACCTCTAAAGACTTCTGATTCGATTCTCTAAAAATCTGCATTCAAATTTTTCAATTTAACGTTGATCAAATTTTTGACCCATTTTCATGTCAGTTATTTCTAATTTGACTTGTTTATTTTTGACCCAAAGTTGAACTTCGAGAGTCCATAACTTTACCAAGCTTAAGCCGATTCCAAAGTGGCATACCTCAAAAGACTTCTGATTCGATTCTCTAAAAATCTGCATTCAAATTTGTCAATTTAACGTTGATCAAATTTTAGACCCATTTTTATGTCAGTTATTTCAAATTTGACTTGTTTAATGTTGGCCCAAAATGGAACTTCAAGATTCCATAACTTTACCGAACTTAAGCCGATTCCAAAGTGCCATACCTCTAAAGACTTCTGATTCGATTCTCTAAAAATCTGCATTCAAATTTGTCAATTTAACGTTGATCATATTTTAGACCAATTTTCATGTCAGTTATTTCTAATTTGACTTGTTTAACGTTGACCCAAAATTGAACTTCGAGAGTCTATAACTTTACCGATCTTAAGTCGATTCCAAAGTGGCATACCTCTAAGGACTTCTGATTCGATTCTCTAAAAATCTACATTCAAATTTTTTCATTTTACGTTGATCAAATTTTTGACCAATTTTCATGCCAGTTATTTCTAATTTGACTTATTTAACGTTGACCCAAAATTGAACTTCGAGAGTGTATAACTTTACCGAACTTAAGCCGCTTCCAAAGTGGCATACCTCTAAAGACTTCTGATTCGATTCTTTAAACATCTGCATTCAAATTTTTCAATTTAACGTTGATCAAATTTTGACCCAAAATTGAACTTGACGAGTGTATAACTTTACCGAACTTAAGCCGATTCCAAAGTGGCATATCTCTAAAGACTTCTGATACAATTCTCTAAAACTCTGCATTCAAATTTTTCAATTTAACGTTGATCAAATTTTTCACCATTTTTCATGTCAGTTATTTCTAATTCCATGACTTGTTTAACGTTGACCCAAAATTGAACTTCGAGAGTCTATAACTTTACCGAACTTAAGCCGATTCCAAAGTGGCATACCTCTAAAGACTTCTGATTCGATTCTCTAAAAATCTGCATTCAAATTTTTCAATTTAACGTTGATCAAATTTTTGACCCATTTTCATGTCAGTTATTTCTAATTTAACTTGTTTAACTTTGATCCAAAATTGAACTTCGAGAGTCCATAACTTTACCAAGCTTAAGCCGATTCCAAAGTGGCATACCTCTAAAGACTTCTGGTTCGATTCTCTAAAAATCTGCATTCAAATTTGTCAATTTAACAATGATTATATTTTAGACCCATTTTCATGTCAGTTATTTCTAATTTGACTTGTTTAACGTTAACCCAAAATTGAACTTCGAGAGTCTATAACTTTACCGATCTTAAGTCGATTCCAAAGTGGCATACCTCTAAAGACTTCTGATTCGATTCTCTAAAAATCTGCATTCAATTTTTTCAATTTAACGTTGATAAAATTTTTGACCCATTTTCATGTCAGTTATTTCTAATTCCATGACTTGTTTAACGTTGACTCAAAATTGAACTTCTAGAGTCTATAACTTTACCGAACTGAAGCCGATTCCAAAGTGGCATACCTCTAAAGACTTCTGATTCGATTCTCTACAAATCTGCATTCAAATTTGTCAATTTAACGTTGATCATATTTTAGACCCATTTTCATGTCAGTTATTTCTAATTTGACTTGTTTAACGTTGACCCAAAATTGAACTTCGAGAGTCTATAACTTTACCGATCTTAAGTCTATTCCAAAGTGGCATACCTCTAAAGACTTCTGATTCGATTCTCTAAAAACCTGCATTCAATTTTTTCAATTTAACGTTGATAAAATTTTTGACCCATTTTCATGTCAGTTATTTCTAATTCCATGACTTGTTTAACGTTGACCCAAAATTGAACTTCGAGAGTCTATAACTTTACCGAACTTAAGCAGATTCCAAAGTGGCATACCTCTAAAGACTTCTGATTCGATTCTCTAAAAATCTACATTCAACTTTTCATTTTACGTTGATCAAATTTTTGACCAATTTTCATGTCAGTTATTTCTAATTTGACTTATTTAACGTTGACCCAAAATTGAACTTCGAGAGTCTATAACTTTACCGAACTTAAGCCGATTCCAAAGTGCCATACCTCTAAAGATTTCTGATTCGATTCTCTAAAAATCTGCATTCAAATTTGTCAATTTAACGTTGATCATATTTTAGACCCATTTTCATGTCAGTTATTTCTAATTTGACTTGTTTAACGTTGACCCAAAATTGAACTTCGAGAGTCTAGCACTTTACCGAACTTAAGCCGATTCCAAAGTGCCATACCTCTAAAGATTTCTGATTCGATTCTCTAAAATCTGCATTCAAATTTGTCAATTTAACGTTGATCATATTTTAGACCCATTTTCATGTCAGTTATTTCTAATTTGACTTGTTTAACGTTGACCCAAAATTGAACTTCTAGACTCTATAACTTTACCGATCTTAAGTCGATTCCAAAGTGGCATACCTCTAAAGACTTCTGATTCGATTCTCTAAAAATCTGCATTTAATTTTTTCAATTTAACGTTGATAAAATTTTTGACCCATTTTCATGTCAGTTATTTCTAATTCCATGACTTGTTTAACGTTGACCCAAAATTGAACTTCGAGAGTCGGTAAAGTTACCGAACTTAAGCCGATTCCAAAGTGGCATACCTCTAAAGACTTCTGATTCGATTCTCTAAAAATCTACATTCAACTTTTCATTTTACGTTGATCAAATTTTTGACCAATTTTCATGTCAGTTATTTCTAATTTGACTTATTTAACGTTGACCCAAAATTGAACTTCGAGAGTGTATAACTTTACCGAACTTAAGCCGCTTCCAAAGTGGCATACCTCTAAAGACTTCTGATTCGATTCTCTAAAAATCTGCATTCAAATTTGTCAATTTAACGTTGATCAAATTTTAGACCTATTTTCATGTCAGTTATTTCTAATTTGACTTGTTTAACGTTGACCCAAAATTGAACTTCTAGAGTCTATAACTTTACCGAACTTAAGCCGATTCCAAAGTGGCATACCTCTAAAGACTTCTGATTCGATTCTCTAAAAATCTATATTCAAATTTGTCAATTTAACGTTGATCATATTTTAGACCCATTTTCATGTCAGTTATTTCTAATTTGACTTGTTTAACGTTGACCCAAAATTGAACTGCGAGAGTCTATAACTTTACCGAACTTAAGCCGATTCCAAAGTGCCATACCTCTAAAGACTTCTGATTCGATTCTCTAAAAATCTGCATTCAAATTTTTCAATTTAACGTTGATCATATATTAGACCCATTTTCATGTCAGTTATTTCTAATTTGACTTGTTTAACGTTGACCCAAAATTGAACTGCGAGAGTCTATAACTTTACCGAACTTAAGCCGATTCCAAAGTGCCATACCTCTAAAGACTTCTGATTCGATTCTCTAAAAATCTGCATTCAAATTTTTCAATTTAACGTTGATCATATTTTAGACCCATTTTCATGTCAGTTATTTCTAATTTGACTTGTTTAACTTTGACCCAAAATTGAACTTCGAGAGTCCATAACTTTACCAAGCTTAAGACGATTCCAAAGTGGCATACCTCTAAAGACTTCTGATTCGGTTCTCTAAAAATCTGCATTCAAATTTGTCAATTTAACGTTGATCATATTTTAGACCCATTTTTATGTCAGTTATTTCTAATTTGACTTGTTTAACTTTGACCCAAAATTGAACTTCGAGAGTCCATAACTTTACCAAGCTTAAGACGATTCCAAAGTGGCATACCTCTAAAGACTTCTGATTCGATTCTCTAAAAATCTGCATTCAAATTTGTCAATTTAACGTTGATAACGTTGATAACTTGTTTAACGTTGACCCAAAATTGAACTTCGAGAGTCTATAACTTTACCGAACTTAAGCCGATTCCAAAGTGCCATACCTCTAAAGACTTCTTATTCGATTCTCTAAAAATCTGCATTCAAATTTGTCAATTTAACGTTGATCATATTTTAGACCCATTTTCATGTCAGTTATTTCTTATTTGACTTGTTTAATGTTGACCCAAAATTGAACTTCGAGAGTCTATAACTTTACCGAACTTAAGCCGATTCCAAAGTGGCATACCTCTAAAGACTTCTGATTCGATTCTCTAAAAATCTGCATTCAAATTTTTCAATTTAACGTTGATCAAATTTTTGACCCATTTTCATGTCAGTTATTTCTAATTTGACTTGTTTATTTTTGACCCAAAGTTGAACTTCGAGAGTCCATAACTTTACCAAGCTTAAGCCGATTCCAAAGTGGCATACCTCAAAAGACTTCTGATTCGATTCTCTAAAAATCTGCATTCAAATTTGTCAATTTAACGTTGATCAAATTTTAGACCCATTTTTATGTCAGTTATTTCAAATTTGACTTGTTTAATGTTGGCCCAAAATGGAACTTCAAGATTCCATAACTTTACCGAACTTAAGCCGATTCCAAAGTGCCATACCTCTAAAGACTTCTGATTCGATTCTCTAAAAATCTGCATTCAAATTTGTCAATTTAACGTTGATCATATTTTAGACCAATTTTCATGTCAGTTATTTCTAATTTGACTTGTTTAACGTTGACCCAAAATTGAACTTCGAGAGTCTATAACTTTACCGATCTTAAGTCGATTCCAAAGTGGCATACCTCTAAGGACTTCTGATTCGATTCTCTAAAAATCTATATTCAAATTTTTTCATTTTACGTTGATCAAATTTTTGACCAATTTTCATGCCAGTTATTTCTAATTTGACTTATTTAACGTTGACCCAAAATTGAACTTCGAGAGTGTATAACTTTACCGAACTTAAGCCGCTTCCAAAGTGGCATACCTCTAAAGACTTCTGATTCGATTCTTTAAAAATCTGCATTCAAATTTTTCAATTTAACGTTGATCAAATTTTTCACCATTTTTCATGTCAGTTATTTCTAATTCCATGACTTGTTTAACGTTGACCCAAACTTGAACTTCGAGAGTCTATAACTTTACCGAACTTAAGCCGATTCCAAAGTGGCATACCTCTAAAGACTTCTGATTCGATTCTCTAAAAATCTGCATTCAAATTTTTCAATTTAACGTTGATCAAATTTTTGACCCATTTTCATGTCAGTTATTTCTAATTTAACTTGTTTAACTTTGATCCAAAATTGAACTTCGAGAGTCCATAACTTTACCAAGCTTAAGCCGATTCCAAAGTGGCATACCTCTAAAGACTTCTGATTCGATTCTCTAAAAATCTGCATTCAAATTTGTCAATTTAACAATGATTATATTTTAGACCCATTTTCATGTCAGTTATTTCTAATTTGACTTGTTTAACGTTGACCCAAAATTGAACTTCGAGAGTCTATAACTTTACCGATCTTAAGTCGATTCCAAAGTGGCATACCTCTAAAGACTTCTGATTCGATTCTCTAAAAATCTGCATTCAATTTTTTCAATTTAACGTTGACAAAATTTTTGACCCATTTTCATGTCAGTTATTTCTAATTCCATGACTTGTTTAACGTTGACCCAAAATTGAACTTCTAGAGTCTATAACTTTACCGAACTGAAGCCGATTCCAAAGTGGCATACCTCTAAAGACTTCTGATTCGATTCTCTAAAAATCTGCATTCAAATTTGTCAATTTAACGTTGATCATATTTTAGACCCATTTTCATGTCAGTTATTTCTAATTTGACTTGTTTAACGTTGACCCAAAATTGAACTTCTAGAGTCTATAACTTTACCGATCTTAAGTCGATTCCAAAGTGGCATACCTCTAAAGACTTCTGATTCGATTCTCTAAAAATCTGCATTCAAATTTGTCAATTTAACGTTGATAAAATTTTGACCCATTTTCATGTCAGTTATTTCTAATTCCATGACTTGTTTAACGTTGACCCAAAATTGAACTTCGAGAGTCTATAACTTTACCGAACTTAAGCAGATTCCAAAGTGGCATACCTCTAAAGACTTCTGATTCGATTCTCTAAAAATCTACATTCAACTTTTCATTTTACGTTGATCAAATTTTTGACCAATTTTCATGTCAGTTATTTCTAATTTGACTTATTTAACGTTGACCCAAAATTGAACTTCGAGAGTGTATAACTTTACCGAACTTAAGCCGCTTCCAAAGTGGCATACCTCTAAAGACTTCTGATTCGATTCTCTAAAAATCTGCATTCAAATTTGTCAATTTAACGTTGATCATATTTTAGACCCATTTTCATGTCAGTTATTTCTAATTTGACTTGTTTAACGTTGACCCAAAATTGAACTGCGAGAGTCTATAACTTTACCGAACTTAAGCCGATTCCAAAGTGGCATACCTCTAAAGACTTCTGATTCGATTCTCTAAAAATCTGCATTCAAATTTGTCAATTTAACGTTGATCAAATTTTAGACCCATTTTCATGTCAGTTATTTCTAATTTGACTTGTTTAACTTTGACCCAAAATTGAACTGCGAGAGTCCATAACTTTACCAAGCTTAAGACGATTCCAAAGTGGCATACCTCTAAAGACTTCTGATTCGATTCTCTAAAAATCTGCATTCAAATTTGTCAATTTAACGTTGATAACGTTAATAACTTGTTTAACGTTGACCCAAAATTGAACTTCGAGAGTCTATAACTTTACCGAACTTAAGCCGATTCCAAAGTGCCATACCTCTAAAGATTTCTGATTCGATTCTCTAAAAATCTGCATTCAAATTTGTCAATTTAACGTTGATCATATTTTAGACCCATTTTCATGTCAGTTATTTCTAATTTGTCTTGTTTAACGTTGACCCAAAATTGAACTTCGAGAGTCTAGCACTTTACCGAACTTAAGCCGATTCCAAAGTGCCATACCTCTAAAGATTTCTGATTCGATTCTCTAAAATCTGCATTCAAATTTGTCAATTTAACGTTAATCATATTTTAGACCCATTTTCATGTCAGTTATTTCTAATTTGACTTGTTTAACGTTGACCCAAAATTGAACTTCTAGACTTTATAACTTTACCGATCTTAAGTCGATTCCAAAGTGGCATACCTCTAAAGACTTCTGATTCGATTCCCTAAAAATCTGCATTCAAATTTGTCAATTTAACGTTGATCATATTTTAGACCCATTTTCATGTCAGTTATTTCTATTTTGACTTGTTTAACGTTGACCCAAAATTGAACTTCGAGAGTCTATAACTTTACCGATCTTAAGTCGATTCCAAAGTGGCATACCTCTAAAGACTTCTGATTCGATTCTCTAAAAATCTGCATTTAATTTTTTCAATTTAACGTTGATAAAATTTTTGACCCATTTTCATGTCAGTTATTTCTAATTCGATGACTTGTTTAACGTTGACCCAAAATTGAACTTCGAGAGTCCATAACTTTACCAAGCTTAAGCCGATTCCAAAGTGACATACCTCTAAAGACTTCTGATTCGATTCTCTAAAAATCTGCATTCAAATTTGTCAATTTAACGTTGATCATATTTTAGACCCATTTTCATGTCAGTTATTTCTAATTTGACTTGTTTAACGTTGACCCAAAATTGAACTTCGAGAGTCTATAACTTTACCGAACTTAAGCCGATTCCAAAGTGGCATACCTCTAAAGACTTCTGATTCGATTCTCTAAAAATCTGCATTCAAATTTGTCAATTTAACGTTGATCATATTTTAGACCCATTTTCATGTCAGTTATTTCTAATTTGACTTGTTTAACGTTGACCCAAAATTGAACTGCGAGAGTCTATAACTTTACCGAACTTAAGCCGATTCCAAAGTGGCATACCTCTAAAGACTTCTGATTCGATTCTCTAAAAATCTGCATTCAAATTTGTCAATTTAACGTTGATCAAATTTTAGACCCATTTTCATGTCAGTTATTTCTAATTTGACTTGTTTAACTTTGACCCAAAATTGAACTGCGAGAGTCCATAACTTTACCAAGCTTAAGACGATTCCAAAGTGGCATACCTCTAAAGACTTCTGATTCGATTCTCTAAAAATCTGCATTCAAATTTGTCAATTTAACGTTGATAACGTTAATAACTTGTTTAACGTTGACCCAAAATTGAACTTCGAGAGTCTATAACTTTACCGAACTTAAGCCGATTCCAAAGTGCCATACCTCTAAAGATTTCTGATTCGATTCTCTAAAAATCTGCATTCAAATTTGTCAATTTAACGTTGATCATATTTTAGACCCATTTTCATGTCAGTTATTTCTAATTTGTCTTGTTTAACGTTGACCCAAAATTGAACTTCGAGAGTCTAGCACTTTACCGAACTTAAGCAGATTCCAAAGTGGCATACCTCTAAAGACTTCTGATTCGATTCTCTAAAAATCTACATTCAACTTTTCATTTTACGTTGATCAAATTTTTGACCAATTTTCATGTCAGTTATTTCTAATTTGACTTATTTAACGTTGACCCAAAATTGAACTTCGAGAGTGTATAACTTTACCGAACTTAAGCCGCTTCCAAAGTGGCATACCTCTAAAGACTTCTGATTCGATTCTCTAAAAATCTGCATTCAAATTTGTCAATTTAACGTTGATCATATTTTAGACCCATTTTCATGTCAGTTATTTCTAATTTGACTTGTTTAACGTTGACCCAAAATTGAACTGCGAGAGTCTATAACTTTACCGAACTTAAGCCGATTCCAAAGTGGCATACCTCTAAAGACTTCTGATTCGATTCTCTAAAAATCTGCATTCAAATTTGTCAATTTAACGTTGATCAAATTTTAGACCCATTTTCATGTCAGTTATTTCTAATTTGACTTGTTTAACTTTGACCCAAAATTGAACTGCGAGAGTCCATAACTTTACCAAGCTTAAGACGATTCCAAAGTGGCATACCTCTAAAGACTTCTGATTCGATTCTCTAAAAATCTGCATTCAAATTTGTCAATTTAACGTTGATAACGTTAATAACTTGTTTAACGTTGACCCAAAATTGAACTTCGAGAGTCTATAACTTTACCGAACTTAAGCCGATTCCAAAGTGCCATACCTCTAAAGATTTCTGATTCGATTCTCTAAAAATCTGCATTCAAATTTGTCAATTTAACGTTGATCATATTTTAGACCCATTTTCATGTCAGTTATTTCTAATTTGTCTTGTTTAACGTTGACCCAAAATTGAACTTCGAGAGTCTAGCACTTTACCGAACTTAAGCCGATTCCAAAGTGCCATACCTCTAAAGATTTCTGATTCGATTCTCTAAAATCTGCATTCAAATTTGTCAATTTAACGTTAATCATATTTTAGACCCATTTTCATGTCAGTTATTTCTAATTTGACTTGTTTAACGTTGACCCAAAATTGAACTTCTCGACTTTATAACTTTACCGATCTTAAGTCGATTCCAAAGTGGCATACCTCTAAAGACTTCTGATTCGATTCCCTAAAAATCTGCATTCAAATTTGTCAATTTAACGTTGATCATATTTTAGACCCATTTTCATGTCAGTTATTTCTATTTTGACTTGTTTAACGTTGACCCAAAATTGAACTTCGAGAGTTTATAACTTTACCGATCTTAAGTCGATTCCAAAGTGGCATACCTCTAAAGACTTCTGATTCGATTCTCTAAAAATCTGCATTTAATTTTTTCAATTTAACGTTGATAAAATTTTTGACCCATTTTCATGTCAGTTATTTCTAATTCGATGACTTGTTTAACGTTGACCCAAAATTGAACTTCGAGAGTCCATAACTTTACCAAGCTTAAGCCGATTCCAAAGTGACATACCTCTAAAGACTTCTGATTCGATTCTCTAAAAATCTGCATTCAAATTTGTCAATTTAACGTTGATCATATTTTAGACCCATTTTCATGTCAGTTATTTCTAATTTGACTTGTTTAACGTTGACCCAAAATTGAACTGCGAGAGTCTATAACTTTACCGAACTTAAGCCGATTCCAAAGTGGCATACCTCTAAAGACTTCTGATTCGATTCTCTAAAAATCTGCATTCAAATTTGTCAATTTAACGTTGATCATATTTTAGACCCATTTTCATGTCAGTTATTTCTAATTTGACTTGTTTAACGTTGACCCAAAATTGAACTGCGAGAGTCTATAACTTTACCGAACTTAAGCCGATTCCAAAGTGGCATACCTCTAAAGACTTCTGATTCGATTCTCTAAAAATCTGCATTCAAATTTGTCAATTTAACGTTTATCAAATTTTAGACCCATTTTCATGTCAGTTATTTCTAATTTGACTTGTTTAACTTTGACCCAAAATTGAACTGCGAGAGTCCATAACTTTACCAAGCTTAAGACGATTCCAAAGTGGCATACCTCTAAAGACTTCTGATTCGATTCTCTAAAAATCTGCATTCAAATTTGTCAATTTAACGTTGATAACGTTAATAACTTGTTTAACGTTGACCCAAAATTGAACTTCGAGAGTCTATAACTTTACCGAACTTAAGCCGATTCCAAAGTGCCATACCTCTAAAGATTTCTGATTCGATTCTCTAAAAATCTGCATTCAAATTTGTCAATTTAACGTTGATCATATTTTAGACCCATTTTCATGTCAGTTATTTCTAATTTGTCTTGTTTAACGTTGACCCAAAATTGAACTTCGAGAGTCTAGCACTTTACCGAACTTAAGCCGATTCCAAAGTGCCATACCTCTAAAGATTTCTGATTCGATTCTCTAAAATCTGCATTCAAATTTGTCAATTTAACGTTAATCATATTTTAGACCCATTTTCATGTCAGTTATTTCTAATTTGACTTGTTTAACGTTGACCCAAAATTGAACTTCTAGACTCTATAACTTTACCGATCTTAAGTCGATTCCAAAGTGGCATACCTCTAAAGACTTCTGATTCGATTCCCTAAAAATCTGCATTCAAATTTGTCAATTTAACGTTGATCATATTTTAGACCCATTTTCATGTCAGTTATTTCTATTTTGACTTGTTTAACGTTGACCCAAAATTGAACTTCGAGAGTCTATAACTTTACCGATCTTAAGTCGATTCCAAAGTGGCATACCTCTAAAGACTTCTGATTCGATTCTCTAAAAATCTGCATTTAATTTTTTCAATTTAACGTTGATAAAATTTTTGACCCATTTTCATGTCAGTTATTTCTAATTCGATGACTTGTTTAACGTTGACCCAAAATTGAACTTCGAGAGTCTATAACTTTACCGAACTTAAGCCGATTCCAAAGTGCCATACCTCTAAAGATTTCTGATTCGATTCTCTAAAAATCTGCATTCAAATTTGTCAATTTAACGTTGATCATATTTTAGACCCATTTTCATGTCAGTTATTTCTAATTTGACTTGTTTAACGTTGACCCAAAATTGAACTTCGAGAGTCTAGCACTTTACCGAACTTAAGCCGATTCCAAAGTGCCATACCTCTAAAGATTTCTGATTCGATTCTCTAAAAGCTGCATTCAAATTTGTCAATTTAACGTTGATCATATTTTAGACCCATTTTCATGTCAGTTATTTCTAATTTGACTTGTTTAACGTTGACCCAAAATTGAACTTCTAGACTCTATAACTTTACCGATCTTAAGTCGATTCCAAAGTGGCATACCTCTAAAGACTTCTGATTCGATTCCCTAAAAATCTGCATTCAAATTTGTCAATTTAACGTTGATCATATTTTAGACCCATTTTCATGTCAGTTATTTCTATTTTGACTTGTTTAACGTTGACCCAAAATTGAACTTCGAGAGTCTATAACTTTACCGATCTTAAGTCGATTCCAAAGTGGCATACCTCTAAAGACTTCTGATTCGATTCTCTAAAAATCTGCATTTAATTTTTTCAATTTAACGTTGATAAAATTTTTGACCCATTTTCATGTCAGTTATTTCTAATTCCATGACTTGTTTAACGTTGACCCAAAATTGAACTTCGAGAGTCTATAACTTTACCGAACTTAAGCCGATTCCAAAGTGGCATACCTCTAAAGACTTCTGATTCGATTCTCTAAAAATCTACATTCAACTTTTCATTTTACGTTGATCAAATTTTTGACCAATTTTCATGTCAGTTATTTCTAATTTGACTTATTTAACGTTGACCCAAAATTGAACTTCGAGAGTGTATAACTTTACCGAACTTAAGCCGCTTCCAAAGTGGCATACCTCTAAAGACTTCTGATTCGATTCTCTAAAAATCTGCATTCAAATTTGTCAATTTAACGTTGATCAAATTTTAGACCCATTTTCATGTCAGTTATTTCTAATTTGACTTGTTTAACGTTGACCCAAAATTGAACTGCGAGAGTCTATAACTTTACCGAACTTAAGCCGATTCCAAAGTGCCATACCTCTAAAGACTTCTGATTCGATTCTCTAAAAATCTGCATTCAAATTTTTCAATTTAACGTTGATCATATTTTAGACCCATTTTCATGTCAGTTATTTCTAATTTGACTTGTTTAACGTTGACCCAAAATTGAACTGCGAGAGTCTATAACTTTACCGAACTTAAGCCGATTCCAAAGTGCCATACCTCTAAAGACTTCTGATTCGATTCTCTAAAAATCTGCATTCAAATTTTTCAATTTAACGTTGATCATATTTTAGACCCATTTTCATGTCAGTTATTTCTAATTTGACTTGTTTAACTTTGACCCAAAATTGAACTTCGAGAGTCCATAACTTTACCAAGCTTAAGACGATTCCAAAGTGGCATACCTCTAAAGACTTCTGATTCGATTCTCTAAAAATCTGCATTCAAATTTGTCAATTTAACGTTGATCATATTTTAGACCCATTTTCATGTCAGTTATTTCTAATTTGACTTGTTTAACGTTGACCCAAAATTGAACTTCGAGAGTCTATAACTTTACCGAACTTAAGCCGATTCCAAAGTGGCATACCTCTAAAGACTTCTGATTCGATTCTCTAAAAATCTGCATTCAAATTTGTCAATTTAACGTTGATCAAATTTTAGACCCATTTTTATGTCAGTTATTTCTAATTTGACTTGTTTAACTTTGACCCAAAATTGAACTTCGAGAGTCCATAACTTTACCAAGCTTAAGACGATTCCAAAGTGGCATACCTCTAAAGACTTCTGATTCGATTCTCTAAAAATCTGCATTCAAATTTGTCAATTTAACGTTGATAACGTTGATAACTTGTTTAACGTTGACCCAAAATTGAACTTCGAGAGTCTATAACTTTACCGAACTTAAGCCGATTCCAAAGTGCCATACCTCTAAAGACTTCTGATTCGATTCTCTAAAAATCTGCATTCAAATTTGTCAATTTAACGTTGATCATATTTTAGACCCATTTTCATGTCAGTTATTTCTTATTTGACTTGTTTAACGTTGACCCAAAATTGAACTTCGAGAGTCTATAACTTTACCGAACTTAAGCCGATTCCAAAGTGGCATACCTCTAAAGACTTCTGATTCGATTCTCTAAAAATCTGCATTCAAATTTTTCAATTTAACGTTGATCAAATTTTTGACCCATTTTCATGTCAGTTATTTCTAATTTGACTTGTTTATTTTTGACCCAAAGTTGAACTTCGAGAGTCCATAACTTTACCAAGCTTAAGCCGATTCCAAAGTGGCATACCTCAAAAGACTTCTGATTCGATTCTCTAAAAATCTGCATTCAAATTTGTCAATTTAACGTTGATCAAATTTTAGACCCATTTTTATGTCAGTTATTTCAAATTTGACTTGTTTAATGTTGGCCCAAAATGGAACTTCAAGATTCCATAACTTTACCGAACTTAAGCCGATTCCAAAGTGCCATACCTCTAAAGACTTCTGATTCGATTCTCTAAAAATCTGCATTCAAATTTGCCAATTTAACGTTGATCATATTTTAGACCCATTTTCATGTCAGTTATTTCTATTTTGACTTGTTTAACGTTGACCCAAAATTGAACTTCGAGAGTCTATAACTTTACCGATCTTAAGTCGATTCCAAAGTGGCATACCTCTAAAGACTTCTGATTCGATTCTCTAAAAATCTGCATTTAATTTTTTCAATTTAACGTTGATAAAATTTTTGACCCATTTTCATGTCAGTTATTTCTAATTCGATGACTTGTTTAACGTTGACCCAAAATTGAACTTCGAGAGTCTATAACTTTACCGAACTTAAGCCGATTCCAAAGTGGCATACCTCTAAAGACTTCTGATTCGATTCTCTAAAATCTGCATTCAAATTTGTCAATTTAACGTTGATCATATTTTAGACCCATTTTCATGTCAGTTATTTCTAATTTGACTTGTTTAACGTTGACCCAAAATTGAACTTCGAGAGTCTAGCACTTTACCGAACTTAAGCCGATTCCAAAGTGCCATACCTCTAAAGATTTCTGATTCGATTCTCTAAAATCTGCATTCAAATTTGTCAATTTAACGTTGATCATATTTTAGACCCATTTTCATGTCAGTTATTTCTAATTTGACTTGTTGAACGTTGACCCAAAATTGAACTTCTAGACTCTATAACTTTACACATCTTAAGTCGATTCCAAAGTGGCATACCTCTAAAGACTTCTGATTCGATTCCCTAAAAATCTGCATTCAAATTTGTCAATTTAACGTTGATCATATTTTAGACCCATTTTCATGTCAGTTATTTCTATTTTGACTTGTTTAACGTTGACCCAAAATTGAACTTCGAGAGTCTATAACTTTACCGATCTTAAGTCGATTCCAAAGTGGCATACCTCTAAAGAATTCTGATTCGATTCTCTAAAAATCTACATTTAAATTTTTCAATTTAACGTTGATAAAATTTTTGACCCATTTTCATGTCAGTTATTTCTAATTCCATGACTTGTTTAACGTTGACCCAAAATTGAACTTCGAGAGTCTATAACTTTACCGAACTTAAGCCGATTCCAAAGTGGCATACCTCTAAAGACTTCTGATTCGATTCTCTAAAAATCTACATTCAACTTTTCATTTTACGTTGATCAAATTTTTGACCAATTTTCATGTCAGTTATTTCTAATTTGACTTATTTAACGTTGACCCAAAATTGAACTTCGAGAGTGTATAACTTTACCGAACTTAAGCCGCTTCCAAAGTGGCATACCTCTAAAGACTTCTGATTCGATTCTCTAAAAATCTGCATTCAAATTTGTCAATTTAACGTTGATCAAATTTTAGACCCATTTTCATGTCAGTTATTTCTAATTTGACTTGTTTAACGTTGACCCAAAATTGAACTGCGAGAGTCTATAACTTTACCGAACTTAAGCCGATTCCAAAGTGCCATACCTCTAAAGACTTCTGATTCGATTCTCTAAAAATCTGCATTCAAATTTTTCAATTTAACGTTGATCATATTTTAGACCCATTTTCATGTCAGTTATTTCTAATTTGACTTGTTTAACGTTGACCCAAAATTGAACTGCGAGAGTCTATAACTTTACCGAACTTAAGCCGATTCCAAAGTGCCATACCTCTAAAGACTTCTGATTCGATTCTCTAAAAATCTGCATTCAAATTTTTCAATTTAACGTTGATCATATTTTAGACCCATTTTCATGTCAGTTATTTCTAATTTGACTTGTTTAACTTTGACCCAAAATTGAACTTCGAGAGTCCATAACTTTACCAAGCTTAAGACGATTCCAAAGTGGCATACCTCTAAAGACTTCTGATTCGATTCTCTAAAAATCTGCATTCAAATTTGTCAATTTAACGTTGATCATATTTTAGACCCATTTTCATGTCAGTTATTTCTAATTTGACTTGTTTAACGTTGACCCAAAATTGAACTTCGAGAGTCTATAACTTTACCGAACTTAAGCCGATTCCAAAGTGGCATACCTCTAAAGACTTCTGATTCGATTCTCTAAAAATCTGCATTCAAATTTGTCAATTTAACGTTGATCAAATTTTAGACCCATTTTTATGTCAGTTATTTCTAATTTGACTTGTTTAACTTTGACCCAAAATTGAACTTCGAGAGTCCATAACTTTACCAAGCTTAAGACGATTCCAAAGTGGCATACCTCTAAAGACTTCTGATTCGATTCTCTAAAAATCTGCATTCAAATTTGTCAATTTAACGTTGATCAAATTTTAGACCCATTTTCATGTCAGTTATTTCTAATTTGACTTGTTTAACGTTGACCCAAAATTGAACTGCGAGAGTCTATAACTTTACCGAACTTAAGCCGATTCCAAAGTGCCATACCTCTAAAGACTTCTGATTCGATTCTCTAAAAATCTGCATTCAAATTTTTCAATTTAACGTTGATCAAATTTTTGACCCATTTTCATGTCAGTTATTTCTAATTTGACTTGTTTATTTTTGACCCAAAGTTGAACTTCGAGAGTCCATAACTTTACCAAGCTTAAGCCGATTCCAAAGTGGCATACCTCAAAAGACTTCTGATTCGATTCTCTAAAAATCTGCATTCAAATTTGTCAATTTAACGTTGATCAAATTTTAGACCATTTTTATGTCAGTTATTTCAAATTTGACTTGTTTAATGTTGGCCCAAAATGGAACTTCAAGATTCCATAACTTTACCGAACTTAAGCCGATTCCAAAGTGCCATACCTCTAAAGACTTCTGATTCGATTCTCTAAAAATCTGCATTCAAATTTGCCAATTTAACGTTGATCATATTTTAGACCCATTTTCATGTCAGTTATTTCTATTTTGACTTGTTTAACGTTGACCCAAAATTGAACTTCGAGAGTCTATAACTTTACCGATCTTAAGTCGATTCCAAAGTGGCATACCTCTAAAGACTTCTGATTCGATTCTCTAAAAATCTGCATTTAATTTTTTCAATTTAACGTTGATAAAATTTTTGACCCATTTTCATGTCAGTTATTTCTAATTCGATGACTTGTTTAACGTTGACCCAAAATTGAACTTCGAGAGTCTATAACTTTACCGAACTTAAGCCGATTCCAAAGTGCCATACCTCTAAAGATTTCTGATTCGATTCTCTAAAAATCTGCATTCAAATTTGTCAATTTAACGTTGATCATATTTTAGACCCATTTTCATGTCAGTTATTTCTAATTTGACTTGTTTAACGTTGACCCAAAATTGAACTTCGAGAGTCTAGCACTTTACCGAACTTAAGCCGATTCCAAAGTGCCATACCTCTAAAGATTTCTGATTCGATTCTCTAAAATCTGCATTCAAATTTGTCAATTTAACGTTGATCATATTTTAGACCCATTTTCATGTCAGTTATTTCTAATTTGACTTGTTTAACGTTGACCCAAAATTGAACTTCTAGACTCTATAACTTTACACATCTTAAGTCGATTCCAAAGTGGCATACCTCTAAAGACTTCTGATTCGATTCCCTAAAAATCTGCATTCAAATTTGTCAATTTAACGTTGATCATATTTTAGACCCATTTTCATGTCAGTTATTTCTATTTTGACTTGTTTAACGTTGACCCAAAATTGAACTTCGAGAGTCTATAACTTTACCGATCTTAAGTCGATTCCAAAGTGGCATACCTCTAAAGAATTCTGATTCGATTCTCTAAAAATCTACATTTAATTTTTTCAATTTAACGTTGATAAAATTTTTGACCCATTTTCATGTCAGTTATTTCTAATTCCATGACTTGTTTAACGTTGACCCAAAATTGAACTTCGAGAGTCTATAACTTTACCGAACTTAAGCCGATTCCAAAGTGGCATACCTCTAAAGACTTCTGATTCGATTCTCTAAAAATCTACATTCAACTTTTCAATTTTACGTTGATCAAATTTTTGACCAATTTTCATGTCAGTTATTTCTAATTTGACTTATTTAACGTTGACCCAAAATTGAACTTCGAGAGTGTATAACTTTACCGAACTTAAGCCGCTTCCAAAGTGGCATACCTCTAAAGACTTCTGATTCGATTCTCTAAAAATCTGCATTCAAATTTGTCAATTTAACGTTGATCAAATTTTAGACCCATTTTCATGTCAGTTATTTCTAATTTGACTTGTTTAACGTTGACCCAAAATTGAACTGCGAGAGTCTATAACTTTACCGAACTTAAGCCGATTCCAAAGTGCCATACCTCTAAAGACTTCTGATTCGATTCTCTAAAAATCTGCATTCAAATTTTTCAATTTAACGTTGATCATATTTTAGACCCATTTTCATGTCAGTTATTTCTAATTTGACTTGTTTAACGTTGACCCAAAATTGAACTGCGAGAGTCTATAACTTTACCGAACTTAAGCCGATTCCAAAGTGCCATACCTCTAAAGACTTCTGATTCGATTCTCTAAAAATCTGCATTCAAATTTTTCAATTTAACGTTGATCATATTTTAGACCCATTTTCATGTCAGTTATTTCTAATTTGACTTGTTTAACTTTGACCCAAAATTGAACTTCGAGAGTCCATAACTTTACCAAACTTAAGACGATTCCAAAGTGGCATACCTCTAAAGACTTCTGATTCGATTCTCTAAAAATCTGCATTCAAATTTGTCAATTTAACGTTGATCATATTTTAGACCCATTTTCATGTCAGTTATTTCTAATTTGACTTGTTTAACGTTGACCCAAAATTGAACTTCGAGAGTCTATAACTTTACCGAACTTAAGCCGATTCCAAAGTGGCATACCTCTAAAGACTTCTGATTCGATTCTCTAAAAATCTGCATTCAAATTTGTCAATTTAACGTTGATCAAATTTTAGACCCATTTTTATGTCAGTTATTTCTAATTTGACTTGTTTAACTTTGACCCAAAATTGAACTTCGAGAGTCCATAACTTTACCAAGCTTAAGACGATTCCAAAGTGGCATACCTCTAAAGACTTCTGATTCGATTCTCTAAAAATCTGCATTCAAATTTGTCAATTTAACGTTGATAACGTTGATAACTTGTTTAACGTTGACCCAAAATTGAACTTCGAGAGTCTATAACTTTACCGAACTTAAGCCGATTCCAAAGTGCCATACCTCTAAAGACTTCTGATTCGATTCTCTAAAAATCTGCATTCAAATTTGTCAATTTAACGTTGATCATATTTTAGACCCATTTTCATGTCAGTTATTTCTATTTTGACTTGTTTAACGTTGACCCAAAATTGAACTTCGAGAGTCTATAACTTTACCGATCTTAAGTCGATTCCAAAGTGGCATACCTCTAAAGACTTCTGATTCGATTCTCTAAAAATCTACATTTAATTTTTTCAATTTAACGTTGATAAAATTTTTGACCCTTTTCATGTCAGTTATTTCTAATTCCATGACTTGTTTAACGTTGACCCAAAATTGAACTTCGAGAGTCTATAACTTTACCGAACTTAAGCCGATTCCAAAGTGGCATACCTCTAAAGACTTCTGATTCGATTCTCTAAAAATCTACATTCAACTTTTCATTTTACGTTGATCAAATTTTTGACCAATTTTCATGTCAGTTATTTCTAATTTGACTTATTTAACGTTGACCCAAAATTGAACTTCGAGAGTGTATAACTTTACCGAACTTAAGCCGCTTCCAAAGTGGCATACCTCTAAAGACTTCTGATTCGATTCTCTAAAAATCTGCATTCAAATTTGTCAATTTAACGTTGATCAAATTTTAGACCCATTTTCATGTCAGTTATTTCTAATTTGACTTGTTTAACGTTGACCCAAAATTGAACTGCGAGAGTCTATAACTTTACCGAACTTAAGCCGATTCCAAAGTGCCATACCTCTAAAGACTTCTGATTCGATTCTCTAAAAATCTGCATTCAAATTTGTCAATTTAACGTTGATCATATTTTAGACCCATTTTCATGTCAGTTATTTCTAATTTGACTTGTTTAACGTTGACCCAAAATTGAACTTCGAGAGTCTAGCACTTTACCGAACTTAAGCCGATTCCAAAGTGCCATACCTCTAAAGATTTCTGATTCGATTCTCTAAAATCTGCATTCAAATTTGTCAATTTAACGTTGATCATATTTTAGACCCATTTTCATGTCAGTTATTTCTAATTTGACTTGTTTAACGTTGACCCAAAATTGAACTTCGAGAGTCTAGCACTTTACCGAACTTAAGCCGATTCCAAAGTGCCATACCTCTAAAGATTTCTGATTCGATTCTCTAAAAATCTGCATTCAAATTTGTCAATTTAACGTTGATCAAATTTTAGACCCATTTTCATGTCAGTTATTTCTAATTTGACTTGTTTAACGTTGACCCAAAATTGAACTGCGAGAGTCTATAACTTTACCGAACTTAAGCCGATTCCAAAGTGCCATACCTCTAAAGACTTCTGATTCGATTCTCTAAAAATCTGCATTCAAATTTTTCAATTTAACGTTGATCATATTTTAGACCCATTTTCATGTCAGTTATTTCTAATTTGACTTGTTTAACGTTGACCCAAAATTGAACTTCGAGAGTCTAGCACTTTACCGAACTTAAGCCGATTCCAAAGTGCCATACCTCTAAAGATTTCTGATTCGATTCTCTAAAATCTGCATTCAAATTTGTCAATTTAACGTTGATCATATTTTAGACCCATTTTCATGTCAGTTATTTCTAATTTGACTTGTTTAACGTTGACCCAAAATTGAACTTCTAGACTCTATAACTTTACCGATCTTAAGTCGATTCCAAAGTGGCATACCTCTAAAGACTTCTGATTCGATTCCCTAAAAATCTGCATTCAAATTTGTCAATTTAACGTTGATCATATTTTAGACCCATTTTCATGTCAGTTATTTCTATTTTGACTTGTTTAACGTTGACCCAAAATTGAACTTCGAGAGTCTATAACTTTACCGATCTTAAGTCGATTCCAAAGTGGCATACCTCTAAAGACTTCTGATTCGATTCTCTAAAAATCTACATTTAAATTTTTCAATTTAACGTTGATCAAATTTTTGACCCATTTTCATGTCAGTTATTTCTAATTCCATGACTTGTTTAACGTTGACCCAAAATTGAACTTCGAGAGTCTATAACTTTACCGAACTTAAGCCGATTCCAAAGTGGCATACCTCTAAAGACTTCTGATTCGATTCTCTAAAAATCTACATTCAACTTTTCATTTTACGTTGATCAAATTTTTGACCAATTTTCATGTCAGTTATTTCTAATTTGACTTATTTAACGTTGACCCAAAATTGAACTTCGAGAGTGTATAACTTTACCGAACTTAAGCCGCTTCCAAAGTGGCATACCTCTAAAGACTTCTGATTCGATTCTCTAAAAATCTGCATTCAAATTTGTCAATTTAACGTTGATCAAATTTTAGACCCATTTTCATGTCAGTTATTTCTAATTTGACTTGTTTAACGTTGACCCAAAATTGAACTGCGAGAGTCTATAACTTTACCGAACTTAAGCCGATTCCAAAGTGCCATACCTCTAAAGACTTCTGATTCGATTCTCTAAAAATCTGCATTCAAATTTTTCAATTTAACGTTGATCATATTTTAGACCCATTTTCATGTCAGTTATTTCTAATTTGACTTGTTTAACGTTGACCCAAAATTGAACTGCGAGAGTCTATAACTTTACCGAACTTAAGCCGATTCCAAAGTGCCATACCTCTAAAGACTTCTGATTCGATTCTCTAAAAATCTGCATTCAAATTTTTCAATTTAACGTTGATCATATTTTAGACCCATTTTCATGTCAGTTATTTCTAATTTGACTTGTTTAACTTTGACCCAAAATTGAACTTCGAGAGTCCATAACTTTACCAAGCTTAAGACGATTCCAAAGTGGCATACCTCTAAAGACTTCTGATTCGATTCTCTAAAAATCTGCATTCAAATTTGTCAATTTAACGTTGATCATATTTTAGACCCATTTTCATGTCAGTTATTTCTAATTTGACTTGTTTAACGTTGACCCAAAATTGAACTTCGAGAGTCTATAACTTTACCGAACTTAAGCCGATTCCAAAGTGGCATACCTCTAAAGACTTCTGATTCGATTCTCTAAAAATCTGCATTCAAATTTGTCAATTTAACGTTGATCAAATTTTAGACCCATTTTTATGTCAGTTATTTCTAATTTGACTTGTTTAACTTTGACCCAAAATTGAACTTCGAGAGTCCATAACTTTACCAAGCTTAAGACGATTCCAAAGTGGCATACCTCTAAAGACTTCTGATTCGATTCTCTAAAAATCTGCATTCAAATTTGTCAATTTAACGTTGATAACGTTGATAACTTGTTTAACGTTGACCCAAAATTGAACTTCGAGAGTCTATAACTTTACCGAACTTAAGCCGATTCCAAAGTGCCATACCTCTAAAGACTTCTGATTCGATTCTCTAAAAATCTGCATTCAAATTTGTCAATTTAACGTTGATCATATTTTAGACCCATTTTCATGTCAGTTATTTCTTATTTGACTTGTTTAACGTTGACCCAAAATTGAACTTCGAGAGTCTATAACTTTACCGAACTTAAGCCGATTCCAAAGTGGCATACCTCTAAAGACTTCTGATTCGATTCTCTAAAAATCTGCATTCAAATTTTTCAATTTAACGTTGATCAAATTTTTGACCCATTTTCATGTCAGTTATTTCTAATTTGACTTGTTTATTTTTGACCCAAAGTTGAACTTCGAGAGTCCATAACTTTACCAAGCTTAAGCCGATTCCAAAGTGGCATACCTCAAAAGACTTCTGATTCGATTCTCTAAAAATCTGCATTCAAATTTGTCAATTTAACGTTGATCAAATTTTAGACCCATTTTTATGTCAGTTATTTCAAATTTGACTTGTTTAATGTTGGCCCAAAATGGAACTTCAAGATTCCATAACTTTACCGAACTTAAGCCGATTCCAAAGTGCCATACCTCTAAAGACTTCTGATTCGATTCTCTAAAAATCTGCATTCAAATTTGCCAATTTAACGTTGATCATATTTTAGACCAATTTTCATGTCAGTTATTTCTAATTTGACTTATTTAACGTTGACCCAAAATTGAACTTCGAGAGTCTATAACTTTACCGATCTTAAGTCGATTCCAAAGTGGCATACCTCTAAGGACTTCTGATTCGATTCTCTCAAAATCTGCATTCAAATTTTTCAATTTAACGTTGATCAAATTTTTGACCCTTTTTCATGTCAGTAATTTCTAATTTGACTTGTTTAACTTTGACCCAAAATTGAACTTCGAGAGTCTATAACTTTACCGAACTTAAGCCGATTCCAAAGTGGCATACCTCTAAAGACTTCTGATTCGATTCTCTAAAAATCTGCATTCAAATTTGTCAATTTAACGTTGATCAAATTTTAGACCCATTTTTATGTCAGTTATTTCAAATTTGACTTGTTTAATGTTGACCCAAATTGGAACTTCGAGATTCCATAACTTTACCGAACTTAAGCCGATTCCAAAGTGCCATACCTCTAAAGACTTCTGATTCGATTCTCTAAAAATCTGCATTCAAATTTGTCAATTTAACGTTGATCATATTTTAGACCCATTTTCATGTCAGTTATTTCTAATTTGACTTGTTTAACGTTGACCCAAAATTGAACTTCGAGAGTCTATAACTTTACCGAACTTAAGCCGATTCCAAAGTGGCATACCTCTAAAGACTTCTGATTCGATTCTCTAAAAATCTGCATTCAAATTTGTCAATTTAACGTTGATCAAATTTTAGACCCATTTTTATGTCAGTTATTTCTAATTTGACTTGTTTAACGTTGACCCAAAATTGAACTTCGAGAGTCTATAACTTTACCGATCTTAAGTCGATTCCAAAGTGGCATACCTCTAAGGACTTCTGATTCGATTCTCTCAAAATCTGCATTCAAATTTTTCAATTTAACGTTGATCAAATTTTAGACCCATTTTTATGACCCAAAATTGAACTTCGAGAGTCTATAACTTTACCGATCTTAAGACGATTCCAAAGTGGCATACCTTTAAAGACTTCTGATTCGATTCTCTAAAAATCTGCATTCAAATTTGTCAATTTAACGTTGATTAACAGTTGATAACTTGTTTAACGTTGACCCAAAATTGAACTTCGAGAGTCTATAACTTTACCAAACTTAAGCCGATTCCAAAGTGCCATACCTCTAAAGACTTCTGATTCGATTCTCTAAAAATCTGCATTCAAATTTGTCAATTTAACGTTGATCATATTTTAGACCCATTTTCATGTCAGTTATTTCTTATTTGACTTGTTTAACGTTGACCCAAAATTGAACTTCGAGAGTCTATAACTTTACCGAACTTAAGCCGATTCCAAAGTGGCATACCTCTAAAGACTTCTGATTCGATTCTCTAAAAATCTGCATTCAAATTTTTCAATTTAACGTTGATCAAATTTTTGACCCATTTTCATGTCAGTTATTTCTAATTTGACTTGTTTATTTTTGACCCAAAGTTGAACTTCGAGAGTCCATAACTTTACCAAGCTTAAGCCGATTCCAAAGTGGCATACCTCAAAAGACTTCTGATTCGATTCTCTAAAAATCTGCATTCAAATTTGTCAATTTAACGTTGATCAAATTTTAGACCCATTTTTATGTCAGTTATTTCAAATTTGACTTGTTTAATGTTGGCCCAAAATGGAACTTCAAGATTCCATAACTTTACCGAACTTAAGCCGATTCCAAAGTGCCATACCTCTAAAGACTTCTGATTCGATTCTCTAAAAATCTGCATTCAAATTTGCCAATTTAACGTTGATCATATTTTAGACCAATTTTCATGTCAGTTATTTCTAATTTGACTTATTTAACGTTGACCCAAAATTGAACTTCGAGAGTCTATAACTTTACCGATCTTAAGTCGATTCCAAAGTGGCATACCTCTAAGGACTTCTGATTCGATTCTCTCAAAATCTGCATTCAAATTTTTCAATTTAACGTTGATCAAATTTTTGACCTTTTTCATGTCAGTAATTTCTAATTTGACTTGTTTAACGTTGACCCAAAATTGAACTTCGAGAGTCTATAACTTTACCGAACTTAAGCCGATTCCAAAGTGGCATACCTCTAAAGACTTCTGATTCGATTCTCTAAAAATCTGCATTCAAATTTGTCAATTTAACGTTGATCAAATTTTAGACCCATTTTTATGTCAGTTATTTCAAATTTGACTTGTTTAATGTTGACCCAAATTGGAACTTCGAGATTCCATAACTTTACCGAACTTAAGCCGATTCCAAAGTGCCATACCTCTAAAGACTTCTGATTCGATTCTCTAAAAATCTGCATTCAAATTTGTCAATTTAACGTTGATCATATTTTAGACCCATTTTCATGTCAGTTATTTCTAATTTGACTTGTTTAACGTTGACCCAAAATTGAACTTCGAGAGTCTATAACTTTACCGAACTTAAGCCGATTCCAAAGTGGCATACCTCTAAAGACATTTGATTCGATTCTCTAAAAATCTGCATTCAAATTTGTCAATTTAACGTTGATCAAATTTTAGACCCATTTTTATGTCAGTTATTTCTAATTTGACTTGTTTAACGTTGACCCAAAATTGAACTTCGAGAGTCTATAACTTTACCGATCTTAAGTCGATTCCAAAGTGGCATACCTCTAAGGACTTCTGATTCGATTCTCTAAAAATCTGCATTCAAATTTTTCAATTTAACGTTGATCAAATTTTAGACCCATTTTCATGTCAGTTATTTCTAATTTGACTCGTTTAACTTTGACCCAAAATTGAACTTCGAGAGTCCATAACTTTACCGAGCTTAAGACGATTCCAAAGTGGCATACCTCTAAAGACTTCTGATTCGATTCTCTAAAAATCTGCATTCAAATTTGTCAATTTAACGTTGATTTTAACATGTGTGATTAATACTTGTTTAACGTTGACCCAAAATTGAACTTCGAGAGTCTATAACTTTACCAAACTTAAGCCGATTCCAAAGTGCCATACCTCTAAAGACTTCTGATTCGATTCTCTAAAAATCTGCATTCAAATTTGTCAATTTAACGTTGATCATATTTTAGACCCATTTTCATGTCAGTTATTTCTTATTTGACTTGTTTAACGTTGACCCAAAATTGAACTTCGAGAGTCTATAACTTTACCGAACTTAAGCCGATTCCAAAGTGGCATACCTCTAAAGACTTCTGATTCGATTCTCTAAAAATCTGCATTCAAATTTTTCAATTTAACGTTGATCAAATTTTTGACCCATTTTCATGTCAGTAATTTCTAATTTGACTTGTTTAACTTTGACCCAAAATTGAACTTCGAGAGTCTATAACTTTACCGAACTTAAGCCGATTCCAAAGTGGCATACCTCTAAAGACTTCTGATTCGATTCTCTAAAAATCTGCATTCAAATTTGTCAATTTAACGTTGATCAAATTTTAGACCCATTTTTATGTCAGTTATTTCAAATTTGACTTGTTTAACGTTGACCCAAAATTGAACTTCGAGAGTCCATAACTTTACCGAACTTAAGCCGATTCCAAAGTGCCATACCTCTAAAGACTTCTGATTCGATTCTCTAAAAATCTGCATTCAAATTTGTCAATTTAACGTTGATCATATTTTAGACCAATTTTCATGTCAGTTATTTCTAATTTGACTTGTTTAACGTTGACCCAAAATTGAACTTCGAGAGTCTATAACTTTACCGATCTTAAGTCGATTCCAAAGTGGCATACCTCTAAGGACTTCTGATTCGATTCTCTCAAAATCTGCATTCAAATTTTTCAATTTAACGTTGATCAAATTTTAGACCCATTTTTATGTCAGTTATTTCTAATTTGACTTGTTTAACTTTGACCCAAAATTGAACTTCGAGAGTCCATAACTTTACCAAGCTTAAGACGATTCCAAAGTGGCATACCTTTAAAGACTTCTGATTCGATTCTCTAAAAATCTGCATTCAAATTTGTCAATTTTTTAACGTTGATAACGTTGATATTGACTTGTTTAACGTTGACCCAAAATTGAACTTCGAGAGTCTATAACTTTACCAAACTTAAGCCGATTCCAAAGTGCCATACCTCTAAAGACTTCTGATTCGATTCTCTAAAAATCTGCATTCAAATTTGTCAATTTAACGTTGATCATATTTTAGACCCATTTTCATGTCAGTTATTTCTTATTTGACTTGTTTAACGTTGACCCAAAATTGAACTTCGAGAGTCTATAACTTTACCGAACTTAAGCCGATTCCAAAGTGGCATACCTCTAAAGACTTCTGATTCGATTCTCTAAAAATCTGCATTCAAATTTTTCAATTTAACGTTGATCAAATTTTTGACCCATTTTCATGTCAGTTATTTCTAATTTGACTTGTTTATTTTTGACCCAAAGTTGAACTTCGAGAGTCCATAACTTTACCAAGCTTAAGCCGATTCCAAAGTGGCATACCTCAAAAGACTTCTGATTCGATTCTCTAAAAATCTGCATTCAAATTTGTCAATTTAACGTTGATCAAATTTTAGACCCATTTTTATGTCAGTTATTTCAAATTTGACTTGTTTAATGTTGGCCCAAAATGGAACTTCAAGATTCCATAACTTTACCGAACTTAAGCCGATTCCAAAGTGCCATACCTCTAAAGACTTCTGATTCGATTCTCTAAAAATCTGCATTCAAATTTGTCAATTTAACGTTGATCATATTTTAGACCCATTTTCATGTCAGTTATTTCTATTTTGACTTGTTTAACGTTGACCCAAAATTGAACTTCGAGAGTCTATAACTTTACCGATCTTAAGTCGATTCCAAAGTGGCATACCTCTAAAGACTTCTGATTCGATTCTCTAAAAATCTGCATTTAAATTTTTTCAATTTAACGTTGATAAAATTTTTGACCCATTTTCATGTCAGTTATTTCTAATTCCATGACTTGTTTAACGTTGACCCAAAATTGAACTTCGAGAGTCTATAACTTTACCGAACTTAAGCCGATTCCAAAGTGCAATACCTCTAAAGACTTCTGATTCGATTCTCTAAAAATCTACATTCAACTTTTCATTTTACGTTGATCAAATTTTTGACCAATTTTCATGTCAGTTATTTCTAATTTGACTTATTTAACGTTGACCCAAAATTGAACTTCGAGAGTGTATAACTTTACCGAACTTAAGCCGCTTCCAAAGTGGCATACCTCTAAAGACTTCTGATTCGATTCTCTAAAAATCTGCATTCAAATTTGTCAATTTAACGTTGATCAAATTTTAGACCCATTTTCATGTCAGTTATTTGTAATTTGACTTGTTTAACGTTGACCCAAAATTGAACTGCGAGAGTCTATAACTTTACCGAACTTAAGCCGATTCCAAAGTGCCATACCTCTAAAGACTTCTGATTCGATTCTCTAAAAATCTGCATTCAAATTTTTCAATTTAACGTTGATCATATTTTAGACCCATTTTCATGTCAGTTATTTCTAATTTGACTTGTTTAACGTTGACCCAAAATTGAACTGCGAGAGTCTATAACTTTACCGAACTTAAGCCGATTCCAAAGTGCCATACCTCTAAAGACTTCTGATTCGATTCTCTAAAAATCTGCATTCAAATTTTTCAATTTAACGTTGATCATATTTTAGACCCATTTTCATGTCAGTTATTTCTAATTTGACTTGTTTAACTTTGACCCAAAATTGAACTTCGAGAGTCCATAACTATACCAAACTTAAGACGATTCCAAAGTGGCATACCTCTAAAGACTTCTGATTCGATTCTCTAAAAATCTGCATTCAAATTTGTCAATTTAACGTTGATCATATTTTAGACCCATTTTCATGTCAGTTATTTCTAATTTGACTTGTTTAACGTTGACCCAAAATTGAACTTCGAGAGTCTATAACTTTACCGAACTTAAGCCGATTCCAAAGTGGCATACCTCTAAAGACTTCTGATTCGATTCTCTAAAAATATGCATTCAAATTTGTCAATTTAACGTTGATCAAATTTTAGACCCATTTTTATGTCAGTTATTTCTAATTTGACTTGTTTAACGTTGACCCAAAATTGAACTTCGAGAGTCTATAACTTTACCGATCTTAAGTCGATTCCAAAGTGGCATACCTCTAAGGACTTCTGATTCGATTCTCTCAAAATCTGCATTCAAATTTTTCAATTTAACGTTGATCAAATTTTAGACCCATTTTTATGTCAGTTATTTCTAATTTGACTTGTTTAACTTTGACCCAAAATTGAACTTCGAGAGTCCATAACTTTACCAAGCTTAAGACGATTCCAAAGTGGCATACCTTTAAAGACTTCTGATTCGATTCTCTAAAAATCTGCATTCAAATTTGTCAATTTAACGTTGATAACGTTGATAACTTGTTTAACGTTGACCCAAAATTGAACTTCGAGAGTCTATAACTTTACCAAACTTAAGCCGATTCCAAAGTGCCATACCTCTAAAGACTTCTGATTCGATTCTCTAAAAATCTGCATTCAAATTTGTCAATTTAACGTTGATCATATTTTAGACCCATTTTCATGTCAGTTATTTCTTATTTGACTTGTTTAACGTTGACCCAAAATTGAACTTCGAGAGTCTATAACTTTACCGAACTTAAGCCGATTCCAAAGTGGCATACCTCTAAAGACTTCTGATTCGATTCTCTAAAAATCTGCATTCAAATTTTTCAATTTAACGTTGATCAAATTTTTGACCCATTTTCATGTCAGTTATTTCTAATTTGACTTGTTTATTTTTGACCCAAAGTTGAACTTCGAGAGTCCATAACTTTACCAAGCTTAAGCCGATTCCAAAGTGGCATACCTCTAAAGACTTCTGATTCGATTCTCTAAAAATCTGCATTCAAATTTGTCAATTTAACGTTGATCATATTTTAGACCCATTTTCATGTCAGTTATTTCTTATTTGACTTGTTTAACGTTGACCCAAAATTGAACTTCGAGAGTCTATAACTTTACCGAACTTAAGCCGATTCCAAAGTGGCTTTTACCGAACTGCCGTCAGGCATACCTCTAAAGACTTCTGATTCGATTCTCTAAAAATCTGCATTCAAATTTTTCAATTTAACGTTGATCAAATTTTTGACCCATTTTCATGTCAGTTATTTCTAATTTGACTTGTTTATTTTTGACCCAAAGTTGAACTTCGAGAGTCCATAACTTTACCAAGCTTAAGCCGATTCCAAAGTGGCATACCTCAAAAGACTTCTGATTCGATTCTCTAAAAATCTGCATTCAAATTTGTCAATTTAACGTTGATCAAATTTTAGACCCATTTTTATGTCAGTTATTTCAAATTTGACTTGTTTAATGTTGGCCCAAAATGGAACTTCAAGATTCCATAACTTTACCGAACTTAAGCCGATTCCAAAGTGCCATACCTCTAAAGACTTCTGATTCGATTCTCTAAAAATCTGCATTCAAATTTGTCAATTTAACGTTGATCATATTTTAGACCCATTTTCATGTCAGTTATTTCTATTTTGACTTGTTTAACGTTGACCCAAAATTGAACTTCGAGAGTCTATAACTTTACCGATCTTAAGTCGATTCCAAAGTGGCATACCTCTAAAGACTTCTGATTCGATTCTCTAAAAATCTGCATTTAATTTTTTCAATTTAACGTTGATAAAATTTTTGACCCATTTTCATGTCAGTTATTTCTAATTCCATGACTTGTTTAACGTTGACCCAAAATTGAACTTCGAGAGTCTATAACTTTACCGAACTTAAGCCGATTCCAAAGTGGCATACCTCTAAAGACTTCTGATTCGATTCTCTAAAAATCTACATTCAACTTTTCATTTTACGTTGATCAAATTTTTGACCAATTTTCATGTCAGTTATTTCTAATTTGACTTATTTAACGTTGACCCAAAATTGAACTTCGAGAGTGTATAACTTTACCGAACTTAAGCCGATTCCAAAGTGGCATACCTCTAAAGACTTCTGATTCGATTCTCTAAAAATCTACATTCAAATTTGTCAATTTAACGTTGATCAAATTTTAGACCCATTTTCATGTCAGTTATTTCTAATTTGACTTGTTTAACGTTGACCCAAAATTGAACTGCGAGAGTCTATAACTTTACCGAACTTAAGCCGATTCCAAAGTGCCATACCTCTAAAGACTTCTGATTCGATTCTCTAAAAATCTGCATTCAAATTTTTCAATTTAACGTTGATCATATTTTAGACCCATTTTCATGTCAGTTATTTCTAATTTGACTTGTTTAACGTTGACCCAAAATTGAACTGCGAGAGTCTATAACTTTACCGAACTTAAGCCGATTCCAAAGTGCCATACCTCTAAAGACTTCTGATTCGATTCTCTAAAAATCTGCATTCAAATTTTCAATTTAACGTTGATCATATTTTAGACCCATTTTCATGTCAGTTATTTCTAATTTGACTTGTTTAACTTTGACCCAAAATTGAACTTCGAGAGTCCATAACTATACCAAGCTTAAGACGATTCCAAAGTGGCATACCTCTAAAGACTTCTGATTCGATTCTCTAAAAATCTGCATTCAAATTTGTCAATTTAACGTTGATCATATTTTAGACCCATTTTCATGTCAGTTATTTCTAATTTGACTTGTTTAACGTTGACCCAAAATTGAACTTCGAGAGTCTATAACTTTACCGAACTTAAGCCGATTCCAAAGTGGCATACCTCTAAAGACTTCTGATTCGATTCTCTAAAAATCTGCATTCAAATTTGTCAATTTAAACGTTGATCAAATTTTAGACCCATTTTTATGTCAGTTATTTCTAATTTGACTTGTTTAACGTTGACCCAAAATTGAACTTCGAGAGTCTATAACTTTACCGATCTTAAGTCGATTCCAAAGTGGCATACCCTCTAAGGACTTCTGATTCGATTCTCTCAAAATCTGCATTCAAATTTTTCAATTTAACGTTGATCAAATTTTAGACCCATTTTTATGTCAGTTATTTCTAATTTGACTTGTTTAACTTTGACCCAAAATTGAACTTCGAGAGTCCATAACTTTACCAAACTTAAGACGATTCCAAAGTGGCATACCTTTAAAGACTTCCGATTCGATTCTCTAAAAATCTGCATTCAAATTTGTCAATTTAACGTTGATAACGTTAGATTAACTTGTTTAACGTTGACCCAAAAATTGAACTTCGAGAGTCTATAACTTTACCAAACTTAAGCCGATTCCAAAGTGCCATACCTCTAAAGACTTCTGATTCGATTCTCTAAAAATCTGCATTCAAATTTGTCAATTTAACGTTGATCATATTTTGACCCATTTTCATGTCAGTTATTTCTTATTTGACTTGTTTAACGTTGACCCAAAATTGAACTTCGAGAGTCTATAACTTTACCGAACTTAAGCCGATTCCAAAGTGGCATACCCCCTAAAGACTTCTGATTCGATTCTCTAAAAATCTGCATTCAAATTTGTCAATTTAACGTTGATCAAATTTTTGACCAATTTTCATGTCAGTTATTTCTAATTTGACTGTTTAACTTTGACCCAAAATTGAACTTCGAGAGTCCATAACTTTACTAAGCTTAAGCCGATTCCAAAGTGGCATACCTCTAAAGACTTCTGATTCGATTCTCTAAAATCTGCATTCAAATTTTTCAATTTAACGTTGATCAAATTTTAGACCCATTTTCATGTCAGTTATTTCTTATTTGACTTGTTTAACGTTGACCCAAAATTGAACTTCGAGAGTCTATAACTTTACCGAACTTAAGCCGATTCCAAAAGTGGCATACCTCTAAAGACTTCTGATTCGATTCTCTAAAAATCTGTATTCAAATTTTTCAATTTAACGTTGATCAAATTTTTGGCTCATTTTCATGTAAGTTTTTTCTAATTTGACTTGTTTATTTTTGACCCAAAGGTTGAACATCGAGAGTCCATAACTTTACCAAGCTTAAGCCGATTCCTAAGTGGCATACCTCAAAAGACTTCTGATTCGATTCTCTAAAATCTGCATTCAAATTTGTCAATTTAACGTTGATCAAATTTTAGACCCATTTTTATGTCAGTTATTTCAAATTTGGACTTGTTTAATGTTGGCCCAAAATGGAACTTCAAGATTCCATAACTTACCGAACCTTAAGCCGATTCCAAAGTGCCATACCTCTAAAGACTTCTGATTCGATTCTCTAAAAATCTGCATTCAAATTTGTCAATTTAACGTTGATCATTTTTTTAGACCCATTTTCATGTCAGTTATTTCTATTTTGACTTGTTTAACTTGCTTCGACCCAAAATTGAACTTCGAGAGTCTATAACTTTACCGATCTTAAGTCGATTCCAAAAAGTGGCATACCTCTAAAGACTTCTGATTCGATTCTCTAAAAATCTGCATTTAATTTTTTCAATTTAACGTTGATAAATTTTGACCCATTTTCGTGTCAAAAGTTATTTCTAATTCATGACTTGTTTAACGTTGACCCAAAATTGAACTTCGAGAGTCTATAACTTTACCGAACTTAAGCCGATTCCAAAGTGGCATACCTCTAAAGACTTCTGATTCGATTCTCTAAAAATCTACATTCAACTTTTCATTTAACGTTGATCAAATTTTTGACCAATTTTCATGTCAGTTATTTCTAATTTGACTTATTTAACGTTGACCCAAAATTGAACTTCGAGTGTATAACTTTACCGAACTTAAGCCGCTTCCAAAGTGGCATACCTCTAAAGACTTCTGATTCGATTCTCTAAAATCTGCATTCAAATTGTCAATTTAACGTTGATCAAATTTTAGACCCATTTTCATGTCTGTTATTTCTATTTGACTTGTTTAACGTTGACCCAAAATTGAACTGCGAGAGTCTATAACTTTACCGAACTTAAGCCGATTCCAAGTGCCATACCTCTAAAGTACTTCTGATTCGATTCTCTAAAAATCTGCATTCAAATTTTTCAATTTAACGTTGATCATATTTTAGACCCATTTTCATGTCAGTTATTTCTAATTTGACTTGTTTAACGTTGACCCAAAATTGAACTGCGAGAGTCTATAACTTTACCGAACTTAAGCCGATTCCAAAGTGCCATACCTCTAAAGACTTCTGATTCGATTCTCTAAATCTGCATTCAAATTTTTCAATTTAACGTTGATCATATTTTAGACCCATTTTCATGTCAGTTATTTCTAATTTAACTTGTTTAACTTTGACCCAAAATTGAACTTCGAGAGTCCATAACTAATACCAAGGCTTAAGACGATTCCAAAGTGGCATACCTCTAAAGACTTCTGATTCGATTCTCTAAAATCTGCATTCAAATTTGTCAATTTAACGTTGATCATATTTTAGACCCATTTTCATGTCAGTTATTTCTAATTTGACTTGTTTAACGTTGACCCAAAATTAACTTCGGAGTCTATAACTTTACCGAACTTAGGCCGATTCCAAAGTGGCATACCTCTAAAGACTTCTGGATTCGATTCTCTAAAAATCTGCATTCAAATTTGTCAATTTAACGTTGATCAAATTTTAGACCCATTTTTATGTCAGTTATTTCTAATTTGACTTGTTTAACTTTCAATCCATAATTGAACTTCGAGAGTCCATAACTTTACCAAGCTTAAGAACCCGATTCCAAAGTGGCATACCTACTAATGACTTCTGATTCGTTCTCAAAAATCTCCGCATTCAAATTTGTCAATGTTAACGTTGATAACGTTGATAACTTGTTTAACGTTGACCCAAGAATTGAACTTCGAGTCTATAACTTTACCGAACTTAAGCCGATTCCAAAGTGCCATACCTCTAAAGACTTCTGATTCGATTCTCTAAAAATCCTGCATTCAAATTTGTCAATTTAACGTTGAGTCATATTTTGAGCCATTTTCATGTCAGTCATTTCTTCTTTGACTTGTTTAACGTTGACCCAAAATTGAGCTTCGAGAGTCTATAACTTTACCGAACTTAAGCCGATTCCAAAGTGGCATACCTCTAAAGACTTCTGATTCGATTCTCTAAAAATCTGCATTCAAATTTGCCAATTTAACGTTGATCATATTTTTAGACCCTGTTTCATGTCAGTTATTTCTAATTTGACTGTTTGTTTAACGTTGACCCAAAATTGAACTGCGAGAGTCTATAACCTCACCGAACTAAGGCCGATTCCAAAGTGCCATACCTCGAAAGACTTCGGATTCGATTCTAAAAAAATCTGTATCCAATTTTTTTCAATTTAACGTTGATCGTTATTTAGACCCATTTTTCATGTCAGTTATTTCTTTTGACTTG